>PVKZ01001622.1:0-353008 GCA_004027375.1 Macroglossus sobrinus
TCTCTCTCTCTCTCTCCTCTCTCTTTCTCCCATTGCTCTGTGAGTGTCACAGGGAGTCCTTGGTGGGGAGAATAGCAGTACATTTCTCCTCCCTCTGACCAGAGTCAGCAATTGGGGAAATTTTACAGCTGTGGGGTTGAGGGTGGGGTGCCACCTAAGACGACCTTAAGAGGGCCTTTTCTATGATCTGCTTGTGTCTGGGATGTGACACAGTTCCCATCCTCTCAGCCCCAGTTTCCTGGACTTATCTCGTGCCATCAGAAAATCACTCCTCCATCTCTGTTAACAGCCTCTCCCCCTTCTCTGCCCATGGAGGGGAATCCTGGGATTCTAAGGTCCCCTCTGCCAAATTGGGGTCGAGGGAAAGGACAGAACTGAGAGAAAGCAGGCCAGGAGGATTGATTCCCTCTGGAAAGTAGCTCTGTGAGTTGATGCTGGAACAGAAATAAATAAATCCTGAGGATGAGCTGAGAAGAGAAGACGCGAACCTTCTGGGCTTATGGAGAGTTTTGGGAGTGTGGCGAGGGTGACAGTATTTGAGAGGTCGTTGTATTCGAAATGCACTTTGTAAGAGATTTTTTTTTTTTAAATCTCCGTGTCGCTCTATTTTCAGCAGAACGCCCTTTAGTATCCTTTGAGAGCTTTTAGCAGAGATTAAGATTTCATCGTGAAGTACTGTTCGGCCGTCCAAGAGTTATTTCCCTGAGCATGTCACCACGTCAGGGCTGCGTCCCCGGGCAGCCACGCTTGGTGTGGGCTCCACCAGCATCCACAGAACTCCATCCAAAGCCAGCTCTTCTCACCTCTTCCCTTCACTGCAGATGAAGCGGCAGAAAGGAGCCAGAGAGGCCTCAGCTCCTGTCTCTCGCTGTTTTCCCGACCGAGGGTGGACCTGCCCTGTTCCCCCGCTGCTGACAGAGGATGTGGGAGTGGGCGAGGTGAGCAGAGGGAACAGGCCCGCCTCCCGGCCACCCTCCTGTCGCCAGCAGTTCTGGTCCCCTCTCTACCTTGTGTAAGCTACCTGGCTCTGGGCAAGTCCCCTCATAGCTGAGCCTTAGTTTCTTCCTCTATGAGATCAGATTCACGAGCGCAACGAGACTGCAACGCAGTTGGGAAGTTTGAACAAAAGCAAGAAAGTGTGGTTTGACCTGAAAGTGCCTGATGACACAGAATGTCCATTCTCTCCCCCCACTAAAGAGAATCCTTTCACTTCAACCTGCTTCCATAAACCTCTTTTCCCGCATTCAAAAAAGCAGCATTCCTCCCTGCTGGAAGAGCGGCCAAAACATAATCATAACAAAGGGCAGAGAGAGAAAGGCCGGAGGAGAGAAGGCCTCAGAGGCTGGGGTAGACGGGAATTATTTAGGGGAGAAGGGAAGAGGTTTGAGAATGTCGGTGCCATTGCAGCTCTAGTGTGTGAATTACATGAACAGAAAAAGAAATAAGATTTAAATTAATGTCACAGGACCATGTACGTGAGTGCCCTTGAATTCTTGGCAGTGACGATAGAATTCCTTTTTAATTGTAAATGAACGTCAGACTGAGTTTCCTGAATATGACACCCCCTGAGACTGGACTACGTGGATTTCTGGGTTCATACGGGACACCAAAATGAGGGATTCCAGTGTCCTCTGACTGTGACACCCCCGAAAGGAGGACCTGCTCAGGGTTACGGTCCCAGGGTCTCTCTAGACCTGAGCCCAGTGGGCAGTGAGCGCTCTGTTCTGTGCTGCACCTGCAGGCTTGAGGCTCGGGGAATAATGGCAGCCACTCAGAGGCAGGCAGCTTTTTCATCTAGAAATATACTCCTCTAGCCACCCCACCCAGATCCCTCCCTCCTACTAGCCCTACTCCTCACGAGGGCCTGCCCCAAACACCGTCCGCCCCTGGGAGCTCCCACACATCACCAGACCAGCGGAGTCTGCAGACGGAGCAGCAGCAGCTGCCAGGTGGTCACCGATCCTCGCCTGGGTCGTGAAGGTCCCTGGAGCAAAACCATCTGGAGCCTCAGCTCTTCGTACTCAGATCACGGGGTGAAAATTTCAGGACCACACAGCAAAAAGCCTAAGCCCCATCTGAACCCTGGGGACTCTTTAAGGTCCAGTCCCAAGGTTTTCAAAACCATCTGTCTGCTGACATCTCCCAAATTTATATCACCTTGCAGACACACGTAAATGCAGACAGGAAAATGGGACAAAGGTAGTGAGCGGAATGCAGTAATCAGGCACACGTGAAGCGGGAATGGCGCTATTTAGGTGTCGTTATCAGGGAAGATATAGCGAGGAGGAGGATCCAGCGACCGAGACGCAGAGGCTTAGCCTTCCAGGCGGAGGTAGCAGCCTGAGCAAGGACTCTAAGGCGGGAGAAAGCTTGGTGTGCTCTAGGACATAAGGAGCCCACGATCACTGGACTGGTTCAGCTGGCGACATGCCGTGTTTGACATATTCTAAGGGAAAGGAGGAGTCATTGAGGGGATTTAAGAAAAAGAGTGACGCGATCTCACCTTTTAAGAAGATCGCTCTGGGCTGTGAGGAGAAGGGGTTGAGATGCTAGAGAAGCAATACTGCCCTGGGCGAGGAGAGAGCTGGTGGGGGAGATGGACAGAGGAGGATGGATTTTCAAGGTACACGACAGAGGAAGAACGACCAGGTTAGCTGAGGGTCTGGCTCCGAGCATTAGGAAAGGGCTTGGAGAACCAGGTAGTTGGAACAGGGCTGGGAAAGGACCAAGACAAGGAGATGAACAGAATTCGTCTCCTCCAATCACTCCACACAGGAGTGAAAGGGTTGGGATGACTCACTGTTGCACTTTCCCAGCAATGTTCATCGTTATTTTTTTTCTTTTATAGGAAATAGACATAGAAATTGGTGAGACGACTGCTCTCAGTTCATACAGCGGATTATGGAGATGTGTTGGCACAAGAAGCACAAATCTAACAAGCCAAACAGACCGTACTCGCATGCCATCCTCCTTGTGGCCTCCACAGTCTGTGTACACGTGCACCAGCGCCTCCTACTGTCGTGTCCCTGCAACTCCCCCCGGTTCAGAAAGGTGCTGGCTGCACAGAGCCTGGTATTTCCCGGCACTGTCTACCGGGCGTGGGTGGCAAGGGTGAGCAGCCAGGGAAGAGAGGGAACGGAGGGAATGTTTATGTGGCAGCACAGAGCTCTCTGTACCCGCACACAAGGTGATCGCTCAGTGCACAAGGACATTTGTGAGTCATCCAGACAGATCTCTTGGGAGTGGAGCCTGGAGAATTGGAAATAAAAATAGTCCTTTTGGCTGCTGGTTTTCTCCTGTTGCCCTGGGAGTCTAGTGCTTTCCTCCCTGCTCCCTGCTGCCCCTGCCTGCTCCGGGCTCCGCTGGGATTCAGGGAAGTTGGCACTAAACACCGCCCCTTCTCATCTGACGTCCTCTGCAACTTAGCGAGCAGCTTGCTCACCAAAGCTCCAGGTCAGAGTCTCACGGACGTCAGCATCCAGGGCGGTGCGTTTAGGGCCAGAGAGGAGGGAGGAGGGTGCCCCGTGAGGGATTCATCACCTGGCCCCGGAACCGAAGACCACACAGCACTGTGGCTGGACTCCAGCCGCTCGAGCGGACTGAGTTGGCAGGTGCCTGAAAATGGCGAGGTGCCAACCACCACATGCCAAGACACCTGGCTTCCTGGCCTCCTCCCCACCCATTCCCCCCACCCTTTCTCACCTCCAGAGACTGTGGAGGGGCTCTGCTTGCTTTGGACATTGGCTGAGGCTGAGATCAGCCAAATCTGCACCCTCAGAGAATGTTTTGGAAAGACCCTCTGCGGTGCTAATCTACAGGTTAATGATCTTTCTAGGGGAGTCTGCTCCTGTGGTTCTCCATCTCTGCTTCCCTGCCACGCTTCAGACGTTTCGGCCTGTGGCCCCTCTGTCCTCTAGTCCTTTCTGAGGGAGCCAGAGATCAAGGCAGAGCCCTGGGCAGCCCCAGGATGAGCCAGAGCGGCCACTGCTGATCTGACCACCAGGTCTGCTGTCAGAGCCAGCAATCCTCTGGCTCTCGTCGAGGCGACTGTCTCCAGGTGCCCTGCCCACTGTCCTTCCCGACTCCAAACTGTGCCATTGGAATGACGTTCTGCAGCGGTAAACCTCTGTCTCCCGTGGGGGCGAGCCTACGGAATGTCTGCCCATTGAGTGTGTCCCCATATGGACCCCAGAGACCCACAGGGGCAGGAAGGTGGCAGCCCTCCTGTGAAATGCGGCCCCTCTCTCCACTCCGTTCACAGGTGATTGGACTAGAAGGGCCAGTAATAATGTTTTCCCTGAAACTAGGATTGGGAGCGAGAGACGGAGGAGAAACACAGAGGCAGAGGTTTGGTCCTCCTGTGACACTGTGGCTGGCAGTTGTGCTGTGAATCTTGAGATGTGGAGTTAGCAAGTCAGCAGACGGAATATGCACAAGAGACAGTTACGCAGAACGAGGCGAAGATGGGAGATGAAAATGCCTCAAGGATTCCCCACAGCACTCCAGATTTGGGTTTCTAGCCTCTTTGAGGCCCATTCCTGATTATTATAATAAAGTCCCTCTTCCTGCTAACGTAATTTCCTACCATCAACATAGACTAAAGTAAAAATAATACTTTTTAAAAATTCTAACATGAACCATTTTAATGTGTGTGTGTGTGTGTGTGTGTGTGTGTGTGTGTGTGTGTGTGTGTGTTTGTGCGTTAGGGGAGAAACACTACACATAAAAATAAATATTGTTTGTATGGCTTGTTCCAGTTGCAGAAATGCTCAACATGAAAAGCGTGCATCTGAACATCGAGGAAAGAGGACACTTGCATTTTAAACTCCGATCCTGACTCTTAATTAGCTAAAACAGCCATTTAAATCCAATTAAAGCGTGTATGCCCGCAAGTCATTACGGAGTAGCTGGGAGCTCTCTGCCACCGCCTGTTGCGGGGCGGGGGTAGAGGTAGACCCACTTGGGTCAGCCTAGGGCTGGGCAGGAATGGCGCTTGGCCTTCCCTACTGACCTGCAGTGGGGATCGTAGCCGTGAGCATCAGCATGGGCATCATCGCGGTTTAGAATTGTACGAGGGTCTCCTTACGAAGAACATTGCCCAAGCTCTCACTGCTTTCCTCAGGGAGGGACATGGACGGTCCCGTGCTGCTGTCCACCTTTCCGAAGGAGGCTGCCCCTCCCCCATCGCCTCTTTGCTGAGTGGGCTCACCCTCCCTTCCTCTGGTAATCCGAAAGGTGAGGTCCAGCTGGCTGCAGGGGTGGCTTGGCCCGAGCATGTCTGAGCGCCCTGTGGAGGCCCTGCAAGCATCCCTAACCCCCTCCTCTGAAGGATGCGGAGCTGGGGATCAGAGAGCTTGAGTGAGCTGCACAGGGTCACTTGGCCCGATAGTGGCACCGTCCAGACTAGATCTCCAGGGCTGCGCTCTACTCATTCTATCACCCCTCCTCACCCCACTGAAGCAGGGAGGCGGGGCATCCAGCAGGGAGACAAAAGGAGCCATCACGAGATGCAGCACGATGGGAACTTAAGAGCACGGAGCTGGAGCCAGAGTGCCCAGGTTCAAATCCCAGCTCTACCGACCCCTGCTGCCGGGGCTCAGGCCAGCTCCTCAACAGCTTTATGCCTCAGTCCCTTACCTGTAAAATGAAGAGAAAAACAGTATCTACTGCTTTTGTTATAGCATTGTTATAGCATTATTACAGCTAAAGTGAGTAAAGCATTTCGAACAGTGCCTGGCAGTTAGTATGCTCTATATATGTATGTTTGTTAAATAAAATCTAGCAGCCTCAGGAGACCCCGGGTCTGCTGAGGAGTCTGCAGGTAGAGCCATCCTTGGACGTCAGGTGGACAGAGTCCCTCAACACCCGGCTGTGGGGCTGTGTTACAAAAGCAGCCAGGCCTCTGCCAGAGGCAAGGCGGGTGGAACAGATGGTCCAGCTTGCATGTTGCTGCCCATCGCCTTTCCCTCCAGCCCACCCTCCAGGAAACTGCCTTGTTCTTTCTAAGCCTTAGCTAATGGTGCCCTTGAGAAGAACCCTGTGGGTGGCAGGGGTGACCAGCTACCTCCACTTCCCAGAGCAGGGCCCAGCGGGAGCAAAGGGGTTCAGAGGATCCTGCCGGAGGAGGCTCACGGAGGAGGCTGTGAGCGGAAGTCCGAGGCAAGCTGCAGCGAGCTCTGAAAGTGCAAAGCTGGGTCACAAAAGGAACTGCCAGATAAAGGAGGCGTTTCTTATTAACCCCCAAATGCGTGGGTTTTCCCCGCGCCAATCTGCATCTTTAAGGGTTAATTCAAACTGGAACAGTGAGGGGAATTGATTCCAGCTGGCGGTCCCTCCCCTCTAATGTCCTGTCAGAGGGTAGAGAATGATACAGAGAGAATGGTGTCACCTCCGTCAGCACTGGGGGCTCCCCATCCCTGACTAAACTCGCCTTACATCTCATCAGATCTTCACTCAGCCTCAGAAACGTGGAAAGAACCTCCTTTGTTTCCTTCCTCTGCACTCCCCTCCCCCTTCCTACCCTCCCCTACTTTCTTTCCCCTTTCCCTCCCTCCCGCTCACTTCCCCAGGTTTATTCGCGGATCAGGCTGGATTTTCAGGCACAGATGAAGTCTGAGACTCAGCTGGGGTCCCTTCCAAACCGAACCCCTCACAGGAATTCCAGCTGAAAGGACAGAGGCGTGGGAGATGGGGGGGAGGGAGGGGGAGGGGGAGATGGCGGGGGAGGGGGAAGGGGGGCTACTGAGCGCTCACGCCGGACAGAGGGCAGACATCCATCACAGCTGCTGTCATAAAACAGGCTGGAAACCAGCGGAGGGGGCTGCGAGCCGGGGCTGCCACAGTCTGCGTTTCAGCTCACAGCTAGGGGCTTGAGGAGGAGGGCTGATGGGGAAGAGAAGGGAGCCAGAGGCGAGGAACGGGCAGGGGACCCCGCTGAACAGTGGAGATGAAAGGCCAGCAGCGCAGAGAGAGGGAGGCAGGCCTGGTCCGGGGGTGGGCCGAGGCAGTCGGGAGCCTGGAATGTAAACACCTTTCCCCCATAATGGAAGAGCCGCCGAGCTTTCTTTGTGAACGCTCTCCCTTTCTGGGGGGCTCTCTGCCCTCTCCTTTGGGCCCTGAGCCCTTCACAGAGCCGGACTCAAGCTGCTGGGATGCAGGGCGCCCCCTGCCAGGGGACACAGCCGGCCGCACCCCCCCCCCGTGTCCCCCACACGGCCGCTAGCCCAGGCAGCACGGCCCACTTCGCCTCCCTTCGCCGCCCTCCTCTCTGAACCCGCATCCCCGCACCCTCGGATGAGCGCTCCGCCAAAGCCCCGCACGCAGGTGCCTCCCCGCCAGGAGGGCCGATTTCCGTTAGAGATCTATGTACCTTCCCGCGAGCGGCCACTGGGCCTTTTCTGGAATTTGTATGCAGGACCCAGGGTCACAGTGTGAAGCCTACTTTTGTTTCTGTGTTTTCTGATCTCGCCAACATGGGATTTTTTTTCCCCCCCCAGACAACTGTATCTTGTTTGACTGTCGTCTGGGGACGTGACAACCCCGGATGCACCGCGGAGTGAAATCAAAAGAGGCAGGATGTGATAGTAATCACTGAATATTCAGTGTAAAAAGCACCAAAGGCTGCATAAATTAAATCACTCAGGTCGTCCAGAAACCAAAGAGGGGGAGGGGCACTGAGGGCAACTACAATGGAGATGAGACTTAAAGGGGCTTTGGGGTCTGTAGGAGCACGCGGAATGGAAGCGGATGGAAGCGGATGGAAGTGAGGTGCAATCAGACGCCGCCAGCCGCCCCGCACCAGTGGGGGAGCTGGAGCAAGAGAGTCTAAGAGTGAGAGAGACCCTCGCCGGCCTGCAAGCTTGAATGACAGACGGCGCGCTAGCTAAGCTTATTATTATCCTGGACCAGAAGGAGATTTCACGGCTTCCGTGGAGCTGACCATTTCTATGGGCATCCAGACTCCCCGTGGAAAATTCCAGCCCCACCCAAGTCTCCCCGCTCGGCCCTCCCAACATCCCTGCTGGTTCCTGGGCCGTCAAAACCTCTGCACTTTTCTCCTCCGTTTGTTTGCAGCAGTGACAGCCATCAGCCTCTGGGGAGCCACAGGGTGACAGTAAACGTGAGAGGAGGATTCAGGGAAGCTGCCGCTCAGGTGCTAGAAACTCAGTGATAGCACTGATATGGAAGACGTTTAAACCCCCTGCCCTCTTGGTGCTTCTATTCTAGTGGAGAGAGATCGACAACAAACAAAAACAATATTTCTACAACAAGAGAGAGAATAAGATAATGGAGGAAAGAAAATAAGGGGAAAAATACAAATTAATGTTTTTTAAACTTTAAAATCCTCACAGCATGATTTGATATATATTTAGTGTTATAATTGTATTTTAGATATTATAAATAAATACCCAAGACATAAAGAGATTAAGTGATTTTACTAAAAACTAAAGTCTTAAATCTGAGTTTTCTTACTTCTGATCATCTTATACTCTCTGTTCTAGAAGGATCTATAATTGAGAATTGCCCTCAGTTTGTGAGCTATTATAATTATTTTTTCAAGAATAATGGACCAAGGATTCAGCTGAAGCATCTCTCTGTCGGCAACACTCATTTCCTGCTCCATTTTTAAATTCTTAATCACTTGGATACCTTGAGCCATCAATACTCTCCATCCATTTGCACGAATACTGCCATTTTCCCAAAGTCTAAATGCCTTGTAGAAGATGCTAGATGTCGCAAACCAGGCTTCTTTATACAGCAAGGCTGTGCTGTGCCCAGATGTGTGATGCCCAAGCAACAGGGCTGCCAGTGTCCACACACTTGTACAGCTGCTCATTTGCCAGTGCAATCTAATAAGAAATAAACGGGTGATTTTTCTTATTACTGATTTCGAATAGGTCCCCTTCCTGCAGAAAGTATATTCCATGGACTATAAAAATGGAAATGTTACAGGATGACAATGTGGAAATAACACTGAAATTTTGACTAGGAATCTTGGATCTGTGTCCTGGTTGTCACGTATTAGAGGCAGAATCTAGATTCTAGAGGGCTTAACCGAACCTGAGGCTATCTTTTGTAAAGTGCAAGTAGGAGAATCTGTCCTGATCACGCACTCACAGGTCTTATGAGAATTAAATGAAACAAGCTCGGAGAAGTTGCTCTGCGAATGTCTGTTGTTACCATGTCCGAGTCGGTAAGTGGAAAAGCTAAAACTGGAACTCAGGTCTCCCGAGTGCACTCCGTGGGGCTGAAAGACGGCACTAGACTCGTCAGTGGACCTCGGAGGACAGCCTGTTATTTACTGGTGGCTCAGGAAGTAGCATATGGCTTCGGGAGGCCGCGGAGAAGGGCGGTAGGTGACTGCTCTAGAGAGAGCGGGCTTGGGAAAGGGCACGCGAAGCCCCATGTTGGGTGATGTGGACAGGCCGCCTTTTGGAGACTGCCTAGCCCTGTCTCAGGCTAAGAATGGCGTGGAGGAGCTGGGGAGGGCAGGACTGGGAAGAAAGAAGGAAATGCTTGAGGGGATCAGAACCAAGTGCCTCTATTTCACTGATGGCTGAGTTCACAGGGTCCTGTCAGTTGCCCCTCCTCCCCTGAGGACAAACATCCCCCATGTGCAAGCACAGCAGCTCTGTTCTGGAGATCACAGGGTTAATTCCTCAGGGATCGGTATAGGGAGTAGGTGCAGGTTTTAGATTCTTTCAGCTTATTTGGAGAGTTTAAGGTTAACAGCTCCTGCGTGGGAGGAAAACCAGCTCAGACGAATCCTAGATTCAAATCCTGAGAACTTCATTCACAAGCTGAAGTTTACTGGGAAGAGACTTGTCTTCACTGAGCTCCAATTTCCTCCTGCTTAAAGCTGGGACAATAACGATACTAGGGTTGTTGTGAGAAGGGTAATAATAATGGTTATATTAATTGAACACTTACTATGTGCTGGGTGCTGTTCTAGGCACTTGTCATGGATTATCTCAGTCTTCACACAATGCATTTTTGGCAACTGTCCTGGCAACCAGGGAGGTATCCCGCACACCAGTAAAACAAAGCTCCTTTTGAAGGAGCATCTTTATTTCTGCCTTCTAGGTGGCCCAGTGAGACACCTTAGGCAGCGGGCGGGGGAGGGGGTGTCTTCCGGAGGCGGGGAGGGTTGGAAGCATTCGCTATGTCTGGAACACACTGGCACATCCTGGGAGGTGGAGTCGTTACTATCACTAAGGATCGGGATCCTGAGAACACAACCCACGAAGGAGGAACGGCATTCTGGCCATCGACAGGACCAGTTGGACAGATCAGAATGACTGCAGTGAGCGAAAAGCCTGGCCCCAGAACCTGCCTTACGGTTCACGGCCAACCCGCCTTGCAAGGGGCCTCGGGCCAGTGTCCTAGACTTTCTGGCTTCTCCCTTCCTGGGTGCTGCCTCCCTGCAGAGGGACAAAGTGCTGAAAAGCAAACATTTGGGCTGGGAAGCCCGGCCTCTCACACTGGTTTCCACACAAGTCACATCCTCAAGTACACACAGCTGCTTGGTACCCAGGAGCTGACATGGTTGGTACCGATGGCTGTTTGGATCCTGACACTGTTTCCTCTGGTTTCCTGCTTCCTGTGGACAGCCAGACTGGGACTTTTTTCCAAAAGCTGCTTGACTTCTGTTTGAAGATGCCTGCCTGGATGCTGGCAGGTTTTTGTCCTCCTAGGCCTGCCATTCCGGGCCAAGGAAGCGCAACCCAAGGATCGTCTGCCAGGTTGTTGGTTTAATTACTGCATCTGTCAAGTGTTGTAATGGTGGGGGAGTAAAATGATTGTGACCCAGAAGCCCCACCCAACCACCTGGATTCATACTAAGGACAGATAATGGTTATTAGAATATTGTCTTATACCTGGGGTAGATCCTGTAGTTCGCAAAGGCTCCACCTGTGTTATTTTGTTCGATCCTGATGACAAACTGAGCTCAGGCAAGACTTGTCCTCATTTTACTGAATAAGGAAACTGAGGTTCTGATAGGCTGAGTGTCTTCCCCAAGGTCACGCAATTAATGGACAGCTGAGCGAGAACTTGAACCCAGCTTTGTAAACTCCATGTCCTAAGTGCAACCCAAGATCTGTTTTCTTCATCTCTGCACCTCATTCTCCTTCTTTTTCAGTAGATTTCACCACAGGGCCATTGAGGCTAGCCGTCCAGACTCCTCTCTCTCTTAATCCCTTTATCCAAACAGTCACCAAACCCTATCAGTTCTTCTTCCTGAGTCTCTCTAACTAATGTCCCATCTTCTCCTTCCCCACTGCTACTAATGTTCGTGCATTCATTCATTCGGTCATACTTTCCTTCAACAAATACCTATTGAACAACCACAATAGTCTCATCACACAGGTCTTAGTTTAGCTGTCATCTGCTCAGAGTGACCTTCTTGACCATCCTGTCTACAGTTACGTCTCTATCCCGGTCCTCGAAATGACAGCCTGTGCAGAAGATCAGGAAGCAGATCCTTGGAATTCATTGCAGTGTCTCCTCACGTCCTGCTTACGAGAGCCTATGGCACAGGCTGGGATCCCCGCCAGGAGGAAGGAACACCGGTGTGAACACAGGGAGAGCTCGGGCCGCCCCGGGGATGTCTGTTGCAAAGAGCAGGGAAGGCAGTGCGAGCGTTACCCGTGATGTTCCTGCCAGCTGGCTCTGGATGCACGGGGCCTGGCTCACCTGCTTTGCGATCGACACTGTCCTGGGCACTAGTGTTTGCTGTTGGAGTGAAGCCTGTCATGTGGGTTATGTTTCCACCCAAAGGACAGAGCTCTGTGGGTTTGAGATCCTGAACCGTCAGCTTAATCACTCTGTTCTGCGTGGTAGGATTGAAAGCCAGCTTCAAAATGTTTGCTGCCAAGATTAGGTGCCTTTGCTCCTTCAGGCAGCCTTGGAGGGGCTGGGAGGAACTGTCCACACTCACAGCCAGCGTCTCCAACGCTCTGCGAGCTCACAAAAGGACTGGTCATCCTGAAATGCCGATACAGACCAAGAAGGGGCGGGACAACTCTCAGGCAGCTCAGATGCCCGAGGCAAGGGAAGAGGAAGAAACAGAAAAACTTCACAAGCCTTCTCTTTCCAGCCCCTGCTGAGCATTTTAAATGCTTTCTCCTTCGCATTTTATTGTCTGTTTAACTTACTGGGCAAGCCTCTGGGGCAGTCAAGAGCTGTGTTGTCGCATGTTTGTGTCTAGTGCTGAGTGTGCTGTTGGCTCTCAGAGCAGCATTAAATAATATGGTTACAATCCACTGCAGCAGCGGGTGGCTTGGGCCCAGAGCGTAAAAGCCAAAGGAGAAATTTCCTCTCTGGGTGGTGTGAAGAGGCTGCAGATATAAACGCTGGAGAAGGAAGGGAACATCAAACACTGAATTCCTGCTGGAAATGTATCTTGGCCTTGCAGACTGGGAGCCTGGAGAGAAAACTGGGAGACTCACCCTTCTAGGGACGAAGACGCAGAAACCAGCCCAATGCCGACCTTGCTGGAAGATGCACGGCTCAGTTCAAAACAGGAGGTGCCCTTGCGGGGACTGGCAGAGGCTCCTGTGCTTGGCTCTTTCCCAGAATTGCTGTGTGACCCTGCCCACTAGGCCACAATCCCACACATTATGCACTCATTCAGTCTGTACAAATTGAATCCCAGCTGTGTACCAGGCACTGTGCAAACACTGAACGCATAAAGGTATACGATATACACGCAGTCCCACGTGGAGCTCAGCTTCCAGGCGGGATAAATGCAGAGGATGGAAAATGCTATGAATAATTAAGTTGAATAACATGATAGTCAAGGTCCTCCTTCTTTCTTCTGGACTCATACACCAAACAAGAGCTATGACCTGGAGTATCCAAGAGGGCAAGGGGGTCCCCATTCCCAGGGAACTGTCCTGGTCAGCCTTGGTCAATTTAGGAGGGAAAATTAAGATAAATTAATTCAAAGATATCCTGCAGGTTGAAGGTCTTGATAATAAAGGGAACAAAGAAAAAGAGGAAAGGAAGGCAGAGGGAAAAAACAGGTCCTCCTTTAATTACCCACATTTTGTAACTTAAAATATGTAAGTTATCTTTAATAAGGGATATGCTTGTCTGAATTTGAAGGGCCAATGTTCATTTGTCAAAATTCACCTTTGTTATTAGGCTTGATCACAATCCAGCTTCTGGAAAACGTGAGTGGATGATTTTACATCTAGATAATGCTCTTGGGAATGGAGTAGAGGAAATTCTTAAGGGACACATTAAAGAGAGCTGCTGCAAGAAATAAAAGCATAAATAATTGCGTACATTTATTACGTGTCTACCACATGCCACGCGCTACATGTAATATCACTTAATCTTCCTAAACAGTCCTTCTGGGTAGGTATGATTTTATTTTTTTCTTTCTTCCTTTTTTTTTTTTAAATAGCTGAGTGAGCTAAGGCTCAGAGAGATAAAGCACCCTACCTTATCACAAAGCTATTAAGTGGTACAGCTGGGATTTGAACCCTAAGCTAACTCACTGAGTTCAAGATAAAATTGGAGAGAAAACTCCCCAGTTTCAATGCCAGAACTGTGTCAGCAAAAATGGCAATGAAATCTCACCACGAAACCTTGTTTTGAGGGTTTGGGGGCTGGTCCTTGGGAGCCATGTCCCATCACCATTAGCAGTGAACTGACCATCACTCGAAGTTGCCATTCGTCCCTTTAGAACAGTGGCACGTGCTCCAGATTGGTGTTCCAGCATCTGGGTTCCATTGCCTTGGGGTCTTGCTCTTTGCTCAGCCACTTACATCTTCATCTGTTACTGATTTTATGTAAAATGACTCACATGATCATAGGAACCTTCTGCAGACAATGCTACAACTAAGAAAAAAAAAAAGGTCCAAAGTCATGGAAGATTTTCAGACACTCCGACAAGCCTCATGGGATCCCAGTAGCAGGATATTCCCTCCATGATAGGCCCAGCCTTGTCCTGACAACTCTTCATATGAGCCACAGGATTCACCTTTTCTGATGGTTCGCCAACCAAATAGCAAACACTCGGAGCCTTGGATGCATGCGTGGAGTTCTGGGGGAATGAACAAGCTCTAGGGATGCTGAGGATACGAAATGCCAAGTAAAGGTCTGAACGCTCCTTCACTGAAAAACTTTAGAAACAGGCCACCCATTCCTGATCACTTATTCTTCTCTTATGTCTCCTGTAGCACCTCCAGAAAAAAACCCTCATCCACAGGGCAGGTGCTAGACACATGAGAACATTGACAGTATCTCTGATTGGATCACCTCATTCGGCCTACGGCCTTGGTTGAAAGAACTGAGCCCCCAGAGGGTGGTGAGCTGTTGGCAGTGTTCAAGGCAAGGTGGGCTAGGGACATGGCATTGGGAATTCGTGTTCTAAAGTACTGAATTGGGAAAGCTGCTGGTCTTTTTATAGTCCTAGAAGAGGCTCCAGCGAGCTCATTGTAAAAAATATAAAAATTGAACACTTTTGGAAAAGAACCCTCTTAACAATCAACTCATCCTGAAAGAGAAGGTCAGTAAATCAGGAGACAAGGTGACTACGGAATGGACATAATTGCAAATAATATTACCATTAAGACAGTTGAAACCCAATCAAATGGAATGTGATACCAACATGGATATGGTCTGAGTGGACCCCACATAAGCCAAAAGTAGCAGAACATATCGGTACTTCCTTTCCCAGGGCTGTCCTGGGCAGAGAACAGCTAACTCAGGGGCAGACCAACATTCTGCCAGAGCCCAGAAGTGACTGCTGTGGGGCAGAGGCAGTTCATCAGGGGTTTCTGTCAAAGATAAAAGATCATTCTAGGTCATCCCCTCCCCTCTGCTCTGAAGCTCTGATTGCTAAGTAAGCTTCTGACAATCAATTCTGCCTCACAAATAAATACTCTGACACTGGATAAGAGATGTGAGAATTCTTGTCTCTGAAGTAGAATATCCCCCACTGTAAAAGGCACATGTGGACATTTGAGTTTATATGTTAACTTATTGCAAATGTGGTTATTGTGAGCTGGTTTATGAAACCTGGACCTATAACACTAATTGTTGGTCTGAGGGACACAGTGACCACGATGAGGTCCTGCACTGTGACAGACCTCTCCTGAAGGAAGTCTTATAGCCTCAGGCCGCTCGGTGCTCACCCCTCTCTGACTAAAGCACTCCCCAGCTCTGACATTCTGTGATTCACGAATTCTCTGACTCATCCTGAGATGGAGCACAGTGGTGCCTGCATGGCCTGGGAACGCAATGGGACCAGATGAGTCTGGGGACAGAAAGAGGGGTCTTAGGCAGGAGGGCCATCTCTTCTAAATACAACGTCCTAAAGAGACATATGATCTCGGAGATCTTGTGGAAACCATCAGCCAGATCTTTCTCATTCATCCTTTCCTTCTTGATATTTTTCAGAATCAGAAAAGATGAAAAGTTTTATAGTGCCCTGAGAAAGACGTTTAAGCTAGTAGAATATCCAATTCTATTGAAGTCTTAAGTCCATCATTCACTGGGGACAGTGCAGTGAAATGGGAAAGACACATTATGAGATGACAGTTCTAGGCTTCTATCCTAAGACCACAACACCATGTGAAAAAACATCCGAAACTATCAGATGCCCAGGAGCCCAGTCATCACAGATCTTTCTACCTAAGACATGAAAGGGAAGAACTACAACAGGTTTTCAAAGCAGCAGCTGACTCACCTCCATTTTGCTAGCTTTCTGGTCTCGGAAAGGAGGTGGGATTACCATTGCCATGGGAACCTCCACTTTGATTCACTGGTATTCAGACCTCCAGCTGGGAACATCCTGTTCCTGCCCCTAATTGCAACACGTGACCCACTTCTACTTGCTTGAGCCAGTAGAGATACGTGGGAGCCTGAAGTCCCAAATGCGTGACCTGTAAGTGGCTTCTCTGAGAGAGAGTAAGACATTTTGCTCCAGCTCAGTGTTGCTTCAGCAAAATAAGGATGAATTAACGTTTTGAGAATTTAATAGATCAAGCTTGAAAGGGAGAGAGAGTCTATATGCGAGGACAGTCCTTTCTCCCCACCATGGTTGTCAAATTGGGGACCTAAGCTCACAAGTCTTGATTGAACCTACCAGAGTCTTGCCTTCATCTTCAGATAGCCTACTGTCAGAGCAAATAGGTTAACTAGCCCAAAGAAGTGGCTGATGGGTAGAGACTGGTTTGATGACAAAGAGATGAGAAGGGAATGGGATAGAAAGGATGGGTGGTTAGATTAAATAAAGACTGCCAGTGGCCACGAACACAAAATTTTCATTGCTTTCTCAGGAAGATCATCAGACTATCCTCCTATAATTTTACTCTATTTGCCTATAAACATCCTTAACTCTTTTCTTTCCCTCTCTCTCTCCCACATCCAATGCATCATCAGATGTATCAACTTTACCTCCAAACAGTATCCCAGATTACACACTTCTCTCAATCACTGTAGGCACCATCCACCTCCAAGCCACCATTTTTTGCCTCGACTTCTGTGTACTCTTCCGAACCACTCTCCCGCTACCATCTTTGCCTCGTTTCAATCCATCCTTCACTCAGTGGCAGTAAGTTAAAATTTTAGACTATAAATTAGAAAGAACGTATCATTCTCCTGCTCAACAAAGTCTTCCCACTGTACTTAGCACATAGCCACAAACTCTTCCAGATGGGCCCCACTGACCCCTGCACTTTGAACTTTGCCTGAATGGCTCCTCCACCGCCCACCATGCTACAGCCTCACTGGCCTCCGTGCTCCCATTTGCCATGCTTCCTTCTCATCGCAGCCGCCACATGCGTCCCCGTCTTTCCTGCCTGTCCAGCTCCAGGTCTCAGTTTAATCCCGTTTCTTCGGAGAGGACTTCTGAGACCCCTCAGATCTGAGGGAGGGCCCTCCAACATACTATCTCGGAACGTCCTGTTTTTTTCCCAGGAGAACCTCTCACAGTTTGTCATTATATATCAGGGGTTCTCCAAATACGGTTCGGAGACCAGCAGTGTCAGCAGCACCTGGAAACTCACAAGGAACGCAAATGACTAGGCCTCACTCCGAACCTCCTGAGTCAGAAATGGAGGGTGGGCGCCCAGTCTGTGTTTCCACAAACCCTTCGGAGGATTCTGATGCACGCTAAGGTTTGAGAGCCAGCGCTGTATCGTTCTTCCTCTGGCAAACTGATGGACATCTGTCTTTCCCGACTTGAATGAATGAAAACTCCATGAGCTTTGTGCCAGGCACAGAGCAGGCACTAAATAAAATTTTGTTGAGTGAACGAATTAATAAATGTGCATTACGTGTGTTGGTTGGGAGAGAGGCGAACAAGGCCAAGCTCAGAAATATATGTAGCCCCCGCAGCTTGCTCTCCACAGACTTCATTGGCTAACTCTCAATTAGTCCAGCCCAGATTCTGCTCACAGCGTGTTTCTGGGCCTGAACAGAAAGTGCTGTCATTCTAGCCCGTGGAGCCTCTGCTGCCCTTCTCCCAGGCTCAGGCACTTCTTTGGGAAATCTCAGACCTCCACTGAGGGTAGAGTGGGCTCAGCTTAGTCTTCTGAGAACAGCACTTCCTGCTTCAAAGCCAGAACAATGAAGAGCTGCTGCCCAAGGGGCCGAGCAGCTACTACGGGGCACACGGGAGCCATAGACTCACAGCAGCTGGCATGCGCTGAGCATCTACTATGAGTCTGATGTGACTGAGAGATGCGAAGTCCCATGTCATCCTCAAAACAAAGCCATGAAGGGGGCTATTTATTACTCCATTCTATAGATGTTTCTCAATGAGCTGTACGGAGATTAAGCGTCTGCATCACTCCGTTAGCAGCGCTGGAGCCAGGGCTTTAACCCAGTTCTGTCTGAACACTCCTCGCTCTTAACCATTATGCTGTGCTGCTCCCTGTCAGTCAGAGAGAGCCACAGACTCTTAGAGCCACTTCCAGTGAATAGCCAGCCTGTTGGGCGCATTTAAGTAGCTTGTTGACTCTGAGGTTTTCTAAGCAGCAATATTAGGAGAGCCCCAGAGTGCCAGGACCTGGGTCAGCCAGGTATGTAGTTTAGCACGTACCTGCTAAATTACAGAGTACAAAAATGTTGTAGCATCATCACCATCTACATTTGTCCTGGATCTCAATCTCTTGTTTAAACTTGGACTCAGACCTGAATCTTGTTAGACCATGGGCCCTGCTAATGACAGGCCAGAGACAAGACCAGCTGGATAAACCATGGGTCTGAGCCAGCTGGTTATGACTACGTGTGCTATAGAAACAAGCACGGAGGTGAGAAATGTTCACCTCTGAAAGGTGCTAACATTCCTGCAGGCTGCCAGGGACTATTTATGGCAGTGGAAAGTGAAGCTTTCTAGATTGAACTGGATATGTCTGAACGTCAGCTTCTCAAACCAAGCAGCTTTTCATCTGCAGGGTCAGGTCTACTGTTACAATTCACAGACAATAATCTGTTCGATTTTAGTGCCCACAGTGGGTCTGTGCCCTATGCTATGGGTAATAGAAAAATAAATAAGACACACACATGCCCTAGAAAAGCTAATAATGGGTGATATGGGAGGGTTATGGAGGGGACAGGAGAGCAGAGTGTGGAGGATGTTGATGAGGCATAGAAACAGTGCACTAAAATAATCCAATGCAGAACCTAGGTGACATGGCCAAACGCTTGGGTGGCTCAGAGAGAGAGAGACTTCAAATACAATAGGGTATTATTGCAGGGGAGCTCTCACAAAGAACATAATTTTCTGAGCTTGGTTTTGAAGGGTGAGGAGGAAAGAGGTAAGGCTCAAGCAAAGATGCAAAGGTAAAAACTTTGCAAATGTATTCTGTAACATCTTGAGCTGAGTGTCCAGGTTGAGGACAGAGACCCAGAGAGTAAGCCAGAATAGGAGGGCAGCAGCAGCAACCAGAGAGGATTGCTGGGAAGACCTCCCTCATCCCTTTCTCTCTCACCCTTTGGTCTGGCAGTGTTAGTTTTTCCTAAATGTGCTGGGTATAAAATATTTCTAGAATCTTCTGGCATGCCAAGAGTGTGCAGCTTTTCCCTATTTCTGCCTTCTCACATCCCCCTCCTCCTTTCTGGATGGCAGGAAATTGAAAGGCAAAGGGCACACGCTAAAGCTGGTATGTGCTCCCTGCCAAACCACTCCACATTCACTCAAGCTAAGCTGCATGAATGATCCAAAGGCAGCAGCATCCTGACGATGTAGAGGAAGGAGAGTCAGGAGATGTACCTCTGGCATCCCCGCCGCTAGCTCTGTGTCACCTTGGGCAGATGACTAAACCTCTTAGTCCTCAATTTCCTCAACTGTAAAGCATGAGAGTTAGATGACACAATCTCAAGGCTTTTTTCATTATAAGATTTTCTGACTCCTTCCATTGTACCATTTGACTTCTCTTTAAAAGGGACCGATCCCTTCTTTCTGAAGGGAAGCATCACATAATCTAAACAAGATTTATTGCTGTAGCATAAATCAAATGCTTAAGGGTTGGGAGTAGGGGGGAGGAGCTCGAATTACTTGATTATAATAGTGATAGGTCAGTTCACAACATGGATTGATGTGTGAGACAGAGTCCAACAGAGGTGTGAAACAGGTGTTGTTTAAAGGTAGGAAGCACTGGAGAGCATTTGTTCTTAGAACTTAGCCTGGATATAGAAATTTTCTAGTTATTCTTCCTGTAGAGAGACCTGCAAGATAACGACAGTGCTTTTGCTTATGACAGTCTAGCAGCTATGCCCAAGCCTACCCTTGTCCTTACTTGAAGTTAAATGTAAAATATTGAAGTTTTGCTGGCTTCGAACCCTCTTCTTGTGGGGTGTTAAGTCTAAATGTGAATTAAGTGGCTTCACATACTCTTGGGTTCCTCCAAACCCAGGGAGTCACTCAACTGTGCCTTGTTTTTATTTCTCTTTCATTTCATACTTTGCTCCCAGAAGTCTATATGAAACGTTTCGGGCCAAAGCTAGCTTTATCTCACCAAATCCTTGGAACAGAGGAAATATGAAGCCTGTTTCATAGACAAGAAAGCCAACTCTCAGCCAAGGAAAAACAGCTTTGTAGAGCTGACACGGAAAATTTGAGGCTGGGTGAGATGGAAGATGCAGAGCCAAGCTCACTCCCCAGGGTGAGATGGTGGAGACAGCTTGTCTTTCCACGGGAGGATGCCGGCTGCTCACCACTTCCTTTTCCTCCCTCTCCCCATCCCCAGATCCTAATCATAATTGAAATTCTCAGACTTTTACATCCACAGGTCTCCGCCCCCCTTATACATCTCCTAGAGGAAGGCCTGGCTTGTCATCTCCTATAAATATCACCCACCTAGGGAGCACCAGGCAGGGAGGATGCTGAGAGGTGCCCACTGCAGAGCTGAGGTCTAGAAACTCCTGCCAGGTCATCTATCAAGATCAAATTACAACAAATTTACCCATAATGGAACAAAGGCTGAAGGAGCGAGGTAAGTGAACCTGCAGAATTGGCACCGTGCCCCTTACTGCATAGACTCTGGGCTGCGGGTTGCATGGAGAAGACTGATTTTTGGATTTCCCAAGAATTAAAATAAACACAGATGCCCTAGGCTTGGTTTTATCCTTTCCCCAAGTATAAGTCTTCTTTTATTGGTGGAAGCATTATTATCAGCGGTGTTTTATTTTAAAAATTAATGCGTGCTTGTAAAAATTCGAACATAAAAATAAGGGAGAGTGAAAACATCCTTCCTCTTTCTTTACGTTCCCCTTCTCCCAAACCCTCTCCCCAGAGATAACCATTGTTTCAACTCTAAATCTGAGAGGCTCCTCCACCCTTTTAGTGATTTACTGATAGTCCCTAACCTCAGGGCCATGAACACCTGCGTGTGTGCAAAGGAGGCGATAATAATAACGAACACTCCACACACGGAGCATCCACTACGTGCCAAGCACTGTTGTAAACATTTTTGCGTGCATAACTTTTCAGATCTGTGCGACATCCCCATGAGGTGACAGAGGCAGGATTCAAGTGCAGGCCTTTGACTTGGGGTCTGGGCTGGACCCCATTTTGCCAACTTCCTCAAGTTGTCCCCACTTGGCCAGCCATTGCTTGTTCTTGACTGTTCAGTCCAATCTTCTGACCATTAGCTTCGGAGTCAGCCAAATGTGGGGGCACAATCTGTCTCTGCCACTCATTAGCTACGTGGCTTTGGGCAGTTTTCTTAACCTCTGTGAGCCTAAGTTTTCTCATTTGTGGATGAGAACGTTGTCTGTGAGGGAATAAATGTGATAAATTCTGACACTATTATCAAAGTACCAGGCTCACTCTAGATGCTCGATAAATATTTTTAAAATAAATGAACCAATGAAACCGGCAGTAGTGGCACCTTTACTGTACCACTGTGTTATAAATGACGGGCTGTGTCTCCCATTGACTGTACACTTCTAGCATCTTAATCCCTGTGAGATACATGACTAGTCCTTGCAATGAGTGGTAGATCTCAGTGATGAACCAGAAGGGGTGTTCGTTCTCCTTTCTGGCTGTTTCTCAAGAACCTCATTTCCAAGCCTGATACGTACAGACACTCCCAGCAAGCGTTCCATTGGTCATTTTATTGTTAAATTCTAAATCTTAGTAGTATGTGCCCAATGGTTAGGGTTTTCCTACATATGGTTACTTGACACTTGCTTAAGCCAACCCTCTGACCTCAGATATATATTTTTTATAATAGCTTTATTAAGATAAAATTTACTTACCATAAAATTCACCCTTAATTTTAAAGTGTACAAGTCAATGGTTTTTAGTATATTCACAGAGTTGTATACCCATCACCATTATCTAATCACCTGGAAAAAAAACACATACTCTTAGCGGCCGCTTGCCATCCCTCCCTCCCACCGCCAGCCCCTGGCAACCACTGATCTACTTCCTATCTGTGGATTTGTCTATTCTGGACATTTCATATTAACGGAATCATACAATAGGTGGCCTTCTGTGTCCAGCTTCCTTCACTTAGCATAATGTTTTCAATGTTCATTCACATCACAACATGTATCAGTACATCACTTCTTTTATGGCCGAATAATATTCCATTATATAAATATACCACAGTTTATGTATGCGTTTATCAGCTGATAGACTTTAGGGTGGTTTCCACCTCTTGTCTATAGTGAATGACGCCGCTATGGACGTGCACATACGAGTTTCTGTGTGGACGTATGTTGTCAGTTCTCTTGGGCATATACCTAGGAGTAGTATTGTTGGGTCATAGGTATCTCTAATTTAACTCTCTGAAGAACTGACTATTTTCTAAAGCAACTGTACCCTTTTACATTCTCACCAGCAATATATAAGAATTTCAATGTTTTCACATCCTCACGAACACTTGTTATTGTCTGTCTTTTTTTTAAAAAAAATCATAGTGGATATGAAACAGTATCTCATTGTGCGTTTGGTTTGCAAGTCCCTAATTAAAATGTTGAGCATCTTTTCATGTGCTTAGTGACCATATGCATATCATCTTGGGAGAAATGTCTATTCAAATCCATTGTTCATTTTTAAAATTGGTTATTTGTTGGCCTCAGATATTTTTATAACAGCCATTGGAAAGATACCTGTAGTTGATTCTGGCTTCATCACTGATTTATGTAACCTCAAGCAGGATTATATAATTTCTCTGAACCTTAGCTTTATTTTTCATAAAAAGGGGTCATACTTCTCTCCCATGGCTGTGATGAGGAACAAATGAGATGTAAAAGCATCAAGCACAGATTGGGGTGACCAACAGACACTCAAAAATTCTTGTCACTTCACCTTCATTTTAGACACGTTTTCCCTTACGAGGATGTACTTGACCCTGGAAGACCAGTTTCAACATGGCCAGTAGAGTAGACTGAAGTCTAAAGTCAGGGACCCCAACTGGAAGAGGTCAGTGAGTTTATTACGAGGTTCCCTTCACACACACACGCACAACAAAGCCTCCACTCTGGGGTGAAGGGTGACACGGCCCTGCATTGATATCTGCATGAGATCATCTGAGCGAATATAAACCATCTGAATAGCCTGAGAAATAGGAGGACAGAGATAGCTAGGAAAGAGGGATTGTAACGCCCTATTCCCACACCAGGACTTTGTACAATCTTCACCATTTTGAATAGCAAGATTTAAGAATGGGTGACTTGAGAGGATTGGCTAACATGACATTCACAGCGTGGCTCTTGCTTATTAAGAGTCTGCGAATGCACAAGACCTGTCATTTATTCTTTTGCTAATGAATGGATAGGCTGTTTAATTTCCTGATGGGCAACCTAATAATTTCAGCCTCTTGCTCCAAGCCTTTGTTTGGCTCATTCCGTGTGCATAGAAACAGCCTTCTTCCTCCTGCTATCACGGGCTGTCTTTCCATTAAAGCTCAGCTCAAAGAACCTTTCCTGTGGGCAGTCGCCCCCATTCAGGGAGAAGAAGCCCTGAATGAATGGCCGGTCTTCTATTTTCCCCGCAGTCACTTACTGAGCAGGTCCTGTGTGCAAGGCACGGTGCTGTGGACTGGCAACGCAGAAGGGATGAGACACAACCTGTGCCTACAAGGAGCTCACGGTGTGTTGGATAAAATGGGTGTGGAAACAAATTACAGATAACATCACATTACACTGGTTGCCCTAAAGCGGTTTTCATCCCTTGGAGCACACTTGCGAGAAGAGCAGGCACTGACCATTCACCTTTCCTCAGGCATCCTGTGGGCAACCTCTCCGTTTGTATACAGTTACTAGAAGAGAAGGCAGAAACTACACACTCCTTTGCTTTTCTGTGTTAAAGTATATTTTAGAGAAGGGAACCATTGGAGAAAAATGAAACCAAAGAGATTTTTAAAATTACTTTTCTAAGTAGAAAAATAAAAGGAGAAATCACAGAAGAGTATTAAAAATAAATGTATACTTTGTTTTGTTATACATACGTAGAAGCTGCAGGAAAGACATTCAGGCAAAAAGAGAATAACGCCTAACTCCGCGTCCCCCAGAACCTGACAAGGGGTCCCATCCAGCTTCACAAACAGGATCCTCAACTTCCTCTAGATTTCCGCTGGCTCGTATTTCAAATGAAGAGGTTGAACCACCAGGGCAGGGAAAGAGGGAGAAGGACCCTTTGCTTTTCTTTCTCAATGGTGGGGGCAGAACCACAGAACTGTAAGGCAGAGCCCAGTGAAAACCGAGAGAAAGCTCGGGGAGGATTAAGAAGTGAGGAAGACAGCAGACAGGTCCAGGCAGCATCAGTTTTGGAGATTAGGAAACGTGCAACCGACAGTTTGTGGTAAACCCGGCTCTAATGTGGTAGAGGAGACGTGGGAATCAAGGGACAATGACAGGTAGCCAGCAACCCGGATTGTTGTCCAGGACATTGTGCTATATAAATCCCAGGTATGTGGCTCCCTGAGGGGACGCTGGTCACGAAGACGTTTGTGTGGGAAGGGCTGGACGAGGCCGGATGCCAACATCTCCCTGCAGGCGCAGACTGCAGATGAACCACTCTGACGCACATCTCCGACTGCGATAACACCCTGGACCAGCCACCTTCCTTTCCCTCGCCATCCAGAATGTTTTATCTCCTTATTTCTTTTGACCACATATATCAGATTCTTATTCTCCATGATGCACCATCACACCTTGGGGCGAACTACAACTTCCAAAACAAACAATTAGTGCCACAACCCAGCCCATCTTTCTGGCCTCATACATTAATTCATCCATTCATGGTTTCATTCACACATTCAACATTGAGTTTCTGTAAGCTGGACTTTGGGCAAGTCACTTAACCCCTCTGTGCCTCAGTTTTTCATTTGTAAAAGGAATTATAGTCTCTTCCTCATAGGGTAATTGTTAGAATTAAGTGAGTTATTACATGTGAAGTGCTTAGAACAGTGCCTGGCACATATTAAGTACCATATAAGTATCAGGTATTTTCATTATCGTTAATCTTATTCATTAGACTTAGCACTATGCAGCAAGCGAAGCACTCTGCTAGCTTGGAGATTCCAAGATGAATAAGTCCGCACCTACAAAGAGCGCGCAGTGGTCAAAAATAGTAGTAGCCTCATAAAAAGTATCATCATTATCAATGTGGAAAGGAAATGCACTTGAGGCATGGAAAGGAGGTGGAGTTAAAGAGATGTTCACAGGAGATATGTCGGAGGTGAAGAGGGGAGGGGTGTGACGAGGGGCGGGAGAGATAACACACTGAGTGTGAGCTGACAGGGGCACATGTAAGAGGCAGATGAAGATCCGGATCTTATGCGAAGATGAGAGGTCTGGGAACAGAGACATTGATTTGGGAGTCACTGAAATGTAAGCAATAAATAATAAGAGGGAATGAGAGCCAGCAAGAGGGGGCTACCAAACACGAGAAGAGAACCCAAGAGATATGGAGGGCATCTTCCTGGGGAGACAAGTGAAGAGAGAGGGACCTGCAAAGGAGACGTGGAGCCAGGAGAAGGCGGCGGGGAGTCATCAGAGTGAACCGTAAGCAGAGGAGAGTTTCACCAAGGAGCATGAGAGCAGTAGTGTCAAGGTCATCGGCGTGTCCATGGGTTTTGTCACGAAAGAGGCCACTGTGAGCCATTCCAGGAAGGCGCGGGGCTGTGGCTGGTCCCCAGTGAGTGCACTTAAGGGTGGAGGTGAAGTGGCTACGAAGAGGTAAGGCTACCGTGAAAGCTGGCCGTCCAGGCAGGGAGCACAGGGTGTGAGCAGCCAGAGAGCGGTGTGCGAGAGGGGACAGTGTCCCCCCCCCCATCTTCTCCTCCAAACTGGCCCCGCCATAGTGAAGCGCAGAAGGCGCCGTGCTCTGAACGTGCTGTGTCGCTGGTAACTTTGTACCTTTTTAAAGTTTTTGGTAAAATACAGATAACATAAGATTTGCCGTTTCAACCATTTTTAAGTCTACAGTTCAGTGGCGTCAAGTACATTCACGTTGCTGTGCGACCGTCACAACCACCCACTTCCAAGAGTTTTTCATTTTCCCAACTGTACCTGTTAAAACACAACTCCCATCCCTTTCTGCCCCCAGCCCCCGGTCACCCCAGTGTGTTTTCTATCTATCATTTTGACTACTCCAGGTACTTCATATACGTGGCATCATATAATATTTGTCCTTTTGCGACTGGCTTATCTCACTCAGCGCAACGTCTTCCAGATTCATCCATGCTGGAGCATGTGTCAGAACGTCCTTCCTTTTTAAAGCTGAATGATATTCCATTGTATATATCTACCACATTTTGTTTATCCATATATCCATCGATGGACACTTTGGTTGCTTCCACTTTTTGGTTATTCTGAAAATGCTTCTCTGAATGTGGATGTACAAACATCTGTTTGCGCTCCTGCTTTCAATTCCTTTGGGGATAGACCCAGAACTGTAATTGTTGGATCATACGGTAATTCTTCGTTTAATTTTTGAGGAATTGCCATCCTGCCTTCCACAGATGCTACACCGTTACAGTCCCACCAATAATGCACAAAGGTTTCAATTTCTCCATATCCTCACATACGCTTGTTACTTTCTGATTATTTAATAATAGCCATCCTAATGGGTGTGAATAACTCTCTGCCTTATTGCAGGCTAATAATATAACCCAGAACGTCCTGCCTCCTCCCGTCAGCCACACAAAGCCGGGTCTTCTCTCCACATCTTCTCAGGTATCCGTTCCTCTGGGTGGTATCTGAGAACCACCTCCAACGGAGTTAGCCTGCCTCTGGGCCTGAGTCTGGTTCTTCTACTGCTTATTCAATCGCACGTGTTACACTAAAAACAATTATTAATTTGCAAACCTCTGTCCTTAACTTAGACATGTTCACCCTAAAGAGAGGAGATGAATTCCTAGTCATCTTTCTGTTCCCACGTCCTCGCACAGTGCCCGGCATCCCATCCGTGCTTTGCTCAGCTTAATAAATAGACAGAAATAAGGCATAGTTCCTGCCCTCAAACAATATATAATTTTAGAACAGTCATAGATATATAAAATCTTAATTAATAGGAGCCCAATGCAAGATAACAGATGACGTCAAAGAAGGTCACCGAAAGCTTTCATATTAGTAAATGGCAGTAAACTTCAGATGTTTTTGCTCACATAACTCTCAGTGAAAGGATTCTGCACACAACTTGCCATGTGTAACTTACTTATTTATCCATCATGGGTGTCTCATCTCACTATTATGCCGTGCACATTCAAAATATACACAAAAATAAAAGAGGTGATAAAAACATAAACAAGTGCGAATATTTTCTTCCCACACCCCAGCTGATTGTCTGCCCACCATTCAGAAGACCAGTGATCTAGCATAGTGCCATTTAAAATGGGCCCCCCAACCAGTATCGGGGTGCAGCCATTTTGTTACGAATCTGTCACACAATAAGCACAAAAATGGAGAGTAAGCATCTAGAAACCTGTAGAGCAATCTGACTAGGTAAGTTCATGCCTGCCAGATATAATGATTTTTAAAACGTGGCCTTATATTTGGTATCTCTCTGTTTCTTATTTCATTTTTCTAATTCATTTCTTCATTTATTTATTAAATGACTTCGGTAATTCATTTAAATTGTGTTTTATAAAAGTATCTACCCACAATGGTTTGAAAATTAAACACAAAACAAAACGAAATAAAAACCTGGCCCTTCACCACAGAGAGCTTGGGCAGTGCTAGGACAGAGGGTCAGCCCTGGGGCCGTGAGCTGGATGGGCCTTGGGGAGCTTCCTGAGGGGTGGAGGGCCCTCTGGGTTCAGAACTGAGGGAGCATCGTGGCTGCAGCGGGCGAGGGTCCTCAGAGGCCAGAACAAAGACAGAGAAGTCTTTTGTCCCGACGGCTCCATGCCCCGGCCTTCTGGGCTCTGGACGCCACACAATAAACCCTATAGATCCGAAAGGAATTTGGAGTGTTGGGGGAGAATTCCGTGCAGAAATCCTGAAGGCCCAGCAGCACGCAGGGGCGGTCTGCTGTGTGCGGCTGCCTCCCATCCCCTGCCCCACGCGCCGCTGGCTGTCCTTGGATGTGAACCCTCAGCACTTTGCACTCTGCCCCTCCCTGTCGGCACTCCATAAATATTTGTGGGCAAGGCAAGTGAAAACATTAAAACACCATTCTCTTCTCAGACATGCTGTGTTGATGCCATTTAATTGGATGTTTTCCTCCATGGGTTTATAATTCTCTTGTTCTGGCTTCACCACCAAATGCAGCCTCACGTCAGAGCCAGCAACTCGTGGAGTGAGTCTGTGCAAAATGGGGCAATTTAGCAAGCGGTGTTCCATTTATAATCCCGGCGCTTGACGTGGGCAGCGAGAGCTCTTCCATTAGAACGTGTGGTAGCCAGCCCCGGCCTGACAGCTGCCGAACCCCGCACGGGGAGCTGCTCCAGGCTCTTCATCCCTGGGCCAAGTGACAGGTTCGTGCCACAAAGCTGCGCCCTGGCTTCCAGGACCGCCCTGGCGAAGGCGAGGGCTGGAGCATGCAAGGAAAAGCTCCCGTCTCTGGAGCATTTACTCTGCATCATCTCATTCAAGCTTCCCCCCAGCTCCTGCAGGAAGGCACTCTTTCTTTCATTATTGAGGCAAAATAATACATAACGTAAAACCTACTCTTTCTTCCTTCCCATCGCCCCTGGCAACCACCATTCTCTTCTCTGTCTCTATGACTTTGATTGCTCTAGGAATAAGGACAGGAATCTTATTATTGTCCCCTTTACAGAAGAGAAAACTGAAGCACAGACAGGGTAAGTAACTTGCCCAGGGCATCACAGCTAGCAAATGGAAGAGCTGGGATTAGAACTTGGGCAGTCTGGCTCTGGAGCCCACTAGGCCACAAGAATGAACGTAGAAATCCCTCGTGGGCCTGAGCCAGATACCTCACTACCTTCATGCCTCATCTGTTCAACACCAGAGGCAGAAGAGTGGCGACATGCTCTTCAGGTCCAGGGCTTGGATCTGAAGATCATGTATTTCAGATCCTTACTGCTCAGTTTATCCTTCCCTAGCTTATCCTTTTGCACACGCACGCACACGTGCACACACGCATATGCACACACACAGGCACACACACACACTCACTCACACACACACACAGGCTGCAGTGGCAAGACTCTGACTCTTGGGTTCTGATAGACCTGGGTTCCAGGCACAGTTATGTGATGCACTAAATGTCTACTCTTGGATAATGTGTCTGACCTTTTCTCAGCTTCCATTTCTTCTTCATGAATGCGGGAACGATATGATCTGCCTTACAAGCATGCTGAGACTAAGGGGTAAGTGAAAATGAATTTGCAAACCCATCAGGCACAGTACCTGACACAGAGCAGAAACTCAACCATTGTGAACTCCCGGCCCTCTTCCTTCTCCACGTCACCCTTCCTTGGAAAGAAATCTGAAAAACTTCCATGAACATGTTGGAGCCCAGCCAGTCCTCAGCTGCTGGAGCTACCAAGTGTGCTGAGGAGAGGAGGAGGAGGAAGAGAATGAGATATGGGTGAGGGGAAGCAGCAGTTGGGACTTGCTAATCCTGGGGAAATAAAATAAAATCCCCAGAAAAAGATACGTGCTGCCTCTTGTATCTCAAGTATTGGCAGGAACATAAGAAGAATGGGATGCTGCTGGGCTCACAATAAAACTGATGCTGTAAAAAAACACAAATCCCAGCCTGAACTTCCATCTCCTTGGTCAGCAGGCAGACTGGACAGCTCCTGCAGGGCTCAGTGTGCTCGCCATGGTCCCCAAGAATCTCACAGGATGCTGGACACACAGGAGGTGCTGGGAAGATACCCAGTGACTCAGCAGGTGAGCAAGGGAGAGGGTGAGGGTGGGGGTGGGGAGAGCATGGTGCTGACTGCAATGCCCAGCAAGTGTTTTTACTTAAGAAGATCAAACTGCCTGGACAACTATCTCAGGGTGGGTTCCCCCATGCCCTCCATAAAAAAATAAATAAAAAAAAAAACAAATGAAAATAAATTTAAAAAAAGAAAAGGAAAGGGCATGAGGGTTTGTTTGATAGATGCTTTTAGCCACCGCTGGGAGCATGAGGCAAGCTTCCTGAAACTGTACATTCAAGGAGTTTAAAAGGCCTGAAACTCTGGGGTGTTCTGAGCTCGGCTGAGTCTGCTGGTGGCTAAAGGGCAAGGAAAGCGGGGAGCTGCTGTGCCTCCCAAATGTCTTCTCTCCTTTGCAAGGAGCCACACGGTATTAAAGAAACAGATGATTTTATTACTATTATTACTATTATTACTGCATCTCAGACAAACGAGGGGCGGCTCTGGGAGGACTCCGGGAACCAAGGCCCGCTTCTCAAGGATCTGGGAAGCTGGGCATTGACTGGTGAAAAAAAATTTGGAGAGAGATGCTTAGCAAAGCAGGAGGATGGAGACACAGGAACGAAGGAGAGCAGGCAGACGTAGAAAAATGTCAGTGGAGAAATAAACTGTACACGACAGAAAGTCAAAGGAGAGAAGGGAACAGAGAGGCTGAGGGCCGCGGACTGAGTGAGGGCGTGAAAGCGAGGCGCCCAGACGGAGCTCGCAGAGTGAGACGGAGAGCAGCCCTTGGCCTCGAGCTGTAGAAAATTAAATGCCGCCAGCCACGGTGGGGCCGCCGTGCGGGACCGCAGACGGAACGCCGGGCCCTTCCCGTTCTTCAGAACAAAATAAAATCTATTTTATTATACAAATAGAACCTACTGCAGAATTGCTTGGTTCTGTGTCTTCTATTTAAAGTGTTTTGCTTCTGCAAAGGAAGTAGCAAAAATACCCCCCTCCTTTTTATTTCATGGCTAGATAATTGCCAAGGAGGGTTTGGAACTCAAAATCCAAAAGTGTGACCCCAGAAAATGACCAGGATGAATGGCTGGGCTTAGAGGGTTGTGATTACAGGGATAAGGTACTCTCTCTAGGACACTGAAAAGAATGCGGCCCTGGTGCCATCCAGCAGCTCGGCCTGGGAATGGGGGCAGGGGTGACGATCGGGGGGGGGGGTGTCAACGACCCTGTGTCCTTGGTGAGAGGGACCTTCTTGGAGATGCTCCTTGTGAAGCAGAGCGAGCCTGTATTTCATCTTCTGGGTTCCGCGTGGAAGGAGCAGGTCTCCCAGGAGGCCCTCGAGTCCAGGCCCACACGTCCCATCCCTGGAGCAGACAGAGTTTAAGCAGAGCCACTGGGCCAGAGTGTGTGTGTGTGTGTGTGTGGGGGGGGGGTCACTGAGGTCAGATGAGAGGGCCCCGGGCCGCTGCCGCCATCGGGACTAAGCTTCTTCCAGGTGTCATTTCCGGGTACTCCCTGATGGGGCCAGGCCAGGTAACACTGCCACATAAAATGTCTGGTTCTCTTCAGAAGTCTGTACTCTCGATGTGAGGTAGGTCCCCAAGGTCCTCTCTGTGGGGCCCTTTACATGGGCGAATGCACCACCGGATCCTTCTCCCCTCTCCCCGCTCCAGGTCCCAGCGGAGAGAGAATGGGCACAGATGTCACGGGGCTGACTGTGCAGGGGTGGCCCCACGTCTCACTACTGGGACCCTTGGCCTCTCCTGCAGTAACTGCTGGAAGCAAAGCGTCAGAACAGCCACGAAGTTCCAGAGTCACCAAGGAAAGAACGAGTGTCCAAACGAGGGGTCACCTTTCCTCTGGGGCCTCTGCCTCCTCCTTTAAGGTAGTTGAACCTTACTCTTAATATTAATAAGGAAAAAATACCTTTTATTGAATGCTCACTACCTCCATTTTGCTAAACACGCTTCATATATTATGTCATATAATCTTTATGCAGTACTCCAGGTATCTCCAAATTATAGGGGTGCAAACTATAGTTCAGTGAACTTAAATAACCCTTCCCAAGGTCACATATCTAGGGATGAGGGTCTAAACCAGTTCTATTTCACCCAAGCCCACACTCAGTTAGTAAGCTATAGTATCTTTAGAGAATATTAACAGGAAGCATTAATGAAATAAAAAAGCACCAGTGATGGGTTCATCAACTGCAAAGGTAGATTCCAGGGTCTGTCTGGCTCCAGGCAACTGTCACCTGAGCCATTCCACACCTGGCTTTCTGCCCTCCTGAGGCCTCAGTGCCTCCTACGGCCCCCACCCCTCCCAGAAGAGCCCCTCTCCCCAACCTTGTGGGGGATCCTCTGCTTAAACTAGGCCAGAGTCATCATCGTTCATTCCAGAAGGGCTGTGGTTCACATCTGAGCTTCGGAAAATGGTGTTAGTGTAAAGGGGAGAAGAAAACAAAAATAAATGCTGACAGATTTCTCCAGAACTTAATTTGTATTTGCTTTCCTTTCAGAGCATTTGGATTGTTTGAATTTCAGACTGTGTTGTACCACATGCAAAGAAAGCAGACGTAGTTCATCTGGGCCCTGGGATTCCATCGCGTGTTGATGTCAACGCCGAGTCGATGAGGATGCTGAGAGAGGGCATCAGCGGGCCTTCCGTCCTCCCTCTAAGACGAACCAGCAGCATCAAGGCCCAGACTGTCAGAGGCTTCGACAATCTTCAGATCTTCGGGGCCGACAGTCATGTTCTGTGTCACCTCCCTAGATCCTTCCTAGGAGCCAGGCTAACCTCGATACAAATGCGTTTGGGGGACCTTAGTCCCCTCCCTAAAAATAGGATGCCTGCGATGTTCCCAGTGTGTGTTTAAGCACGCCCTGCATTTAACTTGAGTGCTGACATCCGTTGACCCCGCAATTTCAAAAGAAGGCAGCGTTCCAGCCTGGCTTTTCACAGAGGCGGAGAGTCAGGCCTTCCAGGACTGAGAGCGGGCGGGCCATTGAGGACAATCACCTCGGTTTCCTAATCCGTGTCCCCGCCCATAGTCGGCCTTGCTTCTCATTTGTCCTCCGCAGAGCTGCCACCCCAGATGATCATACCACCTCCCTACTCAAAATCCTTCGCCATTAGTTACCAAAACAAATAAACAAACTAACAACACCCCATGTCTGACGGGCCGTTTCCTTATTTAATCATTGGACAAATACGTATTAAGTACCTTTTCTGTCTGGCCAGCCTCTCCAGTCCCTTTATCACTTTCTATTTCCTGATCCTGACCTGTCCTCGCCTTCCTACACGCCTTGGCCCAGGCCACTCCTCCGTGGCCACTTCCCTCCCCCATGTCCACATTTCCAAGTTCTACCCAGCCTCAAGGACACCCCAGGAGCCACTGTCTCTGCGAAATCTTCCCGGATTTCCCCAAGTGAGCACTAATCACCTTCCCGACCACCTGCCGCTGCCCAGTGGCCTTCCCGGCCCTGAGCTCCCTACCACTGGCTCTTCCCACATCCTGTTACTTCTTTACCCCTGGGTAGTATGACCCCTTTACTACCATCCGGCAAAAGCAAAGCCCACAGTTATTGTTCTCTTTCTTCCACTTTAAGCCCAGGATAAAGCAGCCACTCAGAGTATTTGTGAGTAAATGGGCACGCGAACACTTTCCTCTCTGTTCCCATGGCACTTAGTACTTATAATTAGGTCATTGATCACACTCTGCTTAGTAATACAAATACCTGTGTACATAATAATTACAAAACACTCAATGGAAAAATTCTTATCTAATTTACCCTTTTATCTCCCACAGCACAAAACAAAAAACAGAACAAAACAAAAAACTCCTTGCTCATAGTGAGCACTCACTAAATGATATTGAGATGAAAGGAAATAAAAGTAAATTCTCATTCTTCCAGATAGGCTTAAGGAGACAATGGGAGAGGACCCAAGGCATTCTGGGGAGGGCATGACAGGATGCCAGTTCAGTTCGGCTAACATGTATTGGCCATACACACACACACACACATACACACACACACATATACACACATATACATATAATAGCTCCATATATACACACACATATAATTATTATTAATGTATTTATATAATAATATATTGTGGTATTAATAATTTAATAATATTAATCATTATTATCAGCTGAACAACTACTAAATGGGTCACATTTGAGGGTCAAGTTAGAAAACCAAAGCTGAATATGGCATAATCTTTCTCTCTAGGAGGTCACAATAAGAATATAGAAGACACAACTACACAGCAAGGCAGCCAAGCTCTACAGCAAGCCCCTGGGTGCTGGGCTGAGGGCTGGTGCTGGTCCACAATGAAACACAACCCATTGATCTATGGTGGTCAAGATAAAAAGCAAGTTCACTTTTGTGAGTTTTTCAAAGGGCTACATTTATGGCAAGTAAAGGACTGTTCACTATTCTGAGCACACCTTTTGTACTTTGGGGCGTGGGGGATATTATTGTCCTTTCACATTGAAATGATATAAGGCAAGTGGGTGATTTTGGTCTGAAAAATAAGAAGTCAAGAAAGAACCTAGTGTTTATTCTTCCAATTATTATTTTTTTTGTTTTAATTTTATGGTCCCATGAAATTTAAACCTGGGATCCACTGTTCTTGAATATAGAAGTTTAAGATCTTGAAGATGTATTTGACTAGGTGATGGGCAGAGTGAAGATGAGCCTTGGAAGATATTTTCTAAGAAATATAATGGCCCAGTCTAAGGGGCTCCAGCAGCCCCCTCCGTGCTGAGATAAGAATGGCCACCTCCTCCTATTTAGAAGACTTAAAATTCATAAGGGGAGGCCAATTCTTCTCTGTAGATTGTCAAAAATAAGGCTCTCTTTGCAGATATTTTCCTCCAGGAACCCTGCTAAGGGTTTCCAGGGCCTCTCAGGGAGAAAGTTTCCATGTGGTGCTGGCTGGGGGTGGGGAACAACAGCCACTGCTGAAATCCCATCTCGCTCATCTCTCTAAGGAAGAAAATATTCAGCATAAGAACAAGAAAACAGTCCGAGGGCACTGGTGGAAACTCCCCGAAGCTGGTGCAAGGGAATAAGGGGGGAAAAGAAAACTCCCCCCTGGGTGGAAGGGCAGGAACGCATGCTGTCCCCAGCATGACATCTGGAAAAGGCGCAGTGACACTCGAGAAAGCCACACCCCTGCGTCCCAGACTGATGCTTAATCAGGACGTCAGGGAATGGCCTCTCCCTCGCCCACCTTCTCCACAGGAGCAAGCATCGAGTAAAATAACACTGGAAGACAGCGGGGAGAGCGGCGAAAGGCAGGTTCTCTCTGGCAGCAGTGCGAAGGCAGGCCCAAATCCAAGCACGAAGATTAAAAGTCAAGCAGACACTGACAAAAACCCTCCTGTAAATTAGTCCACACGGTAAATAGAAGTTATCATGAGAGTAACATGAAGCCTTGGTGCACTACGGTAACCACGGCAACGATGAGCTTCAAACCCCACCCCTTCTGAACTGGATTAACATAAACTTCCTATACCAAAGGTCTGCCAAAAGTCAAGGTGTGCTCATTTTCAAGCACATATATATATATATATATATATATATGTGTGTGTGTGTGTGTGTGTGTGTGTGTGTGTGTGTGAACTCACATTATTATCTGCTGTACTATACAATATGTCTGGCTTTCCACTAAAATAATTACAAAGCATACAAAAAGGCAAAATAAAAACAAACCATGAAGAGAAAAAGCAATCATTAGAACCAGATTCATAAATGACTCAAATGTTGGAGCTATCAGATTAGGAATTTAAAATAACTGTGATTGATGTGTTCAAAGCTCTAATGGAAAAAGCAAACGACATGTAAGATCAGATAGATAATTTCATCAGCACTGAAAACTTTAAGAATCTAATGAAAATACCAGAAATCAAAAACACAGGAATACTGATTAAGAATGTTATCAATGGGCTTATCAGCAAACTTGACATAGGTGAATGAAGAATCAGTAAATTAGTGAACTAAAAAATAAGTGAATAGAAATTGCAAAAATGGAATGCAAAGAGAAAGAAGAGCAAAAAAAAAATCTGAGTGATGTGTGACAATATCAAGTACACAGTATTAAATATATGTGTGTTTGGAATTCAAAAAAAGTGAAAAAAAGAGAGAGAATGAATGACAAAAATATTTGAAGAAATAATGACCAAGAATTTTTCAAAATTAATGAAAGACACCAAAACACCACAGACCCAAGGAGCTCAAAGAAAAAATCTGAAAGCAACCAGAGAAAAAGACACATTATCTACACAGGAACAATGCTAAGAGTTATAACAGCAAACTTATAGTCAAAACTATTTAAACAAGAAGACAATGGAATGCTATTTTCAAAGAGCTAAAAGCAAAAAAAAAAAAAAAAAAAAAATTGACCCTTATTTCCATACTCAGCAAAAATACCTTTCAAAAGTGAGGAAGAAATAAAGATTTTCTTGACAAATAAAAACTTAGAGAATTCACTACCAGCAGCCCTACTCTATAACAAATGTTAAAAGATGTCTTTCAGGCAGAAAATTTTTTTTAAAAGATCAGAAACTTGAATCCACACAAAAGAAATAAAGAAAAAATATATTTTTCTTATTTTGAATTGTCCTTAAAAAATCTGACTAAAGCAAAAAAAAAAAGCAACAATATGTTGTATGACGATAGCATAGGTAAAAGTGAACTATATAGCAACAAAGGCACAAAGAATGAGAAGGAGGAATTGGGAATATATTCTTATAAGTTCTTTACATTTCACTTAAAGTGTTATAATATTATTTTAATGTACACTTGGCTAATTTTTTTAATGTGTAATATAAGTCCTAGGACAATCTCTAATATAAATGATAAGTCAATAGATATAAAAATAGAATTGCAAAAAAAAATCTAATTTAACCTAAAGAAGGCACAAAAATGAAATATAAGCAAGAACAATTGCAACAAATAGGAATCAAGAAACAAGATGGTACGTTTTAATCCAACCATATCAATAATCACTTTAAATGTGAATGATTTAGACATACCAGGTAAAGAACAGATATTGTCAGATTGACTTTTTTTATAGACCCAAATCTATACTATCTTCCAGAACCCCGCTTTTAATATAAAAACATAGGTTAAAAGTAAAAGTATAAAGAAAGATATATATGGTATATATATATATATAATATATATATATATATATATATGAAAACATTAACTAAAACAAAGCTGGAGAAGCTATACCAATTTTACAGGAAGTAGACTTCAGATCAAGGAATATTATCAGGGATAAAGAAAGACAATGATAAAGTGGACATTTTAACAAGAAGACATAACAATCATAAATGTGTATGCACCTAACAGCAGAGTTTCAAAAAGGTCTGCCCTTGATTGGTCACAGAAGTCATCTATATTCTAGGATCTGGCCACAGACTCTAAAGCCTTGAACTTGCTCAAATATTTACAAAATATATATTCATGATAGATTCACATTAATTCAAATGATTTCTTGAAGGATGAGCAGTGCATCCATTTCTAAAATTACTTTAAATTTTATTTTCTAATCTAGCCAAACCATTCGAAAGCTGTGCACTTGAACTGCACTATTTTAGTCTCTTATGGAACTGTTTTCTTAATTGCATTTAGATGTTCTGCCAGCAACTTGAACTAAGAGATGTTATAAGAAATGGCTCTATACAACTCCTTATTGGGCTTCACGTAGGCTTACTGTTGAGAAAGCTGTCCTTGAAATCACACATTGTTCTCTTCGTAAGGGCCAATGAGAGAGCTTTTGCTCAGATTTCAGATCTAGGAAAATCTCTATTTGTAAGTCACCAGGTATGACCAAGTAGAATATTGGGCGGGATAGTGTAAAATGTGGAATAATGTAACAAAAGTATTGTGAAAATCAGTGTAGGCATATACGTGCATGAGTGTGCTTGTGTATGAGCTATTGATGGTGGTTGAGGTTGGCTGAAGCAATGGCCTACAACCCACAGATGGTAGAAATCCCTGGAAAACCATTCATCAGCTATCTAAATCTAAAAAAATACCTATGGAAGACAACTTTGGACAGAGGTGGGCTAAGGTCTACTTGAGATAAAAGAAACTCAAAGCAGATTACCAGTCTGCAGACTAAATCTGCACATATTCTGTGAAGACATGGGTGTGGCCTGGCACTATCACAAAACTAAAGTCATGCGATATAAACAAACAGACCGAGCCTGGATTTTTTATTTTCTATTTTTCAGAAAAGCTTCCATATTTTAGCTGCCGGCACTGCCTGTCCCCCTTCCATCACCTCTCGCATGAGATTTGGCCACCCATACATCTAGGCAGCAGATGGGAGCTATCTGAATGTGCGTACATAGTTAGAATCAACAAACATTGAAGTCTGCATATGGCATCATTTGAAATGGGTACCAACTTTCTAAGATATTGGAATGATTCCTTATCACGGGAGACTGTGTGGTACTTATTTGTTCATTTTTTCCTTTGGGCATTGTGCCAGGGACTGAAGTAGTGAACAAAACACAGTCTCTGCCCTCAAGCCACCTAGTGTCTAGTTAGAGAGCCAGACAAGTAAACGATGCATATGAGGCCAGTCCGTGAAGGGGTAAGTCCTGGCTGCTGAGGGCGCAGAAGGTGGGCACTGAGTCATTGAATCTGGGAAGCTCTGGGGAGGAGAGGACATACCTGAACTCCATGAGAGGGGGACTGAAATAGCATTTTGTTAGCTACAGGACTATCTTTTAAACAAAAATTATACTCTCCTAGAAAAAAATCTAGGATGTGATCGAAGGAATAACAAGGCCAGACATTGTCAACGGGAGAGAAGAGACCATATATGTCTAAACATAAGGTGTCCAAAAATAACCTTCAGGAAAGAGAGGGTTATCCTGTGTATCAATCCTTACAAAATCTCTAAAATATTTTGAGGTGCCCTTCAATTGCTTTATTTTAAACAGCAATGTACTATTGGGGGTGCTTATAGTCACCTAAAACAAGCACGATCTATGCTAAGTTTTGATGCTTATAGAAAATATCTGATGAAATCAGTAAAAAGCAAGGTAAAGAAATTTAACACAAATGTAAAAATTATTCCTGAAATATTACCAACCTCACAATAGCAAAGGCTGGATGTTGTATACAAGCTTTTTAAAGATCACAAACAAAGCAATACGATTGTTTTGAAAATTGTTTCTTCATTGCCAAGGTCATACTATATTTATATAATTACATATCCTTTTTTACCTGACTTTATTGTGTCAACATTTTACACAGAATTAAAAAATCTTTAACAATGAACAAAATAGCCATATAGTAGGTAGTTATTTGTGGAGATGATGAATTGCTAGCTGTAGGAAAAAAAATGAAAAATAGAAACTGTGCTTATGTTATGCGAATAGACGCTTGTAGCTTAGAATAAAATTTTATTATGCAAAGATGAGAAAAGGGTTTTATTGACTTTGGGCAAATGTGAAGATATTGTGCTTCCAGAAACTATTAGATGACTCAAAAATGCACATTAGCAGTGACGGAGACACTAATGTTGAAGACACCAGTGATGAGTTTGAATAAAACTGATGAAAGACACACGAAGAAAGGCAATATTTATAAGTTAATATACTATTTTATAGAGTTTATAACTTTAAATCTTCAAGAGTAAATAGATACATGACTTAAATGTTATTTTAAATGTCATCGATAGCCCTAAAAATTCATATATATCTATGATGGGGAACACATATTTTTTATAACTTCTTATTGAGAAAATATGAAATACTCTTGACTTGGAATATATACTGTAAGTAGTAAATTCATTTAGGTTTTCTTGAATAATCCCTGTGGAACATCTAACAGACAGATACAACTAATAAAAAGAAAAAAAAATGGATATTTTTTTAAAAATTACAGTAGCTTTGGGTCATTAATCATTGGAGTAAACAGCCCTTACACTTGTTCACTTATATTATAGCAGAGAACAAATCCAGATCCCGAAAAATCCACAAGAGTTCCCCATTTGCCTATAAAGTCCAACACCAACAACCTTAACATTCACAGCCTTCTGCAATTTGTCAACTCACTGCCACGTTTCCACCCCTAATGCTTGACCTTAACCTCACGCAGTCAAAGTTCAGACAGATCAAACCACCCAGTATTCCAGGGCTGGCCCCAGACGCCTGACTCTGGTTCTTTTGCTCATGTCACTCTCTCTGACTACGAAGCCTTTCCCCTAACCTTCAGTTCCCTGCCATTTCCACTTCTAAGGTCCACCTCAAATACCACTGTGTTGTTGTTCCCTGTCTCAAGCAAAAGTAGGCCTCTTTCCTGTAAGCTCAAGTCTGAAGAGCCATAGGGCTCAGCCCTTGGTGGCCTTTCTGCTTGGGCAGGGCGGGGATGTAGCTTCTCAGCACCTTATAATCACTTTATGTAAATTAATTCGGTTGATCTTCACAGAAACCCCATGGAGCAGGTACAATATTACCCACAGTTTGCAAATAAGGAAACTACAGCCCCGTTTAAGTAACTTACCCAAGGTGGCCCCCATATAAGCAACAGAGCTTAGAAACCGGGCACCTAACTAACCATCATGCTTTTCTACTAGAAAAAAGGAGACCGGCTGTGAGCAGGAGGACAGGCGGGTGAACTGGGTGAAAAGGAGCACGCACGCCTAGTTGGGTGAGGCGAGCTCAAACATCAGGTAGCGAAGGGAGGGCACCGGGCAGAGTCCATGGAGGGCTTTCTCCCTGCTCTGGACCAGTTGCAGGATCCAAAGAAATACACTCTGGCATTGGAAGGTTCACAGCTTTTTAGCTACCTCATCACTTTTTAAATTACTAATAAACCTGTCTCATCTCCCCTATTAACAAGTTGCTCTTTGAGGATCTTTGTTCAATTCACTTACTATAGTATCTAGAACTGGACTTTGTACATGGCAATTGATCAAATATTATAAACCATCCATCCTCAGTTTATTTTGGCTCTTTTTAACAAAGCAGACACATGTAAAGACATTTTAGGAAGATTTCTATTTAACATATTTAAAAAATAATTCTGTTGTATTTTTTTTCTTTATAGCACTGACATGTTTTTGTTGGTGGTGCTGTTTTTGTTTTTGTTTTTGTTTTTGTCTATTTCCCCTTACTGGTATATAAGCTACATATGGGCAGACACTTCATTCTTGTTGATCACCGCATTTCTGGCACCCTAGAACAATGCCTGGCACAGAGAAAGAAGTCAGTAAATATTCATGAAGTGAATACTTGAAAAAGAACGCACTTTGAAAATGCTTACCAGACGCTGTGGGCAGCCTTTTCCCCTTCGCCACCAGCCCTGAGTTAGGGTATCAATACTATCGCATTACCCGCAAAGCAAGCAGGTCATGAAGCACAAGGAGAAGAAAGAGTCTTACTGGAGGGGGCTGGGAGATGGAGAGACGCCGCCTGGCACAGAGCATAGCGCGTTGCTTTTTCCCAGATCTTCACTGGGCTTCTCTGGCCTCCGCAAGCTCCTGGGCCAAACGCTGGTTATCCAACACTCTCCCATGCTGCCCCGCCCCCCAGCACTGCAGGTCCCCAACTGTTCTGCCTCCTGCATCTCTATGCATCCCCCACCCCCACCGGCTTTGGCCCTGAGCAAGTAGGGCCCCAAATTCACCTCCTCACACCTAAGGTCCCTATTTAGCAAAAGACATGCCTCTTGGGATCCAATCTCCTTAGAAGGAAGCATGGGGATTAAAACTAATCTCCTTCTTTTACAAACATCTTTATTTTTTTCAGCACACACAAAGACCTGACTTTGAATCCAAGTTTTTCCATTTTATGGTTGCTTGACCTCAGTCAGAGAACAAAACCTCTTCGCCACCTTGGTCTCATCTTGTAAACATGGGGATAAAACTGACTTTACAGGGCTCTTGTGAGAATGAAACGGGACAAAATAGACAAAAGCACCTGGTGCAGAGTAGGTATTACAGAAAAAGTTATTTCTTTTTGTTGTTGTTTGTGAAGTAAAGTCTCATCTACCCAAAAGGACCAACAGAGCAAAGAGAGTTGAGCTTTTACAATCGAAACCCGTCTTCATTTGGAACAACGTTGCTGTGGTCCAGGGCGTGGAGGCATTAGCTACCACAGGGTGGCTCCTGTGGGCAGTGGGGTAAGAGAAGGTGCAGGAACATTGCTGCTTTCTGTGTCCGTCGCTCATAACTCTGAGCTGACAAAGGCGGATGAGCTGCATGGACACCACCGTGAAGTCAGCTCCTCAGAAATGCCCACGGCACCAGCCAGCATCGACAGGGAGACACGCGGGTCTTAATGACCAGAAGGAATATGCTTCAGTGTTTACCGTGAGCAAATGTCATGTGCCAAGGTCATCTTCCCACATTAATCCTGTCACCACCCCCTCAGTCCTCAGTTTCCTTATTCCGAAACGGCTGAGCCTGAGAAGGCACCCCCTCCCTCCTGCCTCCGCTGGTGTACTGTTACTGCCCGGTGCATAACAGCTGTCACCATACGTTATCATTTCCAGCTCAAACACCATCATCGCCTCGCAAATACTCTTAGCTGCTTGATTCAAATGATAGTTGAACAAATTATACTTAAAACCAAAATTGAAGACTCTTGCCTGCTGTCTAAAAGGTAGTGATTTGAGGAACCACTTGGAATTTTTAAAAAGGTAAAAGAACACTGGCTAGGAATGCCTGCCCAGATAAACCACAGTCATTTTGGCAGGCATATGCAAAGAAGAGCGCATTTATCCGAAACAAAAGAAATAAAGAATTCCTCACCCAGGCCAGGGTTGACTGACTCCCTAACTAATAATGTGAAGGAGAAATGAAACCATGTGATGCTGCATAAATCTGGAACAATCTGAAGGTCAGCTGGGGTCAGAGCATAACATTTGTCTATTTACTTTTCATAAAGTCAGATTTTGAAAAGACCATGACAGTTCTGATGGCTCCCATAACCTGCAATCACTTGAGTGCTGCACAAGAGTGTTTTAATTTCAAAACTGATGTCTTAAAAATTAATAGAAACCTAACCAAGAAATCTTGCAGATGGGATAAGGACCCCTGGTGTTTGGAACACAGGTCAACACTGAAGTTCTCTCTCACAAGTTCAGTGCAAAAGCCCTTAGAGAATCACCTACGCCACCACATCTGTTATGTTCTGTCTCTGCATATTTCTCTTCTCTCTAAACCCTAGCATCTCCTCCCCATCCTCACTCTCACCTTTCTCCCTATTCAACTGAGAGAATAGAAAGTCTCAGAAGAGACTTTCCAACACTTCCACCAGCATCTCTCTTCCCCTACCTGCATATGACTCCATATTCTCCACTCTCTCTTTTACTACTAAGGATGAATTTTCGGCGCTCATCAGCAAAGCCAATTCCTCTCTTTTGCCTTGACCCAACCCTTCTCACCCATTCAAGGACATTCTTCCAAGATTTCTTTCTCTCCTCTCTTTTTTTCACTATTAGTTTTTCCATATCCACTGAATGATTCCCCATCAGTATACAAATGTGATATTACTTCTCCCATCTTAAAAAATAAATAAATAAACCAAAGTCAAAGACCTTCTCTTGGCGCATGTACCTCTCCAGCCTCACCTTCTTTCTCTGCTCCATTTTAGAGTAACACCCCTCAAAAAAAGCATCTCAGTTTGTTCTCTGCAACAACATTGCTCCTTCCTTCTTATGCTTGCTCTGGTCCAGCCTCTGCCCCCGCCCTTCCAGCAACTCTGCTCTTTCAAGCCTTCAGTGGCCTCTGCTTTGAGACAACCAGAGAGCTCTGTGCTCATCCTAGTTGACCTCTCAGCAACGTTTGACCTGGTTGATGTTGTCCCACTGAAGCACCAATGTCACCTGGCTTTAAGGACATCCCACTCTCCCACTTTTCTTCAGCCTTGCTGGCCTCTCTTTCAAGGTCAAGTTTGCTGCCTCTCCACAGCTCCCTAGTCCCTAAACGCTGCAGTGTCACGGGACTCGGTCCTTGACCTCTGCTCTATTCCCAGCCAGTCTCATGGCTTTAAATACCAGCTATATGCTGATGACTCCCGAGGTCTAAATTTATTTTTATTTTTTGGCTCATGCTGGTAAATGCTTACTCAACATCTCCATTTGAACATCTAATCATCTTCTCAGATGTAACATGCCCAAGACTGATGTTCCCTCCCAAACCTGCTCTTCCCATCACTGCAGTCAGAAAAAGCCAATGGAAATCAGATCACGTAACACTTCTCTTCAGGACCTTCCAATGGCTCCCCTTCTTCCCGCAGGAAAAGCCAAAGCACTGACAATGTCCTATATGGCCCTGCGCGATCCGGCCATGCGTCATTTCCCTGATCTTAACTACCACACCTCCCCCACCCCTCCACCCAAAACACGCTGGTTTCCTTCTTTCTCTCTTGGGGGTTTGAGGAAAGTACTCACCTTAGTTCCTCTGCACTTGCCGTTCCCTCTACCTGGAATACCCTCCTCCTAGCATCCGTATGGCTAAATCCCGCATCTCTTTCAAGCCTTTGCTCAAGTGTCACCATCCAGTGAGATCTCCCCTGACCACCCTTTAAAACTACAACCCCACCCCTGAAACTCCCTATTCCACTATCCTGCTTCTTTCCCTGCTCTGTTGTACAACTTGGCACTTATAACCCTAACATGCTAGGTAATTATTTCTTCTGTTTATTGTCTTTCTGCCTCTTCTAGACTGTAAATGGCATCAAAGCAGCACTTCCTGCCTGTTTTGTTCTGCGATGTACCTCCCGAAACTGGACCAATGCCTACACAGAGTAGGCAGTTAAATGAATATTGGCTTTGTTGTTGTTGCTAAACAAACTCAGAAAGAGCATGTCTGGAAGTCACATCATCCTTAGCTGCTCCAGAAAGTAAGTCACCTCAGGTGAAAGATAAAATTTATTCTCAGGCTAAATATGCTTTTGCTATATCAAGATTATGTAGCCTCAATCGTCATAATAATAACAGTAGTAACTCATATTTATATAGTACCTCCTAGATTACAGAACTTTCTCCCATGTAGTTATATTTCATCCTCAGGACAACTCCGAAATTGAACAAGGCAAAGAGTGTCATTATTTTGTAGATGAGAAAGATAAGCCCCAGAGCAGTTAGATAACCAGCTCAGATGCCACCCAGACAATGAGTGCAAAGCTGTGATGAACCCAGGTCCCCTGACCCTAGGATTGGAACCCCTGCTGGCAAACCAGTTGGCCTTCAAAGAAAAACTTCTCGGGAGTACCCACATGAGTCCAAAGGATCTGTACACTTAACGATCTTAATTTGGCTCTTAACTTCTTCAACAAATATCAATCAAGTATTTCCTTTGTTCCAACATTGTTCTAAACACTGGGCATACAGTACAGGATGACATTGATCAGTACAAGATTACTCTCTCATGGAGTCCATATTCTTAGAGGAGAGATACCAATAAATACTACCTAAAGTATGTCAGGGGGTGACAGTGACAGGGGAAAGGGATAGGGATTGAAAGGGAAGAGAGCAGATGAGCTATGTTAGAGATGCCCAGGAACAATTTATTAACATGTTACCCACCAAGCCCTCCTCTAGCAAGTAGAGTGGACAGTGCTTCAAACTTTTGGGTAGAAATACTCCAAAATGTATTATTATTCATTTGAATAACAAAGACATTCAAGATTCCCGATCTAGGTGCTAGAGAATGGGGGGTGATATCAACACTCGATAAAACAGAGCCTAGTTGACGTTTTCAGAAGACAGCACTAGGACGAATAGCATAAAGTTACAAGAACAGAGTCTGTTCATGACAGAAGAGCTGTCCAGCCAATGAGGCAGGCTATCAATGAGCTCCGCGTCATGAAAAGTATCCCGGGAGTGACTGGGTGACCTCTAAAGTCTCTTCCAACTGCAGACCTGACATTTTCCATTCTGTGAAGGCTCTCTCCACTCTGAGTCTCCATGCATTCCAATGGGTGATGGGGTGAGGACAGGCACAAAAATCTGGCCCCAAACCATGGTTCTCTTGCCAGCCCTCAGAGAAAATGAGCAGTCACCTGACTGTTGGACTTAGCTCCTTCCAGCAGCAGCAAAAGCTGACTTTTCTACGGGGAGCTTAAGGGTACATCCTATGCCAGCCTCACCCTGCAGGACTTACCAAGGGCTCACATCTAAACGAGGTGCTCTGCCCAGCAGGAATGGGCAGGATGTCTCCGCCAGTCACTCTATTCTGACAGTTAAGCCACCAATGATTTACAAAAAGAAGTACAAATTGTAGTTGATGGCTGGTCACGGGGAGGGGGAGCACGGCAGAGGGAGTGCAGTCAGCATTAATGCAATGGCTTGGTGGAGGGCCAGAGGAGAGAAAGAGCAATTAGGGGGATCGATTTATAAACTATATAAATGTCTAACCAGCGTACTGTATATTTGAAACTAATAATAAAATTAAATTTTAAAAATTAAAAAATTAAATTAAAATAAATGGAAAAAAAAGAGAGAAGAACAATTGTCCTGGACACGAAGCCACCTCTCTGGTGACTTCCGGATGTTCATCAGTAATGTCCACACGCCCGCAGGCCACCCTGAGATCTCAGCCCGCTCACGGCATCTTAGATGGCAGCCACCCTCCCTCCTTTGCCTGTAGCCAGTTCCCAAATCCTCTGCTAACAGACCTCCAGTGTGACTGCATGCTGGCAGTCACCATGCACAGACACTGGCAGCAACTACTATAACCCCCACTTACCCGTCGCTTACTGAGGGCCAGGTAGTTTGCTTTAAAACGCTGTCTGTGACGGGATGGGCTATGACCTGTGAATACGTAGCTGGGACATACTTGGAGAGCTATACAGCTGGGCAGAGCCTGACTAGCAGCGGCTGCTTTTGCTTGTGGAGTGGGTGGGGTAGGCCGGCCAAGGAATTTAAAGAGTTGAGAAAGGTGATGAGGGGCAGCTGGGCCAAGGGGGCTGGAGGGCGGGGCAGCCTGGGCATTCTGTGGGAAGGACACGGGGATGTGGGAGGCAGTTACTGGAAGAGAGAAGAACCTGCTGTCATGAGGGGAAGAACCAAATTTCCTCTCCCTAGAGTTGAGAGGAACATTTTGAAAATTGTTGGTGATTTATACTGTGACCCCTGCTATCTCTTCATAAAATGTTTAGTGACATCGACATCACTTGGACTTAGGGACCAGATTTGTGATTTGGCAGGAGGTGCAATAAAGTACTGGGGCCTAAGGTGAGAGCAAGCCAGTCAGAGGAGGTGGTGTCACAATATATCCCCATTATCTCATTTACCTCACAACAGCCCAACAAGGTAGGTATTATACTTATTTTACAATGTGGGAGGAGGAGGTTACTGAATAATTATCTGTAAACACTCTTGCCAACTACAACACAAAAGAAGGGCAAGAATGTTATATTTCTATCTGTCCCCTCTGACCCTGTGCTTTAAGTTAGCAAACAGGTGAGTGTAGCTACTTTGCTCTGTCCATCCAGGACTTTTCTGGATTTGTCTCCAATCTTCTTTTTCCCTCCAGGGGCTCCTGGTTCTGAGCTGAGCCCTTCCTTTTCCTCCTCCCTCTGTCCTCCGGACTTGCCCACAGGTCTCTTTGGTGGTCTGCAGAGTCCTCCGGCCCTTCTACATTTGGCCGCCTTGGGCGGGATCCCCAGAGCAGCGTAGGCCTCTCTGCACACAAACCCACAGCCCCTGACATAGCGCTGAGGGGCTCTTTACACTCAACAAATGAACAAGGCAGCATCTTAGGGTAGTCAGATGAGTCAGAGCATATAAATCTACATTTCTGCCCACCACCCACTCGCACTCACTGTGTGGATTAAAACAAGTTACCTAACCTCTCTGATCGTTAGGAGAATTGCACTGATAATAGGATTGTCATAGGATTAAATGAGGCAAGGCAAGGAAAGTGCTTTAAAAAGCTCTGGCACAAAGTAAGGGGTCAATAAACATTAGCTTCTGTGTTAGTTTATAGCAATTAGTTATTGGAGAGGATGCACAGAGTTGGTCACGAAACAGGCCAGAAAAATTCCATGGTGTCAGGGATACCTCAGGCCCCTGCAGCTCCCCACTCCAAGTCAGGAAGAGTGTCCGTAAGTGGTTTCAGTTCCCACAAAGGCCAATGGGCTCTGGGGCTAGTTCGAGCCTATAGCCAGGGAAGGGGAAAGGAAGCTGAGACATCACACCTAAGTGACAAGTTCGGTTTTCATTCTTCTTCCTCATTCCTTTAATTTCTGAAATTCAGACGTTATCCCAAAGTTAATGTCCTACAATAAAATGATTCTTCAAAAGCAACATCATTTCTTATTCCTTTTCCTTTTCCCAGCCTTTTCAAACACAAATAGAAATTTAAAAACAACAGAATTTTTTTTATCACAATAGATGGAAATAAAGCAATTTGCATCTAAAAGAAATGTGCAGATATAAATGATTACAGGTTGTACTGAGTGGGGGATGGGAGCAAATGAAGGGAATCAATGCCAGAAAAACAACATTAAAGCACCCCACTCTGGACGCTGTCCTCACCAGCTCCCCGTTATTCCTTCGCCATCCACTGTTAGAGCTACCCGTCTCCACAAATGAAACCTCGAAAAACCAGTCTCACCGAAGCAAGCGCAGCTGGGCAGATCAAATTCCATGAGGAGAAGTCCTTCAAGCCTGTTTTTATGAATATTCAGAGCCATAGGATTTGCTGGGCAAACTGGGATAGTGGGTTTATGCATTTCCCCAAAGGGTTCAGCAGGGAGTTCTTTATCCACTACATTTAAATGCAAATGATCACAAAACTGCATGACAATACACTTTGAAAAGTTGATTTAAAACAGCACAAGGGAAGGATTAAGGGACCAAGAGGAAGGATTTTATTTTCATTTTCTATGGAGGTGAAAGTCAAGCCAAACAGAAGCCCAGAATTCAAAAGAAGCCCAGAATTCAATGGCTACTGCAGGAGCCAACCGTGTCATCACACAGAATTCATTTATTTTCTTCCTCATGAAGAAATGGAAGAAAAGAAAATTTTTTCGTTTATCTAAGACATTTCCAGAGGCCAAGCAGGACCCCCAATCTGTCTGAGCTTGCCTCACCAAACCGATGATCATACAAGCAAAAGCCCAGCCACTTGACATTCGGCCTGTGCCATGTCGAGGGTGAATGCATATGCTTGGAAATACTAGAAACAGTTTCCAGACCTTACTCTGATTTGTGAGAAACACTGGTGCTCAGAGCCCCCAGGTTGAGGACCACTGGTGTAGAAACATCTAACACAGACATTCATGGCTTTGAATGATAAGGGATAAGGAGCTGAATGTTGCAGGTCGTGAAAGAATGGCCCATTGTGTCCAGTGGGGGCCCCACTGTGGAGGGCAGGGCCCCATGCGACGTGAGAAAGATGGGAAGGACCATAAATCCCTTGCTTTAATGGCGATGCCAATGCCAAAGGGTCGCCCACCATTGACTGGGGCGGAGGCATTATTATATCTGCTCAAAGACAGAGCAGATATAATAATGGAAATTAGACATTGTCCCCACACCAGCTCTGACTGTAACTCAAACTGTCAAGCAAACAAACATGATGCAGGGAGGAGAAAGAACCAGCCTGTAACTGGAGGTCATCTACACAGAGAAGCGATTATGTACTCGCTGAAAGGATCTCACCTTGAAACAACAGGATGTCTGAAATTTGCTTCAAAAGAATATAGGGCAGGGTGGGGCAGTGGGTAGGGGTATCAAGACCGGCAATGAATTGATAATTATTGAATTGGGTATCTAGTATCTTGGAGTTCATTAAATCATTCTGTCTACTTTTGCATATGTTTGGAAATTTCTACAAGAAAAATGACTTCTTTTGTTATTTGATTTTTTTAAAGATTCCACCTGCCCAATTTAAATGTGACACTGCTCACCTCTGTTGGGGCAAATTCACCATTACAGGGAACAGGAGCACTTTTGTCACTCTCGTGGGAGTCCTGGGAGGAGGGCAGTGTTAAGGGCATAACCATGAGGGAAGGAGTTAGTTTGATAAGATAAGAAACAAGTTCAGAGTTCAGTTTCCAAACCAGGACTTTTAAACATACACAAGAGTTATTCGGCGCTCTCAACAGAACCCATTTAAAACCTAACAGTCCCTACAGTGAAATATCACTGTCTTCAGCTATTCAAACGTCTCATAAGTGGAAGACTAATTATACCTGTTCCATGGCTCTCAAAGGAAAGAACTAGGCCCAACACATGGAAGTCTCAGGAAGGCCAATGTCAGCCTGATAGAAGGACCAATCTTGAAAAAAGAATAATTGTACCAAGTGTTACTTGGCTGCTCTAGGAAATAGTACATTTCCTAGCCTTGGAAAATCTCAAGCAGAGTTTGGACAAATACTTGTGAAGATGTTTTAATGGGGATTTCACGACTGGCTGAGTATCTGCATGATTTGAAAGGAGTTCTTTGTTTAGCAAAGGAAGGAGAAGGGAACTCTTCCAAATAGAGATTCTGTTATTCCTGAACTTGAAGACTTACAATTGACAAACCAAGGTTTCCTGTTCATTTTGTTCGTTTATAGTAGAGTAAATAATATACAAAGCCTCCCTTTGCCAGTTGCCACGTACATGAAACCTTTTTCAAACTCTGAGCAAGTTAATAAAACTTAACTCCTCTGTCATCTTCAAACTGCTTTGGCCTCACTGAGAAATCATTTCTAGATGTACCATGCATCTGACAGAAGCATCCAGTTGACAGTTTCAGGGGGGGTCACCTTCATCCATGACCCCTGATTTTTCACTCCTGTCAAGATACCACTTGACTTGCAGGTTCCCCTGTGGATACCTGGGAAGGACACACTCTGGGACAGAGTCCACTCTAGGAAGCACAAGGCAACAATCATCCCAGTTTTGAAGTTTCTGAGTGTTTGCTATTTGTCCTGTTTTCTGACTCTGTCATACTTAAATCTGTTTTCTAGTATTTCCTGGTTCCCAAATTTTTGTGTGATTTCTGATCACCTATTTAGCCTACATTTTGACATTCTGACTACTCCTAACAGTTCAATCTTTCATTCATTTGCTAAATATTTACAGTATCTTCCATGGGCCTAGAGTACCATTGTGAGGCACTTCAGAAGATACTGAAAGCCATATGACCCTGGCAAGGGCCTACCTACGACAGAGAATGCGAAACGTGGACAAAAATAGTTACAAACCCAAGCACAATGTGCTAAGTGCTATAAGAGAGGTACAAACCAAGTGCTATCAAATTCAGGGGAGGTGAGATGCTGCAGAATAACGGGATGTGCCTGTAAGAGCAGCCTGTAAAACCCTGATGCAATTAACGTGCTCATTTTTTTTAATCCTCAAATATAAGGTATATAGAATATTAGATTTTAAAAGGAGGTAGCTGTGAATCAGGAAAAGGACGTTCCGAGAAAGTATATCTAATGTCCAACAGTAGAGAAACAGCCAACATTAGCCAGAGGGACTAATCAACGTCCAGTGTAAACCAAACAGCAGAAAATCACCCCCGTTGTGAACAGGGCCATTTACTCAGTCAGCCAGAAAAATTACAATTATGAAATTGTAACTACATTTCCTGCTTAAATGAGTCTTTTTAGAGATTTTGTTTAGACTGAAAAACTATTCATTAAAGCGTTCCTCTGGGTAATAGACTTCAAATGCACTTTATATTTTTAGAACTCTTTCGATTCACTCCCCATTCTGACCCCCACAGGTAGGTGATATCAGGAGTAGGCAAATGTTTTCTGTAGATAGCCAGATAGTAAAGATTGTAGGCTCTACGTTCCACATGGCGTCTCTCGCAGGGGCTCAACTCTGCTGCTGTAGCATGAAAACAGCAGACGATACACATGTCAATGAGCAGGGCTGTGTACCAATAAAACTTTATTGATGAAAACTAAAATTCGAATTTCATAAAATTTTCACGTGTCACAAAATATTTCTTCATTTATGTTTTTCCAACCATTTAAAAATGTAAAAGCCATTCTTTACTTGCAAGCCACATTTTGCCAGCAGGCTGTAGTTTGCTGACCCCTGAGTTAAATCAATCACTCTATTCACAGATGAGAAAACAAAGGCTAAAGCAGACTAAATATGTTTCAAATCAATTTAGTTTATTAATCTCCATATATGGAGAGATAATAAAACAATAGGAAACGCTGGGATATTAACCACTCTGTCAACATGATTTACAACATAGGAAACTCATATGTCATCTATAAACTTTGATTCCCTAGGATGTAACAAGTAAATAATTTTTAAATTGTGCTTAGCAAGATTGGGTCATGATAAATGAAACAATTATGGCTTAAGTCTATCTGCACAATATTTTATTCTTTTTTAAATTTAATTTATGATGGGTAATAGTCTCTAAGATTTAAAAAAAATGGCCTCATTTAAAAAATTGTGTAGTTCATGTCATAAACGACATACTGCTAAATATTTATCAGCATATAAACATTTCAAAAGAAACATGAACTGTTACTGATGTAGTTTAATCTCATGAAATTAGAATTTCACCTTTCCCTAGGTACCCAGGTGAAGGGGTGAAAAATATTGAAGAATGAAGTATTGGAAAAGCCAAGCCCTCACTGGAATGTCACTTATTTGAGGCTTTAGAATGGCCTAATAATAATAAATTTCAAAGTCACAGAAACCTATAGCTGTATAAGAGGAGAAATATACTTGTTTGAGAACTCCTGAAAGGATTAGAGCTGAAAACAAGTGTTGAAGAACAGGATCTCCATGTCCTTACTCTTCAGACAATTAAGCCTGTGCAAAAGAGAGTAGGCACGTGATCCAAATTCTGTGAAATCATGGAAGTTCAAACTAGGGTGAATGGAGTTCACCAGATCTGAGACTATGTGAACCACAGGGGACCATCTCATTGAAGCAGAGATGGGGTACATTTAGAACCTAGATGAGAACAACTTCCCATCAGAGAAGTGGTTGTTTGATTGTTTGACTGTGTTGTGCAGCAGTGTAATTTTCCACTTATTTATTCCTTCAGTAGATATGGCTTGAATAATGTACAATGGTTCCATTTCAGAAATATAACACATACATACATACATACAAACATACATATATACATCAATAAAAATAATTCATAGAAACAAAAAAGGAAAAGTCCTTCTATTTCACAGTGACACAGAAATAATAACTTTAAAATTAATAGATAAAGTTACTGTGGCAGATTCCTAAAATAGGGAACACTGGCATTTGGGATGCAAGCCCCATTTGTACCTGAAATGCACTCCTCTCTGCTCATCGCCCTTCAGTGGCTCACGGAAAGTGCTGGGGAAGTCTGAATCCTTTGGCACTGTCCCCCACCCCATGGCTGTTTTCTGGCTCTTCTCTCATCTCCTGCCCACACTCCAGTCATCCAGCAAGCTCCTTGGAGTTCTTTTAAATGTGCCATGCTGTTTAATGCCTTTTCATATGCCCTGCTCTCAGCCCAGAATGCCCTTCTCCATCCTGTCCATTGTGTGACTTCTGCTTCCCAGCTCATTCTCATTAATTCCTGCCCTGATGGCCCTCCCACCATGTCTAGAGTGATAACTTCTCCCTCTATGCTCCCACTTCACTTCATTCTCGCCTCCTTAATAGCACTTATGACTTGAACTGCTATGTTTAGCTTGTTTATCTCTCTTCTAGAAGATGATCTCCTTGAGGCATGGGAAGGAGTGTCTTTAATTTTCACATCCCTGAGGCCTAACAAGTGCCTGAGGCAAGTTCACAACTCAAAAAATATTTGTTGAATGAATCAATGGCCACTGAATTCGCTCATGACTCCATCTCTCTTGCTGCAGGAAGAATATAGAGCTGAGAATTATATGTAATTCTAACATTTCATTCATTCACTCATTCAATAGACATTTATTGAGCACCAGTTATTTGCCTGGCACTGTTTGGGGAGCCTGAGACGGATTAGTGAGCAGAGTAAATGAAGACCCCCTTGATGAGCTCACATTCTAGCTGGGAAGACAGACATTAAATAATAAACATGACAAATAAAGAAATAACATGCTTTGTTAAAAAGGTGATAAGAGGTAAGGAGGTAAGGGGGAAAGATATGAGTAGTGCAGGATAAGGGGGACTAGGGTGTATGAGTTGCATTTTTAAATTATGCTGACATAGATGAGATGTGCAAAGAAAAAAGGATCAAGCATTAGTTCAAGGTTTTTCATCTAAGAAACTGGAACAAGAGAAACACTAAGTATTTCATCTTTTTAGGAGCTATCCTTCACATCCTCCTACAGTCTGGCAAATATTAATTGAAGTCAAGATGTAGAAGCATGGCTCTCCATGTGGAGACAATATGATGCAGGAGAAAGAGTAGGACAAGAGTGCTATTTAGCTGCCACCTCTTCCAGGGGTTAACCTCTAAGTCTCGCTCTTTTTCTATCTCCTCCTCTATTTAAAGTCTTTGTATCACCCAAATTTTGTGTGTTGAGTATTGTTTTTTATTTTTTAAAAAAAAACTGATGTTGAAAAAAATATTAAATGCATTCCTTTCTGTCCTTAGGATCTTTTTGAGCAATTCAGGGTGATTTGCGAACTCTTTAAAAATGAATAAGAACTCTACTAGAAAGTGTGTATTTCAAAGTCTCATTAAATATTGATTAAGCAACCGCTACACACAGAACATGTATTGGTGGTTTAGAGAACAATGAAATTATAAAATTTAGACTTGAATCTTTTTTAAAAGGAACACTTTCAAATCTGGGTTTTCATTCTTTTCCCAGTCATGCACAGACTACTTTCTCAACTACGGCCTAACAGAAGAGAGATTATCCATCTTCTTTTGAGAAAATCTAGATTCCTTAACATGACTGACAAGCCTTCATAATTCATCAGATTTCCACCTTCCTCTCAAACTTTGTCTCTCATTCCCCTGCTCCTTGAACCATCTTGAACTTTCTTTAGAACTAATATGTCTTGGCTCTCTGACTCACCAACCCCAGGCCTTGTGCATGGTTGATTCCTCTACTTGGGACAAGATTTTATATATTAACTTATTTTTTATTTATTTAGCAACTATCATGGAGCAAAGATGTGCTTTTTAAATAGGCATTTTAAGGATATTAAATAGTTTCTTGATTTCTGACAGTTCTCTCTATATTAGTAGCAACTCAAATTCAGTTTTCTTATGATTTCTTGCTGTAGGAAGAGGGGCTACATTTCCAATTTCACAACAAGTAGAGAGAGCCCTCTTCATTACCCTTTAAGAGAAATGAAATTTGATCATGTCTCTTTTCTAAAGTCCCAGTTGTTCAAAGCAAAATATTTTGAAATAGAGAAACTGGAAAATCAGTTATTTTGCAATTATGAAAAAACAGGATACATTTCTGCTGTGATCAAGTCCCTCAATTCCTTTATTTTTTTCATGGCAAAACTAATCTGATTAGCCCTTTCTTAATTTCTGTTTAACTTGCTATCTGATTTTCCAGTGGCAGATTTATTGACAAATATAGCAATGTAAATACAAAAAAAGTTACACTGAAATATGATCTCTACATGCTTAACAACTAAGAATTTATGTTTTTTTTTAAGAAAACTAGTGTCACGTTACTTCTTATGTAATGAGGCAGACCCACAAAATAAAACATCATTAGTTTATAGGTTTACTTTGCCAAAACCTTTTATTCATCCCTGAAACATTTCAGTTACAGTTAAGTCTATAGGTGTCAAATATCTTCACACAATTTTTTTCTATTTTACCATAGCCGTAAGTAGAAGTCATATCAACCCCCTTTTCAGAATAAAGGGAAAAACTCATTTTAAATATTTTACAAATATTGAGAACTGTACAAGTACTACTGTACAGAGATAGTGAGTTTTTAGTTCTGAATACCACTTCTTTTTTTGTTAATAGGCCATTCTCTTTTTTTCTTTGGTAAGCAACTGAATCTCAAAATACAGGAACTCTATTAAAAGTGTCTAACTTCAAGTTTTGTTTCAGTGTTTTCAATTTTTTTTATTTCAAATTTCAGGCTTCTTTTAAAAAGTTGAGAATTTTATTGCATTAATTACTTCTGAATTGTTGGGGAGAAAAAATTTTAAAGCCATTTAATAAAAAGGAGAAAATAGTTCATGGATAACCGATTTCTTTAGAGATGAGAAAGAGCTCTTAAGGAAATGCTTATTTAGGAATCTCATTTAGTTGATTGCCAATTCACTTCTAATCTGTTAGTATATGTTTGAAGGAAATAGAGTTCATGGAATTCTTCAGTCAGAAGATTAGCAGACACTTGTTCCTGCCATTGGTACAGTACAAAGGCCTCTGCAGGTGGAATCAGGAATGTGGCCTTCAAGTCTCAAGTCTGCTGCCCACTCTCCATGTCACTGAAGCCACCTAAGAAAGTCCCTTAGTTTCTTATTTGTAACATTAGTTTCTTATTTGTAAAATCGGAGATAATGATGTTTTTCTTGTCAGCTTATAATTAGAAATGTGATGTAGCTTATATGAAATGGTTTTGTAAACCAGTAACTACAAAATAAATTATAATGTTTCTCATAAGCTCAAAGATTGCCATAAGAGATTCTACAAAAAAATAGTTTACTATGTATTTTGTGTTCTTTTTCCCTTTTCACCTGTATATGTGCCAAATCCTTCATTGGGTTATAAGATCCTTAAAGCCACAGTGAGCATACTATATCCTCTCATGTTATTCTCTGGATTACACATGACACTCAAAGGCTTTATTGACAGATATTCTCTCTTCCTCCTCTGTCCCAATAACAAGAATGTAATCCCTACTGTCAGAACTCTCCTTTCACCTATTCTATGCCTAAACCTCCCTGCTGTAAACCAAGCCTCTTCCCATATATTTTATCCTTGAAACTCATAGAGAATTGGCAGGTCAGCATTGACCAAACAAAAGCCTTTATGATTGTTACCGAACTCTAGCTGCAGGATAGAATCCTTGGTTCTCAGTCTAAATCTATCCAATCTAAATCTTGCAATCCAAAACAAACAGAGAATTAATTTGCATCCTTAGCCCTAGGAAGAAAGGAGGAGTGCCTGCTGGCTCACCAAGGATTCCTAGAGCCAAGGAGTTCCAGATAAAGTCCATTCCTTCCTGGGCAACTGAGAGAAATTCAGTAAATCAGCATAAAATGGCTAGAGGAATACGGACAGAGAAGAACAGAAGGACACAGCTGGAGACACCAGCATCAAAATAAAATGAAAGTAGAGTGTTCCCAAGGCACCGATATTTCCTTAGAAGACGGATGAGATGTTCTGATCTACCCCTGATGCTTCACAAAACAACTTTAATTTTAATAGGTAAATTGGCATTAGCTCCTAAAAAAACACCTTTAAAAGCTGAAGGGATGGTGACGAAGGGATAGCAACCTCCCAGGATCCCTCCTTGGATCCTATAAATGTGCTTATCTGATCTCTCCTCTGCTCAAAGTAATTCTATATTCTCTTCATGAGGTTTTTAATAAGTGGGCCAGGTTCAACGCACCTTTTTAGGTTTAGAAGAGGAATATTTTTAGTGTGAGATGCCTCTGCCAGTCTTTGCCGATACGATGTGCCTTTCATCAAAGAGCCCTGGGAGAGCTCAGCCGTGCTCAGGCTCCGGGTAAACACGTGTGCCCGCAGCCAGCTCCGGCACACCCTGCGTTTCAGCACCTCCGCCTCTGGATAGCGCCGTGCGGGCCGGCCGGGTCAGGGCCTCCCATCTTCCCTCGTCCATCCCCAGCCCACTCGTTCTCCTCTTCTCTTTCCTCCTCGGTGCCAGAGAAAAATCACCCCCAACTTCTAACGTCTCCTCAATCCTGCTTCTAAAGTGACCTCGGCGGTCTCCCACAGGGTCTAAACACGCACGCCGCCGCGCCTTCGGGTCCTACCCGAGCAGCAGCGAAGCCGCGTTGTTTACCCACCCGTGGCCCCAGGTCTCCGACTGACGTCGATCACCTTCCTTTTGCTCCTATTAATCCCAAACTAGCATCCAAGAGCCCCCGTTCGCTCTCTCGCTCTCCAAGCCCCAAAATCTCCAGAAAACAAACGGCGCGATGATGCTCTCCCCCCCCCCCACCCCGCCCCCGCCAACCTGCGCGCGCGCGGACACACACACCCCACAAGCACACGCACATTCATACACACACACTCGGCACGCCGCAACCCTCCCGGGTGCCATCGCCGCCCTGGGCAGAGCCTCAGTCAACTTGGTCGCGATCCATCTACACCGGCTCGAGAAGGGCCGCCCGCAGAGGCCACCCCGCCCCCTCCGCTTCCTGGGCAGCAGGTCCTGGCAGCCAAGCCCCAGCTGGCCAGCCTCCCCGCCCCATTCATTCAGCCATCCACCTCCTGCGGGCAAAACACCGTCCACCACCCTCCAACATTTCGTCCCTGGCCCGTCCCAACCCTGTAAGCCCCATCCCTGTTATTGGTGAGTGTGCGTGCGTGTGTGTGTGTGTGTGTGTGTGTGTGTGTCTCCGATGCATATACATCATTTAACTCTTTCGAGCTTTTCTCCCATCCTAAACAAACAGCACGTTATCTTCTACCCCTTCCTCCTCCATTCTCCGCGCCTCAATCTCTGCCCCCATCCCGATCCTCATCAGCCAAGTAGCCAAAGCGCCGCACAGCCGCATCCCAGTCCTCGAACCTCGACCTTCTACCCGGCTCAAACCAACACTCACCTCCAGCCCCTCCCCCGCTTCCCCTCCACCTCTTGGTCCCCCGAGAGCCGGGTCTGGCCCGAGCGAGTGACGCTTCGAAAGCGCAGTCTGCGTCCCCTCCCGGGAGCCCGGAAGAGAGGGGATGACCTCCCAGCAGCGGGCTCAGCCAGAACACCCCTCTGAAGGGCCACACTCCTTCCCATTCAGTCGCCCTGGAAAACACAGGTGCCGGGGAACCGAGAGAGGCGGAAGCAGCCTACGGGGGTGCGCGGGAGGACTCACCGAACATCTGAATGTGCCCTTTGGTGATGGGATTGAAGCTGCCGCAGGCAAGCAAGATCACATGGGTCTTGGTGGTCTCCGTCATGGTGCGGGTGGGTCCCTCGCGCCGACCGAGGGGTCGCCTCTTTTTTGTGTCTCGATATGTCTGCAGAAGGAGAAAGGAAGGCGAGGCTCCGGCGCTGGATGCTGTGGACTCCAAGGAGCCGCTCCAGACGCAAACCGCGTCATTCGCCGCCTCCCCTTAACGCTTGCAGCTCCGGCAGGATCCGAGGCTGCTTTTGTATTGCTCTGCTCCGTTCTTCCCGTTTCTTTCTCGCTTCTTCTGCGTCTCCCATCCTGGCCCCCCACCCTTCCTTTCTCTCGCCCCCACCCCACCTCACTCCATCGCACTCTCTTTCTTAGTGTTTGTCTACAAGACAGAACGTGGAACCCAAGTACAGAACCGAGAATACTTACGGAATGGTGCGCACTCTTTCTCTTAGCTCCTTCTCTCTAATATTTCCAACTCCAAAAGGGTTTGATTTTAAAACTGTTTTCTTCCTCAGATTTTTAAGTGAGAAATGACAATTGTTCATTTCAGGAATATTCATTTGCCTTTCTTTCCCCCTCCTTATCTAATAATGTTGAACTCTTGAACTGAGTTCAGATCTTGGCCTAGGTGTTGCCAAGACATAGGGGTAACCTCAATCCTTCTCCCTGGTATATTCGTCGTGTGTGTGTGTGTGTGTGTGTGTGTTGGGGGGGGGCGGTTGAAGCAAGAATTGGAAGAACATGGATGGGACATTTTCTAAAACCATATCAGAAAACGATTGTGATCTTACATGAGCTATCAAAGGTGAGGCAAGGGTTTGGTTATTCAGGTGTCTCTTGAGTGCTCACCATGTGTTAGACTGTTATAAAGTGGCTGATAAAGCAAAGTCTTTATTGAGTTTACATTCATTCTACTGGAGATAGACAATAAAGAAACAGAGAAAAAAATTAGCAGTTGTGCAAAGCACAATAAGCTAATGCAATTCTGATATAATGAAGGATGAATGGAGGAAAGGGAACCACTTTAAATCGAGTAGTTAGAGGAGGTCTCTCTGGGGAGGTAAAATTTAAACTGAGACCTAAATGACAAGGAGATACCAGCACAAATATTTTGGGACAGGGAAGGGTTTATCATGCTCATAGAAATGAAAGGAGGACAGTATGACTAGAATATATGAATAAAGGGGAAACCATAAGAGAGAATGTTGGACTTGTGATCAGGACCTAATCAAGTAGGGTTCGGTTCATAGGCTAGGGTAGGGTTTGGATGTTTTCTAAGTAAAATAATTTAGAGAGGAATTTAAAAGACCATTCTGGTTGCTGGGTGGAAAGCAGGAAGGCAAAGAAGGAAAGCATTTAGGAAATTCTGCTGTAGCCTCAGCAAGTGGAGTGGTTTTCGAACTAGGATTTATAGAGTTGAAGTTGATAAAGCATATGGTCTCAGGATAAGTTTTGTAAATAGAATTTGTAGTCTTTGCAGATAGATTGGATTTGGAGGATGAGGGAAAGAGAAATCTAGGAAAATGTCTAGAAATTTGGTTTAAGCAAATGAGTGGACTAAGATGGGAAAAGAAAGTTCAAAGGGTAACTAAGAGTTCTATTCTGAGACATGAGATAGACCTAATAATTCTTCTCTTTCTAATGGCCTTTTTTTAAAAAAATGAGTTTTTATTGACATATAATATTGTATTAGTCTTAGGTGTACACAATAATCTGAACATAGAAATCTATAAGTACAAATATTTACCTTTCCCGAGCTTCAAGATTGTTGGGTAAATTGCTACCCGATATTAGTAGGTTCGTCATTGCTTCTTATCCAAGAGCACATAGTAGGTGTGCAGTAAATATTTGTTAAATTAGGCTGAGTAGCGAATCAACCCTAATATGCATAAAATTTCTAATTTAAATACAAGAGTCCTAAAAATTGATATATATATATTGATAATGGGGTTTGTATCTTCTCTGACATGGGATGCAGTGGGGTGGAGAGAGTAAAATGCTGAAGGGAGGCTGACTTTGGTACGAAATTCTGACACTGGCTGGACAATTAACATAATTATAGTTAACCAATAAATATTTATTGAGGTCTGCCATGTGCCAGGCACTTGAGTTAGGGGCTGTGCATAAAATAAAGCTCCTGGTTGAATACAGAGGGGGGAAAACAGACCATAAACCTAATGGCAATAGATGCCATAATGAAAAAGCAGGGTAAGATGAAAATGAAAGGGAAACCCTCCTTTATTTAAAGTGGTCAGGATGGCCCCTGTGATAGAAACGTATCTAAGCATGGGCCTGAAGGAAGTGAAGGAATGTGTCACTTGCTAATTGTATGGCTTTGGGCAAGTCATTTACTGCTAAGAATTTATTTTGTCATCTGGAAATGCTATATTATGTGCCCTGTGTGCTGTACAGAGGTACTATATGGATTAAATAAGACCATTTGTGAGTAAATGACTTTTTAAAAGTACATTATCAGCTTTAGGTCAAACTGCACAGTTGTTACATACAAGACACATATATTCTTTTAAGTGTTTAGATTTCTCTACTGATAGCTTTGTTGAGAATGTTTCTGGAAGTTCCAATCCTAGAGGGTATTGGCTTTGGGAATATGCTTTGGGAATATGCTAATAGTGTTTATATCAATCAATGAAAACAAAAAGTTAAAAACATACTAAGCACAAATTTATTTTCATTTAAGATTCCAAGGCTGATTCAGAAGATATAGAAATAGGAATGTCAACTATTACATAATACATGTACCTTAATATATATAGTGAGCTATTCTTAGGGGTGCTTATTTTAACTTAGGTAATATAATTTGGTCCAATATTTCAACTTTCCAACAGTTGGGTAATTGCTTTAGGCTGAAAAGGACCCAGAGCCATTCCCCCACTAGCAATCTGCTACAGCCAATTCAGTTTCCAAATGGCTCAAAGCAGAGGCTGACCCAGAACTTCTCCTATTGTAAATATCTGTTCTGATGAGCAGGCTTAAGTGTCTGTTGGGTCTGATTTGAAATGTGCATATGTAAAGTCTAGCAGTGTGGGTATGTATGCTCACTTATCTCCCTATTTACCTACTCCTGACTAATCATCTATTTGCATCACGATCAGGATAAAACCATTGCATGTTTACGTAACTGGGTTCCAAAAAATATTGGGGATCATACTTTACAGAAAGACCAAACAGGTACACACATAAATGTGGCTTCCTTTGTTCCTAGAATTAAGTCAGATATTGAATATTTTATGTTATCCTGGTAAAAAAAAAATGTTATTCTGAGAAAATCAGGACTCGTTGGGACTCGCTACAGTTCTCTACATTTGCATAGTTCTCTCTCCTTCGCTTTCTCCACTTCTCTTCAGGATAAACACCTTCAGGGACACAGCTAAAATGGTTGGCATTACTCTCCCGTCTTCCCCACAAGCAAATATTTTTACATCCGTGAAGAATGTCCCTAGATCAAGATCCTCCTTCCCTCAGCCCTAAATACCCCAAATCTCATGCAAATGTATAATTTCTCTAATTATTCAAATCATATTTCACAAATGAAAGGTGTTTCCAAAATGTAAAACCTGGTTATCAATTATAAACATGGCAATACTGCTGGCACCACAGTGAAAGGAAAAACGGATGCAGGTCTTTATAACCAAGAAACACTGTGTACCATTAAAGATAACTAATTTCTTCAGCTAACTCAGATATGTGCTGGCTTAGTCATTACGGTTTCTTTCAGATACTGGGGGGAGGTGTGTGTGCAAATCATTATTTTCATCTTGAGACTGAAAAGCTCACTGCTTACAAAGTTCTCCCAAGAGCAGAAAGAGGAAAATCAGTTCTAACAGACTTAGAAAGAAGTGTAATTGATAAGAAGGAAAATTATTCCCTGAAATGACATCTGAAAATATCTCTGCCTCCCTCCTTTAAGTCACCCAAATAGAAAACACATTTGGCTCAAGAGAGTGTTAAATAAAGAATAGGGAACTTAAAATACAATTTTTTTTCATTATGTCAATATCTCACAATTTCATTAAGTCAGATCTAACCTAGAATTGTTTTAATCTTATGACTCCTCAAATTTATGAGATGTAGAAAATAACAGCAGTGCAGCTGAGCTACTCTAAATGCTTGTCGGTAATAACTAATTTCAGAGGAAATAAAAGCATAAGAAAAATTTGCACCATTTGGACCCACAAGCTGTACTCCTCACAACTCATATTCATTCTGTTGTTGGAGTTGAGGTTGTTCAATGTTGCTAGCTATATAGTTTCAGACTTTTTAAGTTGCTTATATTACTCAGAACTATTTCAAAACTCCATAGCACGCATTTAAACTAGCTTAAGCCAAATACAGTACTATTGATTTATGTGATTGGGAAATAGTTTGGGGTTCTTTTATGACATGGTCAGCCAAGTGGGGCTACAAGAGGAGGCCCAGCAGAGGCTCAGGAAAGCAAAGTTCATTGTCCTCACAGGCCACGTGAGGCTAACAGGAGCCGGGAGGCATGCCACTTCCTGCAGGGCCACGTGAAAGAGCTCCGCGGTGGTCAGGAGGCAGAAGACAGGAGTGCAGGGAGGGCTTAGGCTATGGGTTTATCTGGGTTTCCACAGGAAAGGTAGGACAGGGCAGGGTAAACAGTTTAGGATTGGCGAACATGAATAATTTTGAAGGGCTTTGGGGGTGGATCCCAGTTGCCTGGTACCTGGCCCTAGGATGATTAGGGCAGAGGAATATTGCCTCCTAGAGTTCATGTCCAGACAGAGGTCTGGCTCTGCATTAGTTTGCTTATGGAAGGCGTGCTACTCTTCTTTCCCTCTCCTCTCAGGCTCTCTTTTAGACCATGGCTGCTGCGTTCTTTTTGTAAGAAGTAAAGTCACTCCTCTGAGGAGGTTATCGCCAGCTGGAAGTAGGCATCCATTCCAAAATCCTTCTATGCATATTCCTGAACACTAGGGCCTAGAAAGGTAGAAATCACATTTATCAGATTCTTTGAAGCTAGATTGCCGGATACTAATTAAATTTTACCAGGGTGATGCCCTTGTGTGAGATTTGGAAGGCCAAAATGAGTTTAAAGCCATCTTGCCTTTGTTCTGGCTGCTAAGCAACACTCCTGATAAGTGTTTGAAGTCAAAACCCACCTTCCAGGAGTCCCCAAATTCTAGACACCCAAGTCATGGCTGTTGAGAGACCATTTGGCAGCTGACCTCTGGACTATGGCTGTCCTGTTATGCCCTTGAAAACTAGAGCCTACTGGTGGTCCCTGACTTCAGTTGCTTTAGCTCTTTCAATGAATTATGTAAGCATTTAGTTCCTTGTTTTTAATCTCTTTCTGCTTGAAATACATAAAGTTGTTTCTGTTTCCTGAATTGAAACCAACTGACACACCCCCTTAAATGCTGTATCTAACTGTACCTACTTTTTGTTAGGCAAGAGCAAATTATATGTAAATGCAGTTATTTTGAAAATGTAAATATGCAATAAATAAGAAACTGATTGACAGGAATTAGAATAATTATAGAAAGAATTATAGGTTGTGCGTGTTTTAGGAGTAGGAGAAGGGAGATGGTGGGAAGGACGAATCAAGCAGAATGATAGCTGATGACTAGGAAAAGAGAGAAAGATGAGCAGAGAACCCTAGGGTTCTACAAGGGAATAATAGCAGAGCAGAGTTGGAATTAATAGTAAGTTGTTATTATTATTAAGAACTTGATCCAACAATTATTTGCACGAGTAGAGCCATGCAGAGCCCACAGTGCTCTATTTGATCTTTCCAATAATGATTCTGTGAGCTGTTTGCAGGCCCTGCTATGGATTTTTCACATGAGGTAAGAAAGCAAGGCTCAGGGAGTTTAAGTGACTTCCTCGAGGCTGCAGCTAGTAACTGGCTGGTTCAGAACCCTGATTCCAAATTCCAGTGTCCTATTTATTCCATGCTGCTGGCTACAGAAATGACTTTTAAGAATGAGAAATAACTGAGGAATTATTCTCATTATTCATCATAGAGGAAGGCTATGGTGTGAGAGACTAAGTTTTGGTTCTAAGATTATGTTGAAGACAGGACAGTCTTTGAGGATTCTGGTTGTGACTTACGGTGAATGGGACACCTGCCCTGCCCTAGTGTTCGTGTCCATCTTCAGCACAGCCCCCTCTGGGCTCTCACACTTCCTATCATCTCAGGCAATCCTACTGTAAGGTGCAGGTAGGCAAGGGCTTTTGCTTGGAGAACAGGGAGGGCCATCTCCACCAGGGCCATGGGGTACACAAACAGCGGCTCAGCAGTGGCCTGGGAGAGGGAAGGATGGATAAAAAGTCATCCAGGGGAACCAACAGGAGTTGGCTCTGCTCTTTTTTCCCTCTGCCTGGAGGACACTTCAGTGTCTCTGCCCCTTGGGTGACTGGCACCATGATAATGCTTCTGGTCCTGACTTAGGAATTACAGGGAAGAGGAAACTTTCTTAGAGAGACTGTAGCGCTTTCCCACTTTTGCCAGGTCTGATGGCATTAATGTATAATAGAGGGTTCATTCCCTCATATCAGTGGCACTGAAAGGTACTTTGAAGTAATCGAGCTTTGTATTATTAGACATTATGGGTCTTTTGCTCCCCCAGCTTCTCTGGAGAAATGCAGGAGCCATAATATGGATTAACATTAAATATGCTATCTAAAAGGAAGCAATTTCACAATGTGATGGATAAGTAACTTCTTTAGTGGCTGATTGTGACATGTTCTCTTTGAAGCCAGTGTAGCTATGTGATCCAGCTCTAGCCAATGATACATGAGGGTAAGTTGGATGGGGTGGGAGGAGGGCTTTACTTGCGAGAATGATCTTTATTCCTAATAAAAACAGAGGTGGGGGTTTAAGACAACTGTATGAAGATGTGATCTTGGACCTGCAGCAGCAATTTTGTTACCATGATATGACCATCTGAGGATGAAAAATCAATACTCAAGGATGTCAGAGTGGAAGAATTAAAAAAAAAAAAAACAAACAAACCCTAGAACCATCATCTCCAGATAAATGCGTTAACTGCATAAACCACTCTTTTCACACGTTCTGTGACTTGAGCGATATGTAATTGGCTAATACAACAGACCTGGCAAAGGAAAGGATTCTTAAACAAGGGCTACCAACACCCCATTTGACAGCTCTGTGTAAATTAGAAGAGATGGGTTTCAGGTCCCACTTACTTCCTGTGCCAGGTGCCCTCGTGCCGTTGTAGATCACCGGCTCACCGGCTTGCCTCCATACGGCGTCTGTTCAGAGGACGCAGGTTGAAGCTGCTAATTCTGAATACGAGAAAGAGGGCAATAGAGTTCCTTTTGCTTCTGTCACTTGTTAATTTAATTTGACTTTGAGACTGCCTAAAACTTGAGCTGTTGTTATTGCTTTTTTATTTTAAATAATGAATTTGTTTTTGATTCCAAATCCAATATTGGATTGTCCATTATTCAATAGTGTACCCTAAAATGTAATTCTGGGAAAAATACTAGTTAGTACAATATACTTTTTTAAGTTTATTATACCACACTTCATTAAATTTCTGTTAAAACTGGGCTGACAGAGACAATATCAAAACAATATATTCGCTTACAATATGAGAGTGTTATGGTACGGATTTTTAAAATTTGCTCACTCTTTTATTTAAACTGCTCTATAGAAGCACTTCTTTTGTATAGCTAGTATATTATTATTTAGTCTTCATTTGATGCAAATAAAAATGTATATATTAGGTCAGCTGCTACTCATTAACTGGCACTATGTCATTTTCAACATATAAATCAAAATTTTAAGTTATTAAATAGCTTAAGCCAAAGTTTTTTCTATAAAAATATCTTTCCAATTAATATTATCACAGCAAAACTCAGTTTTGTCTACATAACTGGTACACTGATCAACATGAGTACATAAATATATGTAGGACACTTATCACTTGACTCCAAGCAAGACATGCAAATTAACAGGAGTCTGACATGCTTTTCCATTCATTAAACATTATATGCTGCTTATACTTAAGGTATTCATTGGTATGCACTGAGCTAGAAACAAACAAGAGACTAACACTGTCTGACAAGAGTCAGAATAACCTTATATTAGATGGTCATTAAATGTATACACAGCATCTAAAAAAAGCATTTGAAAACTTTGAAATAGTGCATTTAAAATATCTAGGCTGATGGCCTGAACAGACAATGCAATCAATAGACTCAAATAGGTATAGATGTTAAACCTAGACTCAGAATTATATATATATTTATTTATTTATATAAAATACATATATTTGTATAGAAAAATATTACATATACTTATCTATATAAAGTAAATATAAAGTTACATATACTTACATAAAGTTAGAGGAGTCATGCTAATCAATATTAAGATTTATTATGAAGCTACAGTAATCAAGACACAGTGGAAGTGACAGAAGGATAGACACACGGATCAATGGAACAGAAAAGCCCAGAAATAGATTCACTGAAATACTGTCAACAGAATTTTGACATGGTACAATGTCAATGTAATGGATAAGGTATAATCTTTTCAACAAATGGTGCTAAAACAATTCAACATATATATGCAAAGAGAAAAAGAAAAAGAAAAAAAGAACCTTGACACATTTCACACCCCATGCAAAAATTAACTCAAAGTGGATCATACGCTCAATGTAAAATGTAGAAATATTAAGATGCTAGAAGAAGAGAAATTTACATCATCTTGGGTTTGGTGATAAGTTTTTAGTTCTGACACAAAAAGCATAATCCATAAAAAGAAAAGAAATCATCAATCGACTTATCAAAATTAAAAACTTTGGTTTTGCCAAAAAAAAAAAAAAACATGGTTAAGAGAAAGATAAGACAAGCTATGGAGTTGGGGGAAATATCTGCAAATCACACGTCCTAAGGACTTGTAGCCGAATATACAGAACTCTTATAACAACAAGAAAACAAACAATCCAATTTTAAAAAGATGAGATATTTTGCCAAAGAAGATATACAAATGGCAAAGAAGCATATGAAAAGATGTTCTAAGTCAGCAATCATTAGGAAACTACAAATGAAAACCACAATAAGATACCTCTACTTACTTATTAGACAAGCTAAAAATATTTTTTTAATTGATAATTCCAAATAATGTTAAAATGTGCAACAAGCACTCTCGTTTGTTGCTTGTGGAAATACAAAATGGTGCAGCTAGTTTGGGTGTTTCTTAACAAAGTTAAAGATACGGCCCAGCAATCCCAATCTTAAGTAATTATGAAAGTGAATTGAAAACATATATATAGACATATGTAAATAAATATTTATAGCTTTATTTATAATTACCCCAAACTGGAAGCAACTGAAATGTTCTCAAGCAGTGAATAGATGAATAAATTGTAATATATCCATACAATGAAATACTACTCAGCATTTTTTAAAAATGAACTATTGATTTACACACACACAAAAATAGGTGAACTTTAAATGTATTCATTAAGTGAAAGAATCCAGACCTAAAAACGTACTGTATGATTCTATTTATACGGTATTCTATAAAAGGCAAACCTATAGAGACAGAAAACACAGATCAATGGTTGCCAGGAATTGGGATGAGGTTGACTGCAAATGAGAGGCACGAGGCAAATTTTAGGTAACAGAATGTTCTGTATGGTCCTGTGGTGGTGGGTACATGACTGTAGGCATCTGTCAACACCCATAGAATGGTACACCTATTTAAACAATTTACTGTAAAACTTATCATAAAATTATTATTAGAGTAAAATTTGTTATATGCAAATTTTAAAAATCAACCAGAATGTGGTGGGGTTGAGGGGGGCGTTAGTCCCAGGATGGAATACAGACTAATAAATAAATAGATGACATAACCTAACTGAAATGGGTGGGGAAGAGGGAGCTGACCTAAGTGACTTTGTAAACGTGTTATGACTGGCTACCCTAAGGCTAAAGCAAAAGCAACTGTACATAAGTGCTTTAGTTTAGTTGGTAAATTTGTCTCTCATAGGAGTATAAATTAGCTATTCTGAAACTACTTTGCATGGATACTAGGGTAGAACAAATCCGTAAATAAATTGTAGCTAATGGAAGTCACAGAAAGAAGTTACAAATAAACAGAGATGGCTAGAACTTACCTTGTGGTTCTAGATTAAAAGTGACTATAATCTTATGAATTTACTATGCGTATTTGTATACACAGGTGCAAAGAACAGAAATAAACATAGGTTTGTGTGTATGTGGGTTAGTAAACACACACACGTTCTCTTGTCTATCTGTTAAAAGGGCCTAGAAGCAATGACACTCCATTAGCTATGAGCACCCAGATCTTGCTCTCCCAATATCATTCTCCAGTAAAAGAAACCAAGGCTCCTCGAAAAAAATGGCTGATTCTATAACTGGGACAAAGAAAATACAAGTCTGGAGCTTCTTATAGTGCTATAAAGTAAGGGAATGCCAAAATGAATGAATGAATGAATGAATGAATGAATGAATGAATAAGAAAGAGATAGGGTGTGTTTGGGGCATATCCAAGATCATTACAAGATCACACATTCTGTGCTCTGCTAGGACTCACAGGGCTCAGCATATAGTTGCATTAATGGCTAATTTTTTTTCAATGACACAATAAGGCTTCACAGCAGATCATTAAGGGAAAAGGACATACTGGGCAGAGTCTGGAGAAATCCACCCACAGGCTTTCTGTACTTCCCCTTCCAGCCCCAGAGGGGACACATCATGTGTGTGACCTCTTCTAACAAGGAAAATGCAATGCACATGTGTAATGTTTCTCCTAAGGAAGCCCATTGGAGACTCAGAGCTTAGGGTTTTGGGGGGAAGGGCTAGTCATGTAGGCATTCCTTGCCCTGCAACTGCCAAAATCCCAGAAACTCAGAAGGGAGCAGGTGCTTGGTGCCTTAAGTGGGCAAAACCACCTTCCCGGGATGGGGACCTTTCCATATTAGAGCGGGGAACTCTTCGTAAGCCAGGTTCCCAGATGCCAGCCAAGGGCAACTTTGCAAGCAGGCCCTTCTAAAGATAGCAGCTGCTGGCCTGCGATGTTAACTCCTGTATAGGGCATATCGAAAGGACACAGAAGCCAACCTAAAACCACTTCCATGGCCAAAGCTGGAACAATTTGAACAACAAAATAAATAATTATAGTAGTGAATTATAATGCAAAGAAGAAAATAGTTATCCATGAGTTTATACTGTCATAGGTAAGTAAACTAGAGGGGAGGGGACTTAATCTCCTTTACAAAGAATTCCTAACAAGTGCAGAAGGAATCAAGGAAATTGAAAATCCCCATTTGAGCACCATGGTGATAACTGCAAGCCAGATCCCCTAAAATTAGGTGAAACTGAGAACAAACAAAATATTTGCATAGCTTCAGAGTATCTCATCAAAATAATATCTATTAATTATTGTGGTGGTTTAAACATATGTCCACAAAGTCTTGCATAATCATCCTCCCAGGAGGTGAAGTCTAATCCCTTCTCCTTGAGTATGGATTGGACTCACTGACTTCTTCTAACAAATAGAAGAGAGAAAGGGAAAAATAGGACACTTACACTACAGGAACCTGGAAGACACCAGCTTCACCGAGTGCTCAAGGTTAATATTATCGGTAATAAGTCATGTCGATGTCATGTACTGCTGACATGATGCGATGAGAAGGGTGTATCACCAATGTGATCATTTCCAAAAATGCATGAACTCAGTCTACTCATGAGAAAACAGAAAAAAATCCATTGGGGGTTATTCTACAATAGACCTGACTAGTACTCCTCAAGATTGTCAAGGTCCTAAGAAACGAGGAAAGACTGAGAAGCTGTCACAGGCTGAAGGGCACTTAGACGTGATGACTAAATGTGACATGGACTGGATCTTGGAACCAAAAAAGGACATTAATGGATGAACTGGTGATATCATGATGAAGTCTGTAGTTTAGCTAATAGTGTTGCATCAATGTTAATTTCACAGTGCCAAGCATTATACTATGGTTGTATAACATGTTAGTATTAGGGGAAGCTGGATGAAGGATATCCATGAGCTCTCTGTACTGTCTTTGCAACTCTTTTGTAAATCTAGTTATTTCAAAACAACAAAAAAAATTTCTTTAGGTTGCTACACTATAGTTGCTAGCTAATATTAGCTTCTGTTGCTTAATTTACGTGATAATCAAACCCAGAGGGTGATGAGCTAGGAAATCTCCCGTTGCCTCTGCTGTGTTTCTAAGGATGAATGATTTTAGTGGCATTTGTAAGCTTGGGAAATTTCATTGGCCTTTAAGGGACCGATATCACGATAGAAAGATACCAACCAGGCTGACAGTTCTAAAAGTCAGCACTTTTGGTTAATTTTTGAGTTGCTGGGGATGCCTTGGTTTCATGGTCCTATCAATAGAGACTGATTTCCAGAGTGCCAACATGGCTGGGAAACTGGGTCTGGACTGAGACCGCTCAGGGGTGAGATGAGTTAGCTATATATACGCCCCTACAGCAGGCCCTACCCCAGCAGCCCAACTATCCAAGCCTGTGTTCTGGAAGCCGTTTGGAACTACATGACCCAGGATGCTGAAATCAAGCCAACACTGAAGCCGGGCACACGGGACGGTGTGAAAAGTGTGGCACACGTGGGCCTGACCGCTGGCCTGAGGGTTCTAGATATCACTAACTTCAAAGGTGGTCAAGTGCGAGGCTGGTGGTGAAAAGCTGGTAGAGACTTATTGCAAGCTGTATCATATTCTTACCTGTGCTTCATCCTACAGCAAAATGTTTGTTTTTCTATTATTAGAAAAGAGCTTTGCGGTTTCACCCTGGCTAAGCTCCTTCTTGCTCAGTGGCTTTTGTGAAGCTACAGTGAAGGTTTTGCTTATTGCTTATGTTCCTACCGACTCCCAAAAAGGATCTAAGATGGCTTGCTCCACAAACAATCTTGCTAACCCTAGGTCTTTATTCTATTCCAGACCATCTGTTCTTCACCATGAAGTCACAGTACTAAATTTGTGACAGTACAGTCATTTCCATGGTAACAGGATGTGGTCTTCCCCACTGAATAGTGATTTCACTCTGACCAAGATCAAGCAGCAAGAGGGTTGGGGAGTATATTCTAACATTTTCTATTATTTTTCATGTTTAGTTTCTTACCAAAGTTCTTCATTTTGATTCTAAAATCTTGTACTCAGCCTGGATTTTAAAAATCTTATACAGACGAAGCATTTGTTCAGTAAATGATTAGATATGCAAACCAAAAAATAATAAGTTGAGAAATATTACCCCCTCTACACACACACACTCACTATGATGTATAAACTTACTTGAAAGTGAAATGATTAGCAAATGCCCTTCTGATTTTTATAGAAGAGAACAAATAGAGAAGAGAATCCTTTTAAAAGGCATGTAACTTCTAAGCATAAGAAATGTGCTTTGATGACTGCGACAAGCGGTGGAAAGCAGCTGACCTAGTTCCTCCTCAATGGTTTCCTGATCCTGCTTAGCACAAGTAAGACATAAAAGAGTCTTCCTCTGCGAGCGCAGACCCTGTGACCAGGGGGAGACTGACAGGCGAGCAGCTTCATTCACATATGACTAATACCTAGAGAGTTTGTCCATGTGTTTTAATCTCACACAGCTTTTTTTTTTCCCCCATACAACACACAAGATCTTTGGAGAAACTCCTTAGAACACTATTTGCTATATTAAAGGACATGAACTTTTAAGAGAACTAGTTATTAGAGTATCAAAAGAAAATCCCTGATTGGTACAATAATCGAGCAATTTTAACTGATAGGCTATAACAGGCAAGGACTGTTATAATGAGACTCTACTGACATACCACATAACATACTATAGATACATGTTATATATTGTTATACATTATATAATATACACATATATGTAATAGATAAAAAGTGATATGTGTCACCAAAGAAGGCTGGTATTTGTTTTTAAAGTGCTTATAAATAGTGTCATACTGAATATGTTGCAACATGATGTTACAGAATGTTTAAGACTTATCCATGTGTTGATATAGAGTCAATTAGTTATCTTAATTTCCATATAGTATTTCATTGAATGGATATACCACAGTTCATTTGTTCCCTATTCAATCATTCTTGGGGATGTTTCCAATGTTTTATTAATACAAACAATATTGTAATAGCTATTTTTTTCCTACCCCTTGTCACCATAACTCCTTAATCTCCGCAGTAAATGGCATCACCAGGCACCAGGTTTAGGTGGTTGGCCAAAAACTTCAGTCATCCCTGTACCTTTTCTTTCACATCTCACACCTCACACCAAAGTGTCTATTCTGTATCCGGAATCCAACCACTTCTCAACACTTTCAAATAAGTCCAAGCCACCAAAGTCTCTTTCCTACTGCTGCAGTAGCTTCATCCCTTACCCACTCACCAACTCCATTAAACTTCATGGGCTTTCTGTCTTTCTTCCAACATTTCAAGCTCATTTCTGCCTGGGAGCATTTGCATTTGCCGTATCATCTTGCCTGGAATGTACTTTTCTCAGAACTGAAACGTCTATCATGCTTGCTCCCTCATTTCTGTAAGTCCGTCCTCAAATTCACCTCAGGGAGACCTTCCCTGTCCATCTTACCTAAAATACCACCTTTAGCCATCATCTCCTCACCCTGTTTAACTTTGCTTCAAGATACTCATCACTCCCTGAATGTGTGTGTGCATATGTATGTTTACCCATAAGACTGTCTCAGTTTCATGAGAGCTGTCTCGTTCACCTTTTATTCCCATAGTCCTATTATGATTCTTGGTTCAGGGAGGAAATTGATATTTATTCAGTAAATGAATGAATGTTTTCTTATGCATTTTTCAATATTTCTTCTGAATTATGTATCTAGAGGTGGAGTTTCCGGATCATAGAATGTGTGTATTTTTCAACTGGACAAAGTTATTTCCAAGTTTCTCTCCTAAGTGGTTGTACCAATTTGCATTTCCACCAGCACAGGTAAGAGTCCTACTTCCATATAATAGCCAACACTTGGTATTGCCAGATTCAGAATTTTCTTCCAATTTTGATGGATGCTTTAATTTACATTTCTCTAATTACTAAGGGGGTTGAGTGTATTCTTTAAATCTATTTTTTCTATTAGGTTCTCTTTTTCTTATTTATAAAAGTAATTTATACTGTCCAAATATGAATCTTGCATTTGATATATGTTACAATTATCTTATCTCGAACTGTAGCTTTCTTTTATATATTGTTTATGGGATATTTCATCAAATAGAATTACTAAATTTGCAGTGTTCAAATTCATTATGCTTTTCCCTCATAATTTGTGCTTTTGATGTCACATTTAAATAATCCTTCCTTCCCCTGTGATCAAAATATGTTCACCTATAATTTCTTTAATAGTTATAGTTATTTTGTTCCAGGTTTAGATCTTGAATTCATCCAGAGTTTAATTTATAACAGCAGTTCTCAAGCTGCAGTGTTGGAATAACTAGGAGTCCCAAGACCCTTTCAGGTTTGCAAGGTCAAAACTATTTTTGCAATAATACTAAGGCATTATTTACTTTTTTCACTCTCCCTCTCTTGTGAGCAATGGAATTTCCCAGAGGCTATGTGACAAGTGATGATGTCATCACTGACTGGGTAACTTATAAACAGCAGAAATTTATTGCTCACAGTTCTAGCGATTATGGGGTCTCTCATAGGAACACTAATCCTACTCATGAGGGCTCCACCCTCATGATCACCTCCCAAAGTCCTCACCTACTAATGTCATCATCTTTGGGGATTAAGGTTTCAACATATGAATTTTGCAGGGACACAAACATTCACACCATAAAATATGGCAAATATCAATTAGCTATAACCCACAGAAACAAAAGCTCTGTGGGATCTTCAATAATTTTTAAGTGTAAAATTGTCTGAGATGAAAAATTTTGAGAACTGCTGGCATAAAGTATGATAGGGATCTAGTTTTGTTTTTTTTCAGTACAGAAAGTCAGTAGCCCCTAAATTTGCCAAATTTGTAATAGTTCCTCTATCATACATCAAGGGCTCATATTCATGGGTTCCTTTTTATAACACTGCACTAATTACTAGAAGGAATCTTCCTGTATGGGATGATAAATCACACTTTCCTGGTTCTTTAGAATTGTCTTGGCTCTTCTTAACCCTTTTCTTTTTATAATTAACTTTAGAATTGATTTGTTAAATTCCAGCAAAAATCTTGTTGGGATTTTGATTGAAATTGCATTTAATTGTGGAAAATCATAATCCTCATGGAACTGATTTTCTATTTTGTGTATTTAGAATTATGTACTTTTTATTATATTCTCCTCCCTCCCCCTTTGGTATTTTAGCCATAAAGATCCTGCACATTTTTGCCGCATTTATTCCTAGGTATATTGTTATTTCTGTTGCAATTGTAAATGGGATTCCCTCCCCCATTACATAAGTGTATAAATTACGTATTACTCAGGTATATTAGGATTGCTTTTGACTTTTCACACTGATCATAATTTAGCAACATTGCTCAACACTTAGCCTTTTTTATTCCTTGAAAAGCCTCTTGGAGATCCAACTAAAAATGATGTCTGCAAATATTTTGTACTCTTCTTTGCTAATCACTGAATACCTTTTTTCTCTAAATACAAGGAGCATAATGTTAAATTATAGAGGTTTCAACAGGCTTCTCATGTTCTTGACCCTAATGTGAATACTTCTATAGGCTCATAATTAAATGTTTGCTATAGACTCCTTCTGTATAATCCCATCACATTAATATTCTTTGTCAGCTAAAACATTTTGTTTTTAATTATGGTTCTTGACTTTTTATTTGTATTCATTGAGATGAGCATATGGGTTTTTTCATTAATCTGGTAAAGTAGGTTACAGATAGATTTTAAATTGTAGTACCATCTTTATATTTGCGGTAAACTTTGTGCTTGACATATTTATACTGTATAATTGTTGGATTTGATTTCATAATTTTGAATTTTATATTAGTGTATAAAAAATGAGATTCATTTGTAATTTTCTTCACCTGTGAAGTTCTTGTCTTATTTTGGTATTGAGATTACAGTAGCTTCATAAAATAAGCTGCCTTTACTCCCATTATCTGGAAAAATTTGTAAAAAATGGGATTGTCTGCTCCATTAAATTTGGTAAAACCTACCTGTAAGACCATATTGGCATGGTTTCTTTGGCAAGGGATGGGGGAAGGATGGGAAGAGGATATTGGGAGACGTTTGACTATTGATCTGTTTTGTTAATGATTGATTTATTCAAATTTTTCTATTTATTTCTGAGTCAAAATTTTAATTTGTATTTTCCTGGTAAATTGTCAATTTCACCTGTTTTCAATTTACCAACATATTCTAAATTTTATTGTATAATGATATTCTCAATCTCAATTCTACTATATCTTTAATTATAACCTCTTTCAATTTCTAATATTGCTTCTTATGCTATTTTCAACAGGGCTTGACAGAGTTTATTTTATTGGTCTTTTCAAAAAAACAGCCTTAAAAATTTATTGATCAACCTACATTTTGGGGGTTGAAGCTATTAATTTCCTAGTTCCTTGGCATAAATGTTTGTCTCACTCTAAGTAATTTTTAATATATTCATTTATTGCTATAAATTTCCTTAGCTGCATTACCCAGGTTTTGCCATGAAATGTTTTATTATTCTTTTCTAAATCATTTTCGATTTTAAACTTAAATCATGAGTTATTTAGGAATGTGTTTTTAAGATTTTAAACATGGGAATTTCTAATTTAACTCAATTTTGATCTGAGAATGTGATCTGTACTGTAGTGTTTCATTGAAATATCTAGCCTAACAGGTGGTCAAATTTTCATAAATGTTTGATGTGTGTTAGAGAAGAATGTGAATTCTCTATTCATTACATGGAGGGTTTTTATACAAACTTATATGTAATATATTACAGAAATCTTCTATTTCTTCAGGATGATGTATTTCTAATGGAACAGAAGTCCAGATTGAAAAGTAGTCTTTAAATGACTTTAAAATAGATAGATTTAAAGAGATAAAGAAATAAAATACCTAAATAATCAAAGCTGAAGAAACAAACACAGAAGATATAAATTAAGGAAAGATAAATATGAAAATAACTGAATAGAAAAAAGACACTGATAAAAAATAATTAATAATGAGATAAATTCTAAACTGGTTAAGGCAGGAATGAATTTTTTTTCAGGTTTATTAGAGGTACAGACAAAAATGTAAGATATTTAAAATATACATTGTAATGAATGGATACACATATACACTATGAAGGGAGTTCCCCATCTATTTAATTAAAAAAGAATTACTGAATTGAAATTATAATAAGGAATTTATACAGAATACAGCACGATACAAAGGAGAAGATATATTGTGGCAGTTTTAAATTACGGCCACGAATTTTTCCTACTCCTCCCATTAAAAGATGGGTCTAACCTCTACATTCCCCAATCTGGAGAGGTTTGTGACTAAGGTGGAAATGACATTATGTGATTTCTGAAGCTAGCTAATAAAGGTGCATGTAGCTTCTGCTTTGTCTTTGGAATAGTCACTGTTGAAGCCTTGGGCTGTCATGTAAGTAGATTACCCTGAGGTCACTACGATGTGAGGATATCCAAACCACATGGAGAAGTCATTGTTAAGTGGTATCCAGCCTTTGTCCCTGTAGCCTAGACAGGTGAGAAAAAAAAAAAACACAACAACAACCACTCAAGTAAGCATCAGCTGTTAAAGTCTTCTCATCTGACACTCCAGATATCATGAAGTAGTCAAGCTCTCCAAGTACCTACCCAAATTCCTATCATCCAGAATCTGTGAGTACAATAAAATGACTACTATTTCACACCACTATGTTTTGGAGTGGTTTGTTCTACAACAACACATGGACAGCGCACAAGAAGGATGCATCTTGCATCTAATTTGTAGTTTCAGAAAAAAAGGATATTATCCTGATCCTTGCCTGTTGAAGCCTCTCACCGCCTTTTAAGACAAAACTTCTTATAACTCTCATTTTATAGGCAAGCTTTCTGAAACAGCTCAAGTATCTTTAATTACCATCTATAGGCTGATGACTCCTGAATGTACAACTCTAGCTCAGAGTGCTCTCAAGTTCTCCAGATCTACACGTTCTCTCAACCCCAGACAACCGTAGTTCGATGTGTCCAAAACAAATTTACTATCTCCACCTTTATATGTCTCTCCAAATGATTTCTTCTCCTATGTTCTATATTTTCATCCAGTTTCCCAAGCAGTAACCTGAGGGTCTCCTTGATTTCTATCTCTCTTCCCTTCACATCCAATAAGTGACGAAGTACTGTCATTATATTTCCATTTAAGGAATTCTTATAGCCAAGCTTTTATTATCACTAGAGCCACAATAGTATAATGAATTAAAAACGAGGTTAAGGTAATAAAAAAAATTAAAATGTCACTGGATTTAAGGTAAAAATAGTTTCAGTAAAGAAAACATGACCAGTATTGCCCAATGGAACATCAGGTTTGAACAAATGAGAACTTATAAGAAATTGTTAGATTTATTAGAAGGTACCTGGTTATCTCGAGGTCATGTGAGGGGTAAAAGAAAACTTTCATCAGCATATACAGAAGTTAACAACTGTCTGGACTGCACTGTTTTGTATTGGTTTGTTTTAAATGGTGTTTTCACTTTTACCAAAACAAGTAACAGTAGGATGACTTTACATTTTATACCAGCGGGTCAAAGTCAAGTGACACATTTTGTTTTTGAGAATATTAGTCTTTAAAAGGTCAATGAAAAGCTTCTCATGGTGTATAACACCCTCCCTGAACTATATCGTCTTCAATTGTCACAGTTTATAGGCAGCAAAAACCAGGATGTCCCTTCAGAAGACAGAGATCACTGAGTCTGGAAGTGTATTTCAGAGGTCACCAAGTCCCTTTCTTATTTTTAAGACAAAATGGGGATCTAGGCCCTTCTCAATATCTCTCGCAGAAAGTAGATTCTAATAGATAGGCGTTTAATCACTATTACTACCACTACACTATTACTTCTTTCTCTTCCTTTGAACTTCATAGTTTTCTTTTTTCTTATTCTTTCCCTACTCTTTCCCTACTCCTTCTCATTTCTGTTTTCCTGCCTCTTTTTCTTTCTCACCCATAAATAGGAAAAAAAAAAGATGTTGATGTTCCTGATAGGTTACATTCCAGAGAAATGAGGAAATAAATGCAGGTTGTAAAACTGGGAGGAGTCGGGTGTGACCTAATGTTGAGGTAAGAGGAGAAGAGAATTATAAAGGTAAGAGAAGGCAAAAAGGTTAAGTAAAGGTTTCATTTTAGACTTATTACTTAAAATGATTCTTTTGTGAATCCCATTTAGGGCATTTCATCTTCAGGCCATGTGTTTCCCAGGAGATCCAAAATTACCAGAGGGTCAGTAATGATGTATCCAAAAACGATCATCTTCATCAGTTTTTGTCTGTACAAAAGTAGCAGTACCTGATATCACACTACAGTGAGCCTTAGGCAATACCTTAGGACTTGCGTATAAGGTCTTCCTTTTCAATCACCAGAATGTAAAAAGCTATTACATTTTTCTTTAATCTATCTCCTTTTCAATTACCTGTAATATGGCAGATAGTTTAGGCTGTCTTTAAAAATAGTGACAAATAAGAAAACACCTAAAGACAACAGCAAAAAAACCCAAGAAAATCTGTTTTGCTTTTGGGTTGGTTGGAGATACTGAAAAATATAATAAAAATCACCTATAGATAGTTCACCTCTCAGAAATAACTACTGTTAATATTTTACTGTTTCTGACCTATTCCTATGCAATTCTATTTTATAGTTACACTTTATATACACAGTTTTGTATCTTTCAGGCATGTTTCAGTGTTTCAGTGATGGTTTGCATCACTTTTCTGGTCAGTTGAATTGTCCATATTCTTTTTCCTGCTGGGAAATAGAAATTGAAAAAGGAAACTCTGCATAACTCATTCTGAAGGACCTGTAGTTGACTGAGACACATAAGTAGATTATTTGATTGCATGTCTGTACTTGATCTTGGGGTGCTATGGTTCCAGAGACCCCTACTCCAGCTTTATTATTCTATAACTGCCCCCATTTACTTGATTCTCCCCTAAACTTTAAATTCTGAAATCAAGACTATACATACCATTTGCACCCCAGTGACTAGTAGCATAGGACCAAATACATAAAAAAAATTCTCAATAAATTTTTGAAGATTGAATGAATAAAAGGATGATGAGTAAATAACTAAATACTAAAGTTCTAGAGGATCCATAACTCATCAAGCTTTCTCTTTAGTATCAAGATACAAGCAAACTGAGGTTCCCAAAAGTAAAGTATTGGCTTAGATTTAGATTTGTCCGGAACAAAGAGAGAAAGATAAAAATTGATCATCAGTTAAACATCCCCTATAGACCACAAACTCTTGACTCTACCTAAGATTCCTACTATGCTCTAATGCTTAAGTTTGGCTGTCCCACAAATACTTATAAAAAATTAATTTCAATTTCTTTCTACAGCTAATAATTTTATGTAACATCTAGGCCACTGCTGTCTACATTTTGGAAACTTTATTTTAATATTTGGCACGCCCGATAGGCTTGGTCCCACCACAGGAACATTGTTAAAGAAGAACTAAAACCATGCATGTCTTCTTGGACGAAGGATTGGATCACTTGGGGGACCATAAGGAAAAGCTTAAAGCCAATGACTGAGATAGAGCAAGAGAGTGAGAGAGAGTGAGCCAGAGAGCCATTCCAGACATGTCGGTTTGAAAGAAGACAGGGGAAAGCACAAGCAGCTAAGCAGCTGGTTTTGCTCCCTAAAAGCCTCCTTATTCTCTTTGGCTTTGACAGATCTTGGATCTCATCTCAAGCTTAAAACTGCTAATGAACTGAGACATCTTCTGTAAGTAGATGAAAGTTATTTCCTCTTCTGGCAATTTACACTCGGTCATAATACAACTGGTCATATGGTTTTGAGGCAGTATGCTGTGTACTGCTCTCTCTACAAACACAACTCTACAATTTTGTGTTATTTTTTTTAAAAAAAAAAAACAAGTTTAACCTACCTTAATTAATGTGAATTTGAGTGTATGAAGCTCTGATTCACCCTAGATACAAAATAAGAGCAGCAGCACCTATTGAGTGCCTACTAAGTGCCTGAAACTGCTAGGTATGTTACACACTTTTTATAATTGAACTTGGAGAACCTGCCTCTAGATACATAATTTAAAATTTCATTGACTTTCAAATTGCATACGATCCTTTCCTTAAGATACTTACATTCAACGTATTCAATAATAACAATAATAATGTCAGAATTTATAAACACTTTTCTGGTGAGAAATCTAAAGAACATTGAGCTTTCCATTCTATATTCTGAATTTTTCAATCTAACTTTCTATCCTATATTCTAATTAGTTGATAGCCTCTCCTTCCTCTTACCATTCTCCCCAGCAATATATTTTTCTTTTACACATAATAAAAGGGTTAACTGCTTCCTCTAGTCTCATATTAGAAAACATAAAAGTTAAATAAAAATGATTTGGACACTGAAAACTTTTTTCTACACTGAAGTATGAGACTTTGCTGTGAGATAATTGATGAGTTATCCATAATCTTACAAATTTGCTCTTTACTCATTGCCTAAGTATATTTCATTTAATTAGAACTTTCATCTTGTTAAATATAATAGCAGATTTCAATTCCTCAGATGGGTTGAAGATCCAGTAAAATTCTTTTCTTATTGCTTAGGCATTACTTCTATATTCTACAGTAAGGTGGTCTGGGATTTAAAGCATTTATATAAAAGTCATGGTCCAAATTTCCATTTTTTCTCTCCCCTAAAATTAATCAATCGACAAACATTTAGTGAGCACCCCTTGTATCAGGCACCCTGCTAGGGGAGTGATAATACACTAGTGAGCAAAACAGGCACAGTGTTTGCCCTTAGAGAAGTTACAGCCAACTGGAGGCAAAAGGCACTGAACAAACTGTGACAAATTACAAAATACAAATATGACAAATGCCATGTGTAGTAGGTATAGTCACCTTGATTGGGGTGAGGAGGTGCAGAGAAGATCTTTCCAAAAAAAGTTCAAGTTTAGCCTTGAAGCATTAGAAAGGAGAGAGTGGTCTAGGGAGATGTTATCTAGATAAGGGAACAGCTTGCGTAACAGCTCTGAGTAGAAGAGAACACTGCCTACTCAGGGACCTAAGAGAAGGCCATGGTGCTGGAGTGGTGAAGACAGGAAATATTACAGAGACAGGCAAGGACCAGATCACACGAGTCATCCCAAGGATTGAGAACTATATTCTAAGGGCAATGGAAAGCCAATGGAAAATCTATGCCAGGAAATAAATAAAATTTTAAAGCTTCATATAGCTAAAAAGTGGAATGAACAGAAGTATGCATTAATTTACTATTCAATGTGTTCTGGAATGTGTTATTACACCTAGTAATCCAATGATATTAAAAATTTTTATAAATATGGAACAAACTAGACTTCTGATATGTAGAATTTTTCTGCTAATAGAAAAGACCATAGGAGAGTTAAGCAAAGTAGAACAGTACTTGGATACATACCCTTAGAATGCCTAGAACTGATGAATGTATGACCTAAGTATTTTCGCTTTTCATCTACATCACATTTCAACTTGAACTGCAAGTGGAAGTAGTAAACAAATAAAGGCAGGGAAAGAAAAAGGTGTGCATATGTGTCTACACCTGTGTGCACACATGTGGTTTCCCATGGTTTTGAAGAAGAGAGGATTTATGACAATGAATGTATCACCTTCTCTGTGCTCAAAAATAGTAGTCTACCCCACAGGAATTAGGAAAGTGGAGACTACAAAATATTAAAAGATTTTTTTTTCCTTTTATATGGGTGTTTTAAGAAAAGAAAATGGCAGCTTCTGGGTAATGTAACAGATTTTGACATGAAATATATTAATTGTAGAGACCCCAAGATGGCTTGGTAGCACTGTGCTTGGGGTACTAAAAAGATCCACGAACACCAAGGCCCTTGGACACCGTAGAATATAAGAGACTAATGTTTCAATTTTCCTTTTTAATATTCGTCAGTCTGCCCTATGAGCATTTACTCTTGTCTTCTCCAAGTGGCCTGTGTCCATTAAATTAGCAGAGGTACCTTTCCCAGACATATTTTCTTATGGGGAGTTAGGAGAAATTCTTGAAGATGAATAAGGCTTCCTTAGTAAATGTTAGGAGAATCATAGAAGGAGAGAGAGAACTCTGACTAGCATTCTTCATTCTCACAGCCGCCCAAACCAGAAGTTTCTTCTCTTGGATCTTGGATTGCTGCTCCCTGACTATCCTTCAGGCTTAGTGACTCCCTCTTAGTAGTAGATAAATGAATATACACTTGGCAAACTATTGGAAAAAGGCTGCTGACTCTTTGTCTAAGAAATCATGAGCTACAGGAGACCTGAGTTTAAAGGTCAGTCAGTTTGTATCTGACTCATTATTTGAAGAGAATGAATCACTCATTTGATTGACTTACTCAGCTCCATAGTCTGACGTGTGGTATTGAAAGGGAGCATGGGGCAGCTTCATGCACACCGTGTACCTGAGTACCTGAGCACTACAATTGATAAGTCATTCTTCTCACCAAAATAAAAGCACATTTATTAAGTACCTAATTGTATACATGATTGGAAAACATTTAGAATATGTAGGCTAAATATTATAATAAATTAGCACTTGTTAAAGTTTCAGGGAACAGATGAGACATCTATTATTATAAAAAGGGAGGAGGCTTGCTATGTATTAATTGTCAGGTTACCAAAGCTCTTGGTAAATTTGGTAGAAATGTTTAGAGAAGCTTCTCAGCAAGTACTTGGTGTCTGGTTGAAAACTGGCTACTCTTTTTACTTGGTTACAAATGTGGTTATATTAAGTTGTTTTCAGTGATACAAAGTTTTTTAAGTTTCAGCCCTCTAGAATGTGATTCATAGTGTCCTGATATTGTATACTTTTCTATAATCTGAGTCATGGATAGAGAAATCTATCATCTAGCACTGAATGAAAATAGGTTCGGGTGCATAGCCATACCTATGAGTATTATAGACAAAGACCAGATAAACTATTATTTCAAAAAACAATCTTACATTTCAGTAGTTCTAAATTATTCATTTTAGCTTGATATAAAAGAGCGAGATGGCAAAAAGAAAATTAACATTTATCAAGTGCCAGTGTGGTATGTCAGGCACTCACATATTCAGTCACATATACATCCCCATTAAAGTTCACACGAAGCCTAAAACAGCTAATATTTCCTTTTTGGTCAAGGAAGAAACCAAAGTTCAGAGACTAAGATGGGGAGAGTTGAATGAAATACTCAGGTCTGCTAGCTTATGATTATTACATAAATTCACTTAGGCACAAACTGAAAAATTTAAAAGTCAAGTAGGAGTAAATAAAATAAGACAGCTTGTCTTTCTTTCTTTTGGTTTAGATGTAATCTATATTTGCAGGGGGAAAAATAAATTTAAAAAATCTATTGCAGAAAGATGCTTGTATTCTATAAATCTTTTGATGGGGCAGCAGACAGAGATTGGAAAATGTGTATTAAGCAATATGTAAGTTCTGGGACATAATTTTTTTGAATCCAACTGATTTTTGAAAGTTATTTTTGAAATGGGCATCAGTGTCTTATAACCTGTAAAATGTAAATATTACTATGTTATATAATTTGTAGTGACATCGTAAAGCTATTAAGAATCATAAAATTCTTAGGAAAGCTGTTATAAAAGAGATTGTTTATATTTCTGACCCTCATCTGTGTACCTAAAGTACTCTGTTCTTACCTTTATTACTGCCCCATCATATTTCATCCTAATTTCTTCTCTATTCTCTGGTATCTCTACCAGAAGGTAGGTTCCTTCAAGACAGGGACCAAGCCTCCATCGTGGTATCCATAATACCCTGGACAGTGCCTGAAATATAAAAAGTGCTCAGTAAATGTTTATTGAATAAACAACACAACAAAAGGACTCATCTTTTTTTTTTTTTAATCTTAATTCCCTTATTTCCAGAATGAGAAGATAGTAGTATTTTCTTAGATTGTTTATCAGGAGTGTCATAAGTGCTCATATGCTGTTTACTGGAGAATGAGCCACAGACATGAAAGGTATTATTATGATGATTGCGAAGGTTGTAATTATTTTACATAATATAAAATTTTTATTCTGGCTAAAATATTTTTTAAAATCTAACCAATACATTTTAGGAAAGAAATGTAGGTGTTTTAGGTAATATGTAACAATAATCTACATCTTTGGGCTCTTAGGATTGAAGAATCAGAGATGAGAACCATCTCTCACTAGGTGGCTCTCTTTCCCGTGAGTGGGCGGCCCCCTGGTTCAATGAGGGACGACAGAGGCATTATTGTACAGCTGCAATCACCGTCACACCGCATCACAGCAGGTACTTGCAGCAGCACGAGGGGCATAGTTCAGTTTCTATTTCGTTAATGATAATCTGTCTTTGGGACTTATTTCAAAGTAGCCGGTACTTTCATTTCCTTCAAACTTACACACCACGTTCCAAATATACATTGAACCAGTCCTTTAATAAGTGCGTCTCAGGGGAGGATCTTGAAAGTCTCTTCACCTAGTATGGAAGACAGCAAGAATCAGATACCCAAACCGAGCTTAAGAGACTCGATAAGAATTGAAAATATAATTTAACAAAACGTCAGACAATTCCTTCAAACCATTAGGATGACTTCTCCAGATACTTCTCACACATTCCATATTATTAACCCAATCCTTTATGCCTTTTAGCCCCCACCTGACACAAAATACACATAATAGACATTCAGAAAGATTTGTTATAATTAAAATCCTTTTCCTAGACGCCTTTCCTCGGAACTTCGCGCCAGTATCTAGGTTTTTCTTGATTTACTCAACTGTTTCCTCTCCACACCAAAAGACACAGAATGACAAGTTCTAAAACACTGTAGACCCATTGGAGAAGGAAGAAATTTGAGAGGAGGGAGGAACTCAGCCTGTTTTTAATAATCAAGCGGGACCCCCATTGGGGTGCGTCTGAGAGGGATGGCAGTCGTTAGCGTCTCGCCACCTCCTCGGCTCTAAAAATGCTGTAACTCAATCGTTAGCCTTCTATGTGTTCCCACTCTCACTCTGGTCTCCTTGAGGCAGGAGGTTGGCTCTGGAAGGCCGCGCTGGGAACTCCGAGGGTGTGTGTGTGTGGGGGGGAGCGGGGGGTTGAGAGATTTCTATAAGGGGTCAACCCACTGGGAAAAGTCTTGTCCTCGGCAGAAGGGGGATCGAGGCTGTCGTGTACCGTTCTCCTCCCTCAGGGACCCCGTCCTGGCGGGATCCCGCCTCCCAGAGCCCGAGACAGTAGTGGGGAAACCCCTCGTCCGCCTCGCAGCTCAGCGCCGCCGCCCGCCAGCCTTCAGGCCCTGCATCTTCTTCGCAGGCCCAGCCCTCTCCAAGCCCAGCAATAAGAGGAAACTATGGAGGTGGTTCCCGCTCTCAGGCGGGTGGAAAACCCACGGTGAATACCTCGGGGTCTCCCCCAACGCCGCGGGAAGGGGAAAGGGAGGAGGAAATGAACTTCACCGCCCGTGAGAACTATCCAGATTCCTATTCTGGGGGAGGCCTTTAAGATATAAGGGAAACCAAGGGGGAACCCTGGGTACCTTCCCGGGTATCCATTCGCCAAGGGAGGGTCACCCGGTCAGCATACATTGGTTACTATGACAATACAACCAAAGCCTCTAGTTGCCATGGCAGCTGCTTATCCAATCCCATTGGTTTTCTCTCTTTCTCCTGGGCTCCACCTCATCCCATCCAACAATCTCCCTGCGTGCAGGGGGTGGGACTGCAAAAAGGAGGGGGTCCTTAGCGTCACTCTTAGGCGCGAGGGAAGAGAAGAGTTGAGGGACTGGCGGGCGGAACTGTAGGAAGAAGGGGCGGTGTTTCCGGTAGGCAAAAAGTGAAGTCAAGCGGAGTGGAAAAACGGGAGGAAGACTTAGAGTGTAACTCCCGGTAGATTTGGGCTCGATGTTCCCAGTCAGGCTGGGGTTGCCCCCTCGCACGGGAGGAGAGGGGTGGATTGGCCAGAAGCCACCAAGCGCACTCAGCTGGTTGCTCAGCAGCCGCACAATAGCCGCACAACTAGCTGATCCCAAGAGGGAGCGCTACAGAGAGTCGGAAATCACCCAGTGGGACCGGCGCCGCTGAAATCTCGCGAGAGGGCCCACACTTCCTTCCTCTGCTTCTCCCTCCTCTTTCCCCCGCCCCCTTCCCTTTACCCTCCCCCTCCCTCCTCCCGGGTCGGAGTGTCCCTGCGCCCCACGGGCCGGAGCAGCAGTGAGAGCAGCTTTCCCCGCTCCCTCCCTCTCGCCTCACTCACCCTCACCCCCCACCCCCCGCCGAGCGAGGAGGAGCCGGAGGAGAGGAAGATGGCGGCGGTCGCCAGCACCCGCGGTGCCGCGGGGCCGCTCCGAGGAGCCTGAGAAACCCACAGAGGCTTCGCGGGAAGACGCGGCGGCGGAGGATGAGCCTGCAGAGCGCGCAGTATCTCCGGTGAGTGCCGAGGCCCACCCCGTACGTAGGGAGAGCTGGCCGAAGGTTGGGGCATGGAGCAACAGACACAGAGGTGGTATATCCGGGGTGGCGGGGGAGTTGCTGTGTCCTCTCCTTCCCCAGCAGGGTGGCGGGGGCTGCGAGAGGATCGGCGGCAGGCGGCGGAACGGGCATACACAGGGGTGCCTAGCCCCCGCGGGCCGGGCTGAGTTCCAGCGAAGCCGGCTCGTCTTGGTGCGGGAAGGAGGTTAGGGAAGCGTGAGAATATGCGCGCGCGCCCGTGGTCGCGGGCTCGCTATGGGGGTGGGGGGAGGCGCCCCGGGAGGCGGCAGCGACCCGAAGTGGAGGTGGGTGTGGAGTCTGATCCTGGTGGCGGGGGAAACGTGGTGTGGTGTGGGATTGGCTGGAACGATGCAGGATCAGAAGATGGGGTGGAAGTCTGCGCACCTGGGGTGTGTGGTGGGTGAGGAAGCTGGGTAGGGAGAGACCGCAGGAAACTAGAGTTATTTCTTCATTCTTGGGGTGGAAGTGCTGAGGAATAATGTCACCTGTAGTTAGTTGGCGGGGCGGGGGTGGGTACATAAAGAGTGAGAATGGTTGAGGAAGTGAGGAAAAAGGGAGGTAGGTACAATGGACGGGGTTGGGTTCACCGGTAGAAACTGGGTTAGAATCAGTGTAGTCGGGAGATACCATTCATTAAGAGTGCTATAAGGAACTTGTATGTTTGAGGTAGAGTGACGCAAGGGTACAGTGTGCTGGTAGGAGATGGGGGTGAGGTGGCGATTGATAACATTTTAGGAGGGGAAGATGCAGACACATTGGAAGTACATGATGGCGAGAGCATATTGAATGAAAAGACACCAAGCTATTGTGCAGCCAGGACCGTTCCATGGAAGCTGAATTAAGAGCTCGGAGGTAGAGGTAAATGAGGAACACACTCCTGATGGCAGAGAAAAATAGAGCCTGAGACTAATTGGAGAGTTGTTACTGCTTAGAAAAGGGGAAGGCAGATCTTCAAACGGGTCCGTACTGTCTTTCAGGAGCAGAACTGAGAGCGGCAGGCTTATGGAAAGATGTTTTAAAAAGTGGTTTCATACCTTCTGGAAGAGGAAATTGGATGGGGTAGAAGTCAGAAAAGAACAGAATAAGTCACTTTAGCTGTTTAGCGAAGTGAAACTATTGATGTGTGAGTGGGTCCCTACGTGTATATTGCAAGGAAAGGTATGTAGTGATACACTGACAGAGCTGTTTTACTTTAGAAAGAAGTGAGTTTTATTAAGCAGAGTGGAGAAGACAGAATAATGAGATCTTTGAATTATGGTTCAATGCTTGAGTTTAACAGGGACAGGATTCATACAACATGCGTGCCCAATGACTATAGGGTAGTTAGAATATCTGTATACCAGGATCCTTTTTTCCTCTTTATCTGTTTATCATTTCATATATCAGATATACTTAAATACAACCATGGCAAAGATCTCTGGTAGATGCTGTAGAGGGGGGATATGGAAACTATCAGGACAGTCCTTAATTTTAAGGTATTTTGAGTTTACTATACATTGGACAAGTAAATACATAATAGCACAGAGTAAAAATGGTAAATATCATAAAAGATGCCAAGTGTTATGAGTCCAAAGGGAGGAAATTACCTGAGCATTTATGGGGACTCAGGAAAAGCTTTCTTTGCTCGTTTGCTCATTCATACACTCTTCACCAGTCCTTTTGTTGATCACCTATATGGAAGGCGTTGTATTAGCTGCTGAAAATAGAAAACTAAGAACTCCACACTATTACAGAGTTTACAGTTTATTAGTCTTCAAGGAGAAAATGACACTTAACATGGACCTGAAGAATAAACAATATTTTGAAAGGTTTGGATTGCAAAAAAGAGGGATCCAAATGGAAACAAACAGAGCAGAGGTAAGATAGGAAGGTTGGGGAACACAGGGAGTATTTAAGTCCAGTTACGCAACAACATAGGGCGAGGCAGCTGGGAAAATGTATAGATTATTAAGTTTGATTCCTTCCTTTTACAGGTGAGGAAAGTATAGCCCAAAGAAGTTAAAATTGTTGAGGATCAGGTGGCTGGTGTGCGGAAGCTCTGTAACTCAAATGTAGGTCTTTTAACTGCAAATCAGCTGTACTGTACAACAGTCCGGGTTCACCCATTTTTTATGCAAATAATGTGTTGAGAGCTTACTGTATTCTAGGCACTGAGGATATCATGGAAAACAAAATGAATAGATTAATGTTTATCAGGTGGCGATGAGTACTAGGAAAAAAAAAGAAAGCAACATAAAAATGGGCAGTTTTATACAGACAGGGTAATTAGGGAAAGCCTGCTATAAGGAGTCCATATTTGAGAGGTTCTTGATTATCATGATCCATAGTTTATAGTTAAAATGGGTAGACAGTAGATAGTCTGAGATTTGTTTAGAATGGAATTCATATGTTCATATTTGTATATTAAGAAGATGAACCCATGTAGTGTAATGATCAATTAAGCCCAGAAATAAGGTCACAGTGTCAGTGGGACTAGAAAGGTATGAAAAGCAGATTGTGAGAATAGTGATATAATTTTGATGGGAAGATTAGTTGGCTTTGAGAGAGCTTTCTTTGTTAATATATTGTATTTTGTAAGTCAGCATGGCCAGGAAGACATCATTAGGTTGTGGAATTGATGGTGACAGTTGGAGATGAATTTAGTTCTTAGAAGAAGGGAGAAAACACAATGTTTGAATAACCTACATTTTCCAGCTGAAGTTGAACAGGTAAAATTGAGCAGGCATAGGACCTGGAGTCCCTTTAGAGATTCCTGGGAGCCAATCTTGCACATCTGTCCTAAGTAAATAAGTCTTCATGGCTAATAGTGGTCTGGTACAAGTCTTTCTAATAAAGAAAGACTTACTACCAGCCCCAATTTCTCTCTCCTTTTTTTTTTAAAGATAATAGTTGTATTTTAAGTCTGCTGTGGGGAGACCAGAGAATGTCTTCAGGAAAGCATTATGTTCACTTTGTTAGATGCAAGTGGAACCGTTAGTTTTTATAAACAGCTTGGGGTCGATGCTGGATATTGCTGAATGGGTGCAGTTGGGTGTAGCAGTTATTCTTTGTGACCTTGACTTCAGGAAGAGTTTTCTTGCCTACCTTTGTCAGTGATGTAAGACTATGACTGGGCAGTTTTTAAACTGCATGACTACAGATCTTCCCTCATGTAGGTGAAAATTAGTTTGTTTCAGCTGAATTAATTTGTTAAGGAGTAAGTGAACTGGGGTGTCCGGTATTGAAATGGTGGGATGGTGGCAATCCAAGGAGCAAGGTGACAGTTTTAAAAGAGTAAAAAATGATGATATTAGGTAAGAAGCATCAGTAAGACAAAGAAAGAGAAGAAATTCAACATCAAGTGGACTGAATTAGTCTTGAGTTACAGAAATAGAGCAGAGGTAAAAGGAAAAAAACCTATTCTCTGTATGGGAAAGAAGGTGGTGACCTGGGGAAGAAAGGATGAAACTTATTAGAAGGGAAATGTCATTTTTAAAAAAAGGACTGACAAGACTCCTATCCAGATGAATAAGTTGAGAATACTTAGATTTTATAAAATAAGAAATGGTCTTAAATATGAGAGTTCTAGACTGACATTGGACATTCATTACCTAACTTGAGAAAAATTCAGTATTTTCTCTTGATTTATGACAAAATGGAAATTTTAAAAGACTTTGACATTTCTGTTGAGTAAAAAGAAAAGGGTGTATTGAATATAGTTCATTTGAAAAGGGTGAGAGAGGGTGAAGATAGGCCATAGATAAGATAGGAAGTGAGGTATAATTTCATGCTTTCATAGACTAGCATTTGAAAAAAATAGAAATATGGAAATTAACATATCAAAGTTAGAAAAACAGGAGTTGGGGAGGTACCGAAGAACCACAGGGAAGACATCATCGAAGTCATTTTGGAAGATGAGAAAGTAATCATAGCCATAGGGAATAGCAGTCCAACAGATCAAAACCTGTTATAAAAGGTGACACAAAGGCCACTGAATGATATCTGCTGTCCTTGTGGGAACCAACTGTTTATACTCTGTACTCCCTCCACCTAGCTTCCTTCGTTCACTTGTCTCTTCTTTTTGTGTTTAATTTCTTTCTATGATGTAGGTTTTTCCACCTGAAGTGGATTCTTGGTATTAGTCAGTCCCTTTACAGGAAAGATCTACAAATTGTCCCTTTAGTTAGAGCGTTTTTTGCCTTATACCTCGTAGTGAAGAGGTTGCATTCCAGTGGCATACTACTTTGTCAGAAACTTTGTTACCAGAGGTAGAATAATATAATAGCCACAAGGTTATTTTCTGAGGCAGAAGAAAAATAGTTGTCATTTAAATATGAATTGAAATACCTAATATGCTGTAAGATAAAATGTGTCCCTGTAAATCTTGGGACAGAGGGAGACAAAGAAGTTGAGGCTGTAAAAGCAAGCAGACCCTTATCCTAGCCTGGGGAGAGAAATAGGGAAGTTGGTGGGAGTGTTTAGGAGGAGTAGGTATACTAAATAGGGTGGTCTCCAGATCCTGCCTGTTGAAGCTGGCCTGGGTCTTTGCTGTCCCAGGAAATCGTATGGTATGGACTGATTTTAATTCACATGTTCAAGAATTCTTCCTCCTGGCCCGTTTGTCCCCCTCTCACCTCAGTGCACAGGATTTAAAATAGCTTTGGTCCTAGAAAAGCAGCCAAACGTGGCTGATTTGCCAAACATGGTAAAATTGTTTGAAAAAAATGACACTGTCTTGAGGATTATAAGGCTATTTTTTTGTTATAACGGTGTTAATAGCATTTTGCCTGCTTGAATATTGATTGGCTAAATTATTTTGGCAGTTAATTTCTACTTCCCTTGTGGTTTCAGTTGGACTCAAAGTGTATACTTCCTGTCTTGGCCTATGTTTCATTGCTTTTCTAACAGCGTTATGTTCTACCTTCATGGTAGAATAGGCAGTTGCTGTTTCTGTTTTTTATTTTTAAGCTGTGATGTATAGTAAGCTCTAGACAGACATGAGGTGGTTTTAGAGTGTCAGGTGGTTCAGAGTTTTAAAAAGTTTGTTTTTTAGTGGAGAAATATTATTTGCAATCTCCAACGATATCCTAAATTCTGGCTGGCCTTTCACATTTTTGTTATTGGTGGCATGAACGAGTACCTGAAAGTTTAGGTGGGTTAGTTTAACCAATTGATCTTGTTCAGAGAATAAATTATTAAGTAGATCTCTTTCAGATAGTGGATTATTTGTCTGTATGTAGGTATTTTGGCAGATGGTCATCACACATTGCCATTTAAATTTTGTAATTGAGGTATATTTTAATTTAGTGGCTGAATTATTGTGGATAGATTTATCAATGGTCTAGGAGTTTGTAACTAAGAAGACTTAATCAGCAGTTACAGGACAATACAGGGATAGAGTTTTGGCAAACATGTCACATGGTAAGTGAGAACTTGTAACCAATTCCTTTCTCCTTAGCATGTAAGTGGAGCTGCTTAGGAAGGTTGTTTTCACCCTCTCTTAAAACCAATTTTTACTCAGTTGGGAGAGTAACTGCTGATTGTTTAAGAAAACTTTAGAAGTCTCAGGTAGACTATCAATTTTGCTTGTTTGTTTCCTTCTCTGCTTCGTTTAGAACAAAGTTTCTTAACCTTGGCACATACTGACATTTTGGGCCTGATAACACTTTGTTGTGGGGAATAGTCCTTTGCATGGTAGGATGTTTATTTAGCAGCATCCCTGGTCTCTACCCACTAGATGCCAGCATCATTCTTCCTCCTTTGTGACAACCAAAAATGTTCTCATGATTTGCAAAATGTTCCTTGTGGGTACAGATTCACTTTCAGTTGAGAACCATCGATTTAGAAAATATATAGGAAGATATATGCATAGCATAGGTTCATTTTCTTTTCTCCTTTAAGCCAGAGATTACTTCGTAGGCTTCTCTTATCAGTTTCCTCTTAGTAATAGGCTAGTTACCTACCATGTATAGATTTTACCCATAAAAAGTTATGCATGTTTAAATGTATTTTAAATCTGTGTGCTATTTTACTGACAGTTATTGAATACTTATATATGCTGAGTACAATTATAGGGGCTTTGTCAATGGGAAACTCAAAGATACTGAAGAAAAACATTTAAGTAACTAATAGCAAATGAACTGGTAAATGCTTTTAGAGAAACAGAAGTACTGTGTAAATACAGGAAAGAAGATCTTTATTCCAACAGAGGTAGAAGTGAGTGAGGAGGGTATCTTGGAGGATGTGAGATTTGACCTGGGTTTTGGAGGGTGGATGAGAATTTTAAAAGTGAATATTGGACAAATTGACATTTCAGACAGCAGGAATGTCTTACAGCTAGCTCCTTTGCTCCAAATACATTTTTAAAAATTGCATTCAATCCCATTTAATGCATTATGGCCAAGCCTTACTAAGTCTTTTTTTAAGATAAGATAGGTTATGGACAAAGAAGTAGAGATACGCAGATGATACTTCTGAAGACCTGATGGCTGGTATAGGCATCAAAAATGGAAAGGCAGTTTGGTTCAGTGGAGTCCCGCGGAATCCCTTCCTTTACCTGTGTTCTCCGTTGTACACCATCCCTCCGGAACCTTATTTCAGTTGTGCTGTCTCTCTCCTTCTAGTCTTTTTAATTATTCCCTTACTAGCCTTACTTTTTGAGAACTAACTCAGTTTCCTCTTAAAAATTCTCTCCTGTTCCTCTTTTCCCTTTAAGCTCTGTCCTTCCTCTTTTTCCGTAGCACTTTATGGGAATTGATATTTCCAAGGATGCCAAAGACCCAAGGGCCAAATTTATCACTGGTTGTTTTCCTTTCCTCTCAGGTTCGTTCAGACATTTGTTTTCCTTTCTCTCATATCTATCCATTCATCCTACCAATAAGCATTCATTTTGGGCCAGTGTACATCCAGGTCCCTGGGGATAAAAAGAGAATACACCCCAAGTAGTTTTACCAGGTCCCCAGGTAGGTATGTAATTACCACATGGTTCATAGCTGCTGTGATACGTATGCAGGGGCCTTATGGGAGAGTCATGAGCTCTGTGTTTCGTTTTTAGCCTGGAGAGTGTGACTCTGATCACTCTGCTGCTTATTTTGTTTTTCTGGTCTACCTTACCTCACCAGTGGCAAAAAGGAAGGCATAGCCCTCATCACTGTTTTCCCTTTTTTCAACATTGCTTTTCATCTGTTGGACTTTAGCAGTCACCATATCACTATTTTAATATAAATCATTGTGGTAGGTCCTGGGGAGACAGATTGGTGTACGATATCATACCTGCCATTCAGAGACTTTATAAACTTGTTAATAGGTTTAAACTATTATAAAATATGTTGATTTTATAAACATAAAATGATTTCATTACCAAGCATAGTTAAATATGGTGATTTAGAACAGTCTATGGGGCAGAATTGCCTGGATCTAGATCACAGCTTTACCACTTACTAGCCCTGTTACCTTGGGCAAGCTACTTAAGCTTTCTGTGCCTCAGTTTCTACATCTGAAAAGTGGGGATAATAGTATTTATCCCATAGATCAAGTGAGTTAATGTGAAAGGTGCTTGGACTGGTTCTGTCACATAGGTCTGTGTAAGTGTTAGCTATGTGTAACGTCTGAAGGTTAGCCTCTGACACTGACTACTCTGATAATTTTGCAGCTCTGCCTTGTCCACATTACTAATTATAGAAGTCTTTCTCTCATAACAAATTTAGTACTCTTAAAAGTAAACTTAATCTTTACTCTTCTCACCCGTTCCTCTTGTTCTCTCATTTTCCTCATTGCTGCCATTCTTCCCATGCAGGTTTAAAACCTTGCAGTCATTTTTGATTCTCCCAGTTTTCCACACATACACCATTTTGGAAATGTTACCTTATTGTCTCATCATTTTCACTTCTAGTGCTGTCAGCTTCATACCCATACTGTTGATATAATTTTCCAACTGGTACCTTGCTTGCAGTTCTCACAAGTAGCAACAAGAAAACATTGACTTTGTTCTTTGAAACACTGCCCACTACTTTCTCTGTTTCTGAACTAACATTATCTCTGGGTCTTGATTTCTTTCTCTTTAAAATGGAACATTGATCTCATAAAATTGCTGTCAATGTTAAACAAAATAACAAAGGCTTACATGTTTAACAAGTTCTGGTTCTTCAACTCCCCAGTACCTGTTCCCCTGCCAATTAGTCTTTATAGTGCTTTTATATTAATATTTCTGAAAAGCATTTGTATATGACTACCCTTGCCGTAAACTCCTTAGTTTGGCCCTAAATTTCCATTAAATGACCCTCATCTACTTGTGTTACATATCTCCATACCTTTTGATGGGAACCAACTGCCCTAGCCAGAGTAACCTCTTCACTGTCTTCTGAATGTGGTTCATCCATTCCTGCTTTATTCTCACTTCCCAGGCCATTTTCCCTATAGGAAGTACCACCCTCCACTATCTTCTCTAGCTTCACCTTCTCTGTGATGACTTCTTGTCCACCCCACTAACTTCTGCATTCTTTAAACTTCATAGCATTTCCTGTCTCTTAGTCATTTGGCATTTAAAATTTCTTAAAGTTGTAATGATCTCTTTGACATAAGTGAATTATCTCTGAAGCTAGACTAAGTATGGTAGAGACCATGTCTCAGCGTTTTTTAAATGTACAGTGTACGTAATACGTGTTGAATAAAATTTTCATGCTTTTGTTTTTTGCAAAACATTTAGGGAGTACTTAAAATACTAGTGCTAGGTTCTGAGAATATCAAAACAAATGAACTGATTTTTGTTCCTTAGGATAGTGGAGGATAGTGGTCTCCTGGGGGAAATGGCTGTTTCACACGTATTTCAATATAATGTGGTAAATACTGTGGTAAAAGTTTTAATTTCATTTTATTTAAAGGATGCAGTATACTCATAAAATAGTGTAACTTTTACTGTCTGGGGAGTTAGAGAAAGCTTCTGGAGTTGAACCCCTGAGCTCAGTTTTAAAGGATGAGTGGGATTAGACAGTTGAAAAAAAAGGGGTGGGGGAGAATGTAACAGGAAGAGGAACAAAATGCATAAATGACTGGGCTACTGTGTTTGAGGAACTCTGAGAAGGTTTGGTGTTAGGAATGAGAGTCTGGTTGATGTAAACTTCCTGATCAGATCAGATTGGCAGTCAGGTGATGTCATAAATTAAAGAGATTTTGATTAGTTACTATCTCATTCTGTGTTTCCTTTGGGAGTCTATGGTTCTCTTTCTACAAACCTGATCGTTAATCTTATGGGAGCAATTTATATTTGAACGGCTGATGTTGATTGTACATGTTCCTACTGGAATAGGAAGGTATAAGAGAATATATGTAATGCCTACAGTACTTATTTTGAGGTACCTAAAGATTTAAATTTCATTTCCTTTGAAAGTAGTTTCATCTTAGGCTTTATTAAATTATTATGTAGGAGATGAGAGTTTTAGTGAATACGTGTAATGCTGGAAATACCTTTGAGTTGATAGGACTTACAGAGAATCCTCACCTGTTGAGATCAGACATGGAACAGAGGTGGAGGTGAGGGAAGGAGAAGTTCTGTAGCACTGGGGGGAATTAAGGACATAAAGTGATGTCTTTCCAGATTGAACTTTTTTAAGTCTGTAATGAAGAAAAAAAATTGCAGACCCTTTTCGATTAACATTTTGTTCTCACAGTTCTTGATGTAATTTTTCCTTCTGTAGTGTGTCTTAGGTAACAAGTGTGATTCTAAAATCTTTCCTGTTTGAAGAACTGCTGTGTTGATGCATTGATGTCCTCAATCTGTTTCCTAAAACTCCTTTAGTTAACCAGCCACATAAGTTGAGTCCCTTTTTTGCCCCTCCTTTTTCCAAAGACTAACAACTAACATTGCAGTTGTTAGTTGGGATACATTATATTAGAATATGTTTTATTGATTCTTAGAAAGGTCATGAATTATTATTTAGTTTTTCATCAGGTGACAACATAACCAAATTTTCTTTGAGATACTATGCAGTGATAACAGTAGTAAGTAATCAAAGTAAAATGCAATTGGACAATGATATTCAAAGAAGAAATGAGTTATATGCTTACTTGAAAATTTTTTTTTTATTGCTGGTGGAAAAGATAAAAAGTATAATGTTAAGAAAACCACCACAGACAGGATGCATTTGAACATAAAAAGTACTTAGGGCTTCTGCAAAATTTTGCACATGTGCACACGTAAGATATTTTAAAGGTTTTTTTGTATTTTAATATCTAATTCTATAGAATACGTATTTCCTAAATTCTCAGTTTAAATAACCAAAATAATCATATTGTGTGAAATAATAATTATTTTTTCTTGCTTTGTTTCATTTTTAATGAAAAAAGTCAATGTTTTTAAGAGCACAACTCAGATGTTAAGGCATATTGTTCCTAAATTCAGGTTTATAAAAGGTGAGGAAAATAAAATGTTAACACATTAATCTTTCTAATTAAAAAAAATATTAATTCAGTTGCCTGTAAACTCAAAAGAGGGGTCTTTTCAGCTTCCTGAAAAAGCAGCATGTTGTAAGTTGAATGAGTAAGGCCTTTGAATTAAAATTGGTCTAACTTGTAATTAGATTGTCTTGAGGTCAGATCCTAGCACTGCTATGAATAACAATGTGACCTTGAACCTCTCTAGTTTTAGTTTCCCTCTCTGTTTTCCTATTTGTAAAATAACAATGATAGAATTATTGGGAGAATTCCATGAGAAGATGTACACATAAGACCCAACGTAGTTCCACATGGGTAAAGAGCCTAATTTATCCATTAATTGATTTTTTGCATTTCTTCATGTATCAGTCAGTATTTAACTTACGAACTTGCTAATGTAGTCTTCAAATTGGATGGGAGCGATTGTGCCTTAATAGCTGTTGGGTAGTTAGAGGGGTCTTTACTATGAAGTGATCTATTTTATTCCTCAAAGCTACCATTTTACATTTCACTAGTGCTTTATACTTTCAAAAGCTTTTTTTAAAAAATATAATTGTCTTCTTAAGCTCTTGTTTGCAGTGACCTTGTATAATTGGATTAACATTTTACAGACAAGGAAAATGCGACTCAAGGTACCTAGTGTCAGAATTGAAATTGGCTTTAGTCTGCTCCCTCTTTGTCCACTGTACACACTTGGGCATTGCTCTTAAAAATGAAAACTTTCTATTTTGGTATATGCATTTGTCATTGAGCTGTTAAGTAGTGCAATATATGTAGTTTACATGGTTCACAATTAGTGGTTGCAGATTCACATATTAAAAAGATATTTTTAAGTTACTTGAATTTTTTAAAATTTCAGGTGCTAATATAGAACTGGTTCTTGCCACATTTGGCATTTAGGAAAGTAATACATACTTGTTTTAACAAAATAAAACTCAGAGAATTGTAAGGAGTGATCATATGACAGTGAAAGAGTGCTAATTGCTGGGGAAACAGGCATAAATCTTGAGTGTTCCAGGCTCACAGGAACTTACGGTCACCCTATCATCCACGGATGTGTAGCCTTCCATTTATTTTTTATATGTATATTAACATATTCATATACTTGTATATACATATGTATGCATATAATTTAAAAACTAGAATCGGTATATATATCATGGTTTTGTAATTTTTTTCTACTTACCATTTTATCATCATATATCTGCAGCACCCTTGGAAACAACAGCATACTGTTCTGTTGCATGGGAGTACCATAATTTTCTAAACTGACTTCCTAACAAAGGAAACATTATATTGTTTCCAATACTTTATTATTATGAAAAAAAATGCTATAATTAACATCCTTATTTGACTGACGAAGTGTGCACATTTAAAAATCTTTGTTAAGTGTGATAGGCAGAATTATAAGGCTTCCCAAAAAGATGTCTACATCCTGATCACTGTAACCTATGACTATATTGTGTTACATGGCAAGGGGGAATTAAGGTTGCTAATCAGCTGACTGTAAAATGAAGAGATTATCCTGGATTATTTGGTAGGCCCAGAGTAATCACAAGGCTTCTATAAGTGTAGAAGAGGGAGGCAGAAGAATCAGAACCATAGAGACAGCATCTTGCTGAAATGGAAGATTGTCACAAGCAAAAGAATGAATACAGCCTTGAGAACCAGGAAGAGACAAAAACAACAACAGATTCTTCTCAGAGCCTCCTGAAAGCAACACAGGCATGGTGACACCTTGGTTTGACCCTACTGGGACCCATTAAGGCTTTTGATTTTCAGACCTGTAAATTAATAAATTTGTGTTGTTTTAAGCCACCAAATTTGTGGTAATCTTTTACAGCACCTGTAGGGAACTGATACTTGGTAGATGTCAAAATGCACCAGAAAGTACTGGTTATTCTGGCCTTAGCAGTGTTTAAAAGAACCTGTATCCTTATAGCCTCACTAGCACTGAAGGTCTCATGCATCTGACCTTCATTTATTTATTTATCTATCTATCTATCTATCTATCTATCTATCTATCTATCTAATCTATTTTTGGAAGCAGATCCTTGATGTCTTTGTTTGTCTAGCATTCCCAGAGAGTTTTCCAATGGACATTAATTCTCTTGGAAATTCATAGGTGCTCGGATTCTCAGTATTTCCACAGCAAAATAAATTTAGGAATATTGGGTTAAACTGGATTCTTATTTAGGACTTCTCATAGCTTGTAACATACTAATGGAGATTAACCTTTCTCTTTAATACAGTGACCTCATGTGCCCATAGCATATCTTAGACTTTGTCATTCTTCAGAATTCTTCTGCCTCTAAAATCTTAAATTCAACCATTCTGTTTTGACCACAATATCATCCCCATTAGTCCCACTGCTTTGCTTCAAGACTGTTAGTATATGGGAACCAGTGGGAGAAAGACCACACTAGTGAGTTAGGAGAGGTGATTGATTAGGAAGTTCCAGTGAGAAATGATGGAGAGCCACACTGAGCTACTAAGATACATGTTCATCTTCACACGTGAACCCTGTTGAAGTAGGTGCTTTCCTTGATAAGATGTGAATGAACTTTTCTTTGGTTTTAGACCCAAATGTGGACAAAATTTCTGTTACTCATTTCCGATCTCCACATTTCCAAAATGAGATAAGATGGAAATGAGAGAACAATTTAGAATCTGGGAATTACAGCCATGTACTGTAAAGTGAGTTTAAAAATGATATAATGCAATATCAAGGTAATAAAATAACTTTCAAGTTTCCTGCTTTCCTATTTGTTGCCTCCACTGTTTCTTCATGCCTGAAATAACAATTAGTCTTTCCCCGCAACTATTTTTGGCAGCTGGTGTGAAGAGATGGCAGCACTCAAAAATGTGTCACCAGGAGTAATTTTCTCTCATTTTAAATACTAACAGGGAATTACTGTCTTTTATGTGAGGATTTACTTGTTTTTGTGTTGCATTTGGGAGATGTGTGCAGTATATCCTGATTTTGTAGCCATATAGGTATACCCTTTAATATAAATCTTTGTAAAACTTTGAAAAGGAATCTTGAGTTACTACCCTTTATTTTAAATTGTTTTATATGTTATTTTATTTTTATATTAAAAAAACTTGCAGTTCAAGAGAAGAATGACTTGCCAGTTTTTGAAACTTAAGTATAGAAAATTAGGATTGCCTTTTTTGTATTGACATGGCAGAGTTGTCACAGGAGGTTAAAGCGCCAGCTTCTGACGTCAAAGAATATCATTCTGCATGTATGAAATTTAAATTTTCGGGAATAAGTTGCTTCAAAAGGAAAAACCAGTGTGACTTTTTTAAAGTAACAAATAACTAAAGCTTTTTTATGTCGCCTGACATCTTTACTTAACCTTACAATCTTAACATCTTTTTGTGTGACTTCACACTGTCTTTGAAAAGTTCCTTTTTTCAAAAAGTCTTTGCATCAACCTAAAATTTTGTCAGGGAGATGATTAGCTATTTCTCTTTATTCTCAATACTCTTCTTTGGTCATGTTACTTTGCGTTTGTTCACCATTTTGTTTTCCTATTAGCATATAAGAAAAAGGCTTTCTCAATTATTTTGGTACAACTTTAGAGCAATACTACACTCAGTAAACATTGAGTAGTAATATATGAGATCATACTAATTGCAAACGTTTTGAATTACATGAATTTCTCAGTCAACAAAATTGAAGTATCTCAGTCTTCAAGAACTGGTGAAGTCTGAATACTTACTAGTATTAGCCTCTATTGTGATGTAAACAAAACCAAGCCCACTTAGGCAATGAAAAGTAGCAAAAATTGTCCTTTACTTTTTAAAAAATTTTAATAGATTATATAGGTTTGAGGGTGGGAGAATAAGAGGAATATATCCGTGAGGTTCTTAGTTGCGAGAAACAAACAGCTGGCTCATTTAAGCAGGAGGCGTCTAGAGACCTAGGCTCAGCAGCTGTGTTTCTTTCCTGTTGCTGTTGTAGCAAATTACTATGAATTTGGTGGCTTAAAAAAAAATGCAGATTTATTAGCTTATAGTTCTGGAGGTCAAAAATTTGAAATGGGTTCCACCAGGCTAAAATCTAGGTTTCGTTCTTCCTGCGGGTTCTAGGAGAGAACCCATTTCCTTGAATCCTCTCACTTTTGAGCTGCTCACATTCCTTGGCTCGTGGCCCTCTCCCATCTTCAAAACCAGTAATGACATTGTTCTACCCTCTGCTTCCTTCATCACATCTCCTGCTTCGACCTCTTACCTCTTCTCTCTTCCACTAATAAGGATCCTAGTAATTATATTGGACACACCCAGTTAATCCAGGATAATCTCTTCTCAAAGTCCTTAACAATCACATCTGACATCACATTAATCCCTTTGACAATCAAAGGTAACATATTCACAGTCTGTGGAGATTAGGATGTATGGGCCTCTTTAGGAGGCCATTGTTCTGCTTCCCACATCAGCTACGCTGCCTGGACCATACAACCTTAAAATGCAGCCTACGAAGACACTGCTGTGAAGGACCTTGATCCTGTCTGTAACTTGTATCCCAGACCCACCATTGACACCACTCATGATGGACCACTGATACTGGAAATTAGGCGTAGTTGCTACCGGTATCCAGGATGGATTCGCCACAGTTCCCTCTTTCTCTCACTAGCTGCCATTATAGTGTGGTTTATTGATGTAGAGTCTGATTCATGTATCTGTACATAGGCTGCAAGGGAAACTGGTGAATCTATCATGGAAAGTAGGTTCTGCCTTATAAATTGGGGTATTTCTTGAAAATGAGGAAATTCAGATGCTGGGCTTCAAAGAATACCAGCCAGAAAAGGCACATAAATACAGTTGAGAGTCATTGGTAAGAGGATTCTGCTCATTTGATAAACTGTGTGCCGGAGATGCACAGATGAATGAGATACATGTCTGCTTCTGTTCTCGTGCCAGCCACAGCAGGAGTGGAAAGCCGTGTTCATGTGCCAGTATCTTAACATAAATCACAGTTTAGGTTTGAATATGTGAATTATTGAAAATTGAGGTCTGTTATACATCATGGAATAATGAATAGAAGAAATTTAGACTCCCAGAATTCTGATACACCTGGGTTTGAATCCAGTTCTGGCATTTACTCTCTTTGCGATCTTGGGCAAGTTTCCTTAAAATCTCTGCGCCTTTGTTTCTTTATTTGTAAAATTGGATAAATAGTAGTTATTTCAAGTTGCTATGAAAATTAAATCAGGAATAATTTACATACTCCATTTGTCATTTAGTAAGCCCCCTATAATTAGTAGTCTTCTCTGTGTGTTTAAATTTCACTTCATTGGGGGACTTTCTTTTCTTTTAAAAGTGTACAGTATTTAAACAAGCCCTTTGTGGCATTCATGAGACTCTGTTTTCATCCTTTTGTATTTTTTCTCCACTGAATCTTTCTCATAAAGTCATTTATCCCATCCCATCCCATACAAAATATGAGTCTCATTTGAAAAACTCTTTAACCTTTATATCTCCCTCCAGCTACTGCTTCTCTTTCTTAGATAAAGATATCTAAACTCAGTTTCAATCTCAGTTCCTCTCCTCTTGTCTTACTGAAGTTATTCCTTAGGCCTTATGCCCTCAGTTCTCTAGCAGAATTATTCCTAAGAGCTTCAGTGACTTCCATATTACTAAAGCCAATACTCAGTTCTCAGGTTTTACTTGACTTGATGCATCAGCAGCATTTATGATTCTGCCTTCTTTCTTGAACTTCTTTATTTGGCTTCCAGGACACCACACCTCTGGCCATTAGTTTTTAGTCTGTGTGCAGTTCCCTTCTCATCTCTGGCCTCCATATGCTGATGATCCCAAATGAGTATCTATCTATAGTACAAACCTTTCCTTCAGGTTCTTATTGGGCCTCTGTTTGTACCACATTTGCTGAAGTCCATTTGGTCAGTCAGTCACGTGGCCAAGCCCAGGGGCAGTGTGTGAAGGGAGTTCTCAGGGCTGCAGTGGCTGCCAGGAGGTGTGTGATTCATTGGGGGCCTTTAATATAACAGTCTTCTATAGAACCTCTATGATATGGCTCAGGTTTAATTTGATAAATTATTTGATTATAATATAGCACCCCTTTTTTTGGATAGATAGGAAAATAATAAAACAGGAACCTAATTAGATAAAACCGATGTCTGAAAGTATGGGCTAAATGGTTTTTTGGTGGAAAAATCAGATTTGACTTTGGTATAGTATCTTTTATTTTTAAATTTCAGAGACCACCTAGAAGTAGAGAATATTATATGTACCCTAATAATTTAGTTTCTTTTATTTAGTTAAATCAGACAGCATCTTAAATATTGTTGTCAGTCGTTTGTGTTAATTAACTTGTCCATCTCTCATGTTATCCCCCTACTTCAAACTGAGAAGTCGTACTTTATTTTCCCTAGCCTAAATTTGTATGGTGTTTTACCTTATATAAAAGACTGGATGTATTTCTTTCTCCAATCTAACTGTTCCCTGGCACCTTTCAAAGGAGATAGTCAGACTTTTGTTTTCTTCATACCAGCTCTGTCTTATGTTGTTCTTATGTCAGTTATTTTTCTCTTATCTTACAATTTTCAATATGTCTGGTCTGTTATTACATTAACACTTGGTCTGTTTTTATATTTACACTCATTTTAATTCTAGTATTTTATCACAGTTTTACTTTCATTTTTCTATCTGTGTTTCATTTTTCTATCTGTGTTAAGCTTCTTCTACCGTTGTAAGTATATGCAAGCATTGATTACTTCATATATGTCTTCAGGGGTAGTCTTAGCCAACCATTTATTGAGATACTAATTTTATTTAAAAATGCTTTTTTATTTTCCCTCTCTATTACCTATAAGATATTTAGTTGTTCATTTTTAATGCATTAAATAAATGGTTTATATTCTTACAGTATATTTATTTCAGGAAGATACAAGGGTTGTTGTCAAAGAATGCAATTTTTTTTTAAAGGCATTGGGGTCCAGTTGAGTTAAAAAACGTTGTTCTAGCATACCTCATCTAATGTAAAAGTTGAGGTGAGTTGTTGGTGGCTTAATCTGAATTACTTATTTAACTCACTTGGGTTGTTGAAATTGCCCATGTTCTATTTAAGGTTTCAGATTTTGTATTTTTGTAGAATTATATAGTATATTGTATATAATATATAGATCCAATGTAAAGAAAACAATCTGAATTTCTAAGTAAATCATCATAGGCTTCTTTAATTGAGTATAAAATGATAGATTTTTTGAACTTTTAAAAGAAAGTGTGTTATTCCTAGTTTGTGTTAATTAACTTGCCCACCAAATTGTTTTCCTGGAAGGCTTTTGAAAGTATTGTCAGTTTCGAGAAACCTTAGGGTCTCAGCCTTTTGAGAGACTGTTTAGTCCAAATTAACATAAGCTTATTTGAGCAACTTGCAGTCTTGCAGGGCACTGTCAGGCACTGGGTGTGCAAGGTTGACTAGGATAGTCTCTGGGGGCAGAAATGTGTGAACAGGTGACTTCATCGTGGCGCTATGAGTGCTGTAATTGAAGTGGGCATTAAGATGCACTGAAGTGCTTGGCCAAGCCAAGGCCGCCTTACAGGAGTTGCTGAGTCTTGAACTGCAAGGTGGGGTTAACCAGACGAGGAGGGAAGAGGGAGGTCATTCCAGGGTGAGTGAAAGAGCGTGAATAAGATACTGAGGGGCAAAATAGCAAGACACTAAAAGTAATGTAGTTTTATTGGGTCATAAAATATAAAGTGATAAACTGTGGGACCTTATGGTCTGTGCTAAGGAGCTTGGTTGGGTTTTATCATGAAATATTTTCTATCAGTCTTTTTCACTAAAGTACAACTAGAGTCAGGCAGTTTAGTCCATGTTTTGGAAGTACGGAGCTAAAGTCCACGTGGAGCTCCTGCATGTTTGGGATTTCTCTTACACTGGTGTTTGTTGTTTAAAATTATGAATAACTTTATCTTTCATTCTAGCATTATGTGAGTTCTTAGCTTCAGTTTTCTTATTTAGAGAATGAGGATAATGGCACTTATACCTTAGCCTCCTTGGAAGGAGTGATAATAACTATAATAGTGATGATGATGACAGTGACGGTAGTAGCTAATAACATTGTTTTAGGGCTTGCTTACCAAGGAACAGTCCTCAGTGCTTTATTTTTGTTACCTCATTTACTCCTCAAAACATCTCAGTGAAGTTTTTCTTTTAACGAAACTGGGGCATAGAGAAGTGGTTTTCTGAAGGTTACACCGCTAGTAAGTGCTAGAGCTTGGTTTGAACACAAGCAGTCTAAATACAAGACACGTTGTACTCCCATTGTATGTATAGAACATGTAGCATAGAATCTGCATAATAATTATAAAAGTAAACAATTATCAGTAGCTAATAATAATAACTTACTTTGTCTAAATCTTTTAATTAAATTGATGTCCTTAAGAAATTGAGCTAGGTTTTTCCTGTGGCTTGACTTACTCCAGGCATGCCATTGAATGCAGACAGTGTGACACCCAAGCCCATGCTTTTAACCACTACCTTCTCCTTCCTTATTGGTCTGTCTTCACATTAGATTTTAAATCCATGACAGGGACCATGTCTTTCTTGTTGTCATTGTATAGTCAGTTCTTAATGCTATATCTGGCTTGCAGAATTAACCAGATCATTGCTCGGTGAGTGAAGATCCTAAAACCTGCCATTATCAGCCAGTCTTAGGATTTAAGCATTATTCATACCACCTACAATTGTGGTTTGATTGCTTTACATGTTTTTCCTTCGTTAAGCAGTCTAGTTTAGACCAACCATTTGCTCCTGTGTTCTACAAGGCACATTCACCTTGGTGCTGCAAGAACCATGCTGTGTAGCTGGTATCTGTTTATTCTGTAGATATCACTCAGCTTTCAGACAGAGAGGGAGAGTAGGATAGCATTTTTATGTAAAACCAGACTGCTAGAAATACACAAAAGAGAATTTTAAAATGTGTTTTCTAAGAAACTAAATACAAGAAAAGAAGGAAGTTTTGATATTTTCTCTGTTTTTGACAGTAAACCATTTCAAATAAAGAGAAAATAATTTTCTTCATGGGGCTCTCTTTTATTGTAGGTTAACTCATGTTTTCCTCCTCTCCTCTATCTAGAATGTCTTAAACCATTCTACCTTATGAGAAATTAGATGTTCTTGCAGATAGTGATTGTGGGAGAAAACGTTTCATTTAAGTCCCAGATGAGGACCGGAAACTTGAAATCAGAGGAGCATCTGAAATCAAGTAATATTAGGTAGGATAACATTACAAGGGATTTCTACATGTTTGTGTTCCTTTTAGAGATGTATGTTAAAGTATTCATATTCTGTGAACACTAATAGAAGAATTGGAAACTTTCTGAAGTATTTCATATTAGCCAATTTGGGAGAAGGGAATGCTAAAGATTTTTTTTACTTATATTGCTTCATGAGAACTTCAGCATATGTTTGCTTTGTCGTGACTATATCTTGTAGTCAAAGGAAGGTTTTAAAATATTTACTAAATTAAAGAGATGTGTATGTTTATATGTTTGTTTGAACATGATAAGCATAGGGACATGGATTTCTTTTATAGAGTATCCTTTAGAATGCAAATTCCTGTTTTGAGTTACAGGTACAGCAGTGTTTGAGTACGGGGAGCGTCAGTTCTTGTAGGTGAGCATGTGTGCGGTTGAGGCTCCTAGGTGCCTGTGAATACGTTAGGTACGTGATAGTGTGCTGGAGAAACCCTTCTAATGCTAGTAATGCGTCACAGCAACTTGTATCAGTTATAATGACAATATATGAAGGTGTTCGATCTCAGAGATGTGGCTTTCAAATGAAAAATGATAATTGTCCCTACAGCTTGATACCATGACAGTGACACGTACAACCAGGACATTTCTCCACTCTGCACGACACCCTGCACTACTCCCAAATTCTCCTAGCACATTTCTACCTAACCTTAACCTCCTTCTAATTCATCTTTCCTCCATTCCAAAGCCAGTCTTGTGTCCTGCATTATTAATCACATTCTCCTGTCTTTCCATCTCGTCCGGGACCATGCTCTATCAGTTTTGTTCTCACTTTCTTAAGTCTTCAGCCTATTCCTTTTCTCCTAGCTTCTTTGCTTCATTCTAGACATGCTCATGTCTCTCTCACTGAGGAAAAGAAACTTCTTCTACCCATGACCCCCTTCTCGTTCTCTTCACTGCCCTGGGGCTTAGAGGTGACTTAACCTTCTTCTCTTTTGTTCCTCAGCTTCCTGCAGTTTAACGTTTTCTCTTGGCAAGGCTGTTGTTGACCCTTATTTCACCAAATCCAACACACTTTTCAGTCCTTTTAGTACTTTTATACTGCCTTTGATCTTGTTGACTGTTCTTTCTTTTTATCCTCTTATTTTCCACACATCACTCTTCTCTTACCCTCATATTCCTGTGTGACAGTTTCTTCTTTGTGTTCTTCATGGGCTCTTTCTTTCATCTGCCCCTTAAAAATGAAAATAGGGAGCTAGCTTCACCCTTTTGCCTTTCTGGGCAATTACATTTACTCTAGTGATTTTTAACTACCATCAAGTACGAGGGAGATATCAAGACTAGGCATACACTTCTCATCACTCCAGCCTTGTATGCTAGTCTTGACGTCTCCCTTGTACTTTACACTCATCTTTAAGTGTCCGCTTACACAACTTCACGTTCTCAGATACTCTGTCCAAGTCAGCAATCTGGGAATGATTTTAGACTCGTTCCTCTGCTTTTATCTTAACTTCTGCTGATTTTACTTCAAGATATTTCTTGATTCAAGGTTTTCCATCCATCTGTATTATTCCTCACTTCCAATCTTGCCCATGGATTTGTTGTACTTACTCTTTTAAAAATGCACTTCTGGCAATGCTGTATGCCCTGCTTAAAACTCAGCACTGATTTCCTGTTAGTTTAAAAGACAGAATCTGAGCTCCTTAACATGTCGTGCAAGCCCTCACAATCTGCTGTCTGCCTTGATTGTCCAGCTCATATTCTCCAGCTCATCTCCCTCCTGTAGCCTTCTACCTTGTGTTTCATGCTCTAGTCTACCTCCATCACTGGCTTAGCTTTGCTTTTATTGTTGTGTCATTTCCTCTGCCTGGAAGAATAACTTCTAATCTTTTGAGATTTCCATACCAGAATAGGCCTTTAATAAACTGAGTACGTGCTTTCAAATAATATAGCTCGTAGGGTGAATGTTGTAATATAGGGCATTGAAGTGTCAGGAGGTTAGAAAATTCATGACGAACTGTAAAGTGCTATAGAGAGAAAGCAAATTAGTACTTTTATTATCTGTTACTGAGAAAAGCTCCTTCAGGAGCAGCATCTTCCCTAGGTGTTCTTTTCTGTGTGAAATTCAGCAGTAGAGCAGCAATACAATTTATTTTTTTTCTGATTAATTCCTTGAGACTTGATGTGTTAGATATCTGTAGATACTGTGTGTTGTATACCTGCATGTGTAAACACATTCACTTTATAGTGTCTGGCAGAAATAGTTATGATGAGGTTATTATGTTTATTATAGTCATTGATGAATACTGTTATTAATATCTCTAATATTCCTTAGTACTCTATGGAAATAAGTTAACCAATTAACTTGAAATAAAACCTTCCATGGCTTTTATTTAAATTAAAAACAAAAACCCTCTAGTCTCACTTTCCAAAACAAAAGGGGCTGATTCACCTTTCCGTAGCAACTGTGAGTTTAGAGGATGTTGGCTTATATCCCTATATTGTGCTCATAGGAGAAGGAGGGGTTAGGAGTTCAGGTAGCGGGAATCTTCCATTGTATCTGCCTCTGATTTGGAAACATCATCTATTTCTAAATCATGAATCTTACTGTGTGTTTTAAAAGAGATGATCCTATATTTGTTAACCTTGCATTGTTATATAAGTGTTGTGTATAATCAAGGTATTTGTTAAGGGAGATATCCATTAATTTTAGTTTTTTTTTTTCTCTACTAACAGTATTAAAATATTATCATCAAATGTTAACTGCTGAAAACCCCACTTCTTTGGGCAAACATTCCAGATTTTTTTTCTTATAATCTTGTGTAGGATAGAGACTATGACCTAATGGTTAGGACTTAGCCTTTGGAAGCACTGACTGAAGTCAAATGCTGCCTCTACTATGTACTACTTACTAACTTGATGACCTTGGACATGTTACTTAACCTCAATCTCCTTGGATTTCTTCAGCTATAAAGTGGGGGCAATAATAGTTCAGTGTGGATTGAATGATTACTTTATGTAAGGCCCTTAGAACAGTGTCTGGCAATAGCGTTACCTGTTTGAGTATCTAGTGCATTAGAATGCATAAAGTATATATATGGATCTTGATCATGTTGTCTCTAAGGGTATCGTTTCATATTAGCTTTCAAAACGTTTGATTATCACTGAATGTTTCAGATTTTAATGACTTTTTCTTTTTTATTGCTTGATATGAGTGCTTAATTTCTCTTATTTATGAATTAAGGCAATATATTTAGCATTTTGAAAGTTTTGTATTTTATAACTAATAGTGTTATTTTATTATTGAAGGCACCGATTTTAATTCTTGGATTCTTGGTTTATTCATTCCTTTCATTGCTTCCTTCAGCATAAAGTTAGAATATGAAGGATCTCATGTTGCTATACCGTCTACCAAGAGAAAACATTTTTAAACTGTTATTTCCTTATATCAACATTGTCTATAAACTCTAGTATTAATCTTTCACAATATTGGTCTTTAACAAAACCAGGTCAGTTGAGGTACAATATTTTTTTATAAAGTAAAATAAACAGCCAGTTTTGTGCTAAACTTTATGAAAGTTGATATAACATTACCTATCTGTCGATTTGATTTCTTGTGTGTTATACACTATAAAAAAGAAAAATAAATAATTGTGTGGGAGTTGGGGAATAGGATTTCCTCTTCTGAGATAGTATTTCTCATTTTAACCCTTTCCACCTTTGTAAATGGGCATTTTGGTATGCAGAAAATGGGAAGAGTTAGTGGATAATATTATATAAATCTAACCATGTTTTAGACAGTTTGCAAATTAATTCCATTAAAAATACAACATGGCCTATGACTTTTTGATTACATGAGACTATATTTCTTAACAATTCTTTTTGGGACAAGATTATGATATTAACTAATAAAAACATATCTTTACTCAGAAGAAGCAATTATTGATGATTCCTCATATGGGACAACTGGTTTTACAGATATTCTGCTTCTCAGTTTTTTGGTCAAGTACTCCTTAGAGCAGGAGAGGCAAACCTTTTCTGCAAAGGGCCCGATAGTACATGTTTAGGCTTGGTGGGCCATGTGTTCATTGTCTCAAGTACTCGACTCTGTCCTACAAAGTACATAAGAGAGCAGCCATCACCATAGTAAACAATTAATTAGTATTTTAAAAAAGGAAAGCAGCTATAGATAGTGCATAAATGAATGGGCTTGACTGTTTCAGTAAAATTGTCTGACAAAAATAGATCCAGGTGAAGGAGGGATTCACTTGCAGGCTGACCACTGCACTAGAATATGAATTTTACTTGTTGTGGTCTTTCTGATAAACATCTCTGATATAATTTATTTCCTCATATGAACAGATCTTTTAATTTAGCTGAGTTAACTTAAAATCTGTTTAATTGACAGCAAAAAAATGAACCTAGCTAAATCTGTTAGCTTTTATGTCATAGAATTTTTTATTCTAATTTGAAAGAAATAGAAATAACAAATTTGGAGTCAGAAAGAACTGTTTGTACTTAATTGTACCTAATTGCTTTGTGACTGTGGACAAATTATTTCACACTTCAGAGCTGCAGTTTCCTTGTTTGTAGAATGGGAATAATACTCGCTGTCTCCCAGGATTGTTCTGTTTCCGTTTAGCTATATTTTCATCATTTCAATTTAGCAAGATTATTTTAGTCATTAACATGTGTCTCTTTCAAAACCCTTCACCAACATGAGTGCCTCAACCCTTGTCATACTGAGGAATCAAAACTCCTGGAATTTCGGAATGCTTTAACATTTATGTCATAGTTTTTATGAAATTTTTGCACTTCTGTTCTTGAATGTTTAGTTTTACAGTTTTTTTTGGACAGATGATAGTACATAAAAATATAGTATAAAACTTTTATCTTTGTCAATGGAAGCCTGTTCCAGAATCTGCTAGAATTATAGTTCTTCTCTTACTGACATCCAATAAGAGAAGCAAATTAATTGTAAATAGTTCTTGTTATATGCTCGATGTCATATTCATTTGACTGGAAGTTGTCGTCCTCATTAGGCAGACGTTTGCATATCAAAATGATAATGTTCATCTTTACAAGCAAATCTTGTCTGGAATGAGAAAACAGCCTTTAGACACATGGTGCTAAGTATAAGATATCTTATATATACTTGAGTATGAACTTTGGTTCATGTATGGAATAGTAAAATGCATTCTTTGTAACTTTATAGTTCAGGGATAGAATGAAAAGGTTATTGAATTTAGTAAAGATGCATAATCAGCACTGGCTTTCTCAGTATAAGTTCATAAATTAATACTGCTGTAGGATTTGGGGTTGAGGAGAGGATGTTATTGTGACTTTGGTAGGATAGGATATGTGCTATTCTGTAATAAGCTGTATGATCTTAGGTTTTAAGAGCATAAGCCAACAACCTTGTGAAGATTTTTTTTTTTTAAATAATGGCAAAAGTTTAACACCCAAAGCATACAGTAAAACTAGGCTGAATGGTTAATGGAATTTGATGTGTTGTTGCATTTTAGAACTAAGTGTAGCTGTTTGTTTAGTATGGTTCATTTATACCGATAGTTCTCATGTGATTTGTGGTTACCTCTATAGCGCTTGAGATTCTGTTGTTTGAAAGCTTAAAATTTAAATAACATAAATGTACTTTTAAAGACTAAGAAAATGAAATGGTTCATGTTACATTCTGATGAAACTGAATTCACAATTGATATTAAATACCTAATAAATTATGTAAAATGGCATTTACAGTAAAAAGTTTAGAATCTTAATATTCTTTAGCTTTCATGTCACATTTTGCTTTTAAATATGGAAATTGGTTAAGTTTATATATTTATTTTTTAAATAGAGTATATGAACATGACTTAATTCTTTTTCCTTTCTTCACTTGAAAATATTTATTGAATGCCCACTCGTGCTAAGCAGCTGTGTTAGTAGGCATTGGGGTTGTGATGGTGAGTATTCTTAAAATCTGTGTACTTACCATAAAGAAAAAAGTAGGAGTGCTTTATGAACGTGAAACCAGAATGTTCTTCTCTGTGTTTGTACGGTTCAAATAAGGCTTCCTGAGGAAGTAATGTCTCCGGGACAAAGAATGAGTAATGATGAACCAGATGAAGGGGGAGGAGGTGTTCCTAGCAGAGCCACTCTTTTTACAAGCACCTGCGTGTGAGGGGAGCAGAGCACAGTGGAGAAACCAGAAGTCCAGTCTCATTGATGGAAAATTTTTATTTAATGGCTATCATTTAATGTTATCTTCAATATATCAGATTTAAAGGAAAACAGGAAGAAAGGGAACTCTAATCAATAGAAGAGTATGATAATTTGTAAACTTTTAAATAATGGCATCAATTTGCCAAGACCTAGTGCTACTGGATGTTAAAACAAGGACACTTTGCAGTGCCACAAAAGCTGCTATACATCCTTATTGTAGGATAAGATTTCACTTAACTTTTAACTTGTAGGTATGCCTAGTTTGTTTCTAATTGATATCCTTTTTTCCCGTTTTTAGGCAGGCAGAAGTCCTGAAGGCTGACATGACAGGTATTGGCTATTCATTTGTTTTTCACAACTTATTTTATAGCATTAAATTAAAGGAAGCATCATCTTGCCTATATTACTTATAGCACTGTTCTAGTTGCCAAGAGGATAGTGGTGTACTCTTTGTTTTAAAAATCAATTTAAAAATATTGGGTTTTTTTCCTATGCTTTGAATTTTTACTTAGATGACCTGTGTCAAGTATTACCTAATTTATTCATTATAATTATTTAATTTTTATGAACTTTTTGTCAATACAGTTTAAGACATACAGTGTAAGACATACAGGACAATAATTTATATGCCATACAAACACTAATGTCGTATGGTATTAGGCTCATATCTGCCCCAACATGAATAATAGGTAAACCTTCAGAAAAAAGTATTTGCAGGAAAACTGCTGAAAGTCCTTGAAGTTGAGTGAGCTACCTTGCCACCTTTCTTTCTTTTCTTTTTTGTTTTTGTCCTGAATAATAGTCAGAATGTTTTTGAAAGAGTAACTTGATTTAATCATTAAAAAGGGCAGATAATTTTAACTCCAAAATTAGGCAACAACTCTGTAGTGGTCCTTATGCTCTCTGTAACAGTATATGACATCCCAAAATGTAAAAGATACGAGATAATGGATCTCATTCTGAGTTTCAAGGAATTTAGTTCTACAGTGAAATCCACAAAGAAGAGTTAAACTATTGTGGTAACCAGCATACTTGCCAAAATTTACAATCAAGAGGAAATGGATAGTTAAGACATTTTTTTTTCCTCAATTTCTAGAATTGCAGGCTAATGTTCTCTAAGAATTTGTGGGTAATATCATTATCTTGTTCAAGGGGAAAATGCAAAAAAAGAAAAAGAAAGAAAAAAGCCCCAAACACATGTTGTAGATTTACTAATGTAGCACCATGATTCTTCCTAATTATTAACATAATTGTCACCGTCTTCCATACAATGAATATCAGTGTCAGTGCTTAGCTACTGTATCATGCTCTTTTATTGACGTTATTAGCATAACATTAAACACCTTCTATATGTAGGCTTAGGGTATGACTTTTATAGGCAACATTTATCACCCAGAAACGTTTCTTAATATTAAGTCTACACATTTAAATGATATTTTGTCTAGTATATCACAGTTAATAATCTCCTATAGTTCTTTCCCTGCCATTGATGAATTGAAGCAGAGTTGAATAAATGTATACATTTATTTAATCATTGAAAACTTAATAGGAGACTAAGAAGTTAATACTAGACCCTATTTTTAGTAGCCAGCAAACTCTTGCGAGGATTAACTCAAATAGATTATATTTTTAGAGCAGGATTATGGTAGCTATTGATACTAATAGTAGACCTAAAGAAGAGTGAAGATTATGCCATTGTGCAGCAGCAAAATACTAAATACAGCAGACAGCCTAACTAGCAGGTGGAAATGTATATTGAAAAGATCGTTATTAAACCTCTGTTGCAGCAGCTCACTGTCAGTTCTTGCACTCATAAGCCTTGTAATCAGAAAGGCTAATGTGCCTTGTAGTACTCTGGCAGACAGTGTGATCCCAATTTGGAATTATGTATAGCCTGACTTTCTGATTTCGTCTCATACCTAATCTTTCATTTGGCTTTTTGAGCAGTTTAATCATTGTCTGCTACCAGTCCTCATTTACATTAAATGGCAAGTAGGGATTGCTCACAAAAATGTCTTGGCAAGCTATTTACCAGTCATTAAAATAACGCTCACTCTCCTGGCTTTATCAGCTTGCCTTAACATAGAGTAGGAGTAACAGCAGAATGGCCAAACAACTGTTGGATTATGAGCTGACATGAGGATTCTGTAAGGACAATTGTGAAAGGTTTCAGAAGGAAAAGAAAAAGCCGCTTTGGACAAAGGGGTATAATTGTGAGAGTAAACAGACCAACTTGGCAGTCCATCATTTCAAATGGGGACTAGTGTGACGCATATGGCTTCCTATGATGTGAATACATAGAAATCCAAATCAAAAGCAAAGGATAAACCATTTATTTTTTTAGCCTTCCTCATATTACGGTATTATTTCAAAGATAAAAGACACGTACAGAAGCATACATATTCAGTCATTAGCCAAAAGGTGAAAGTCATTTGAAATGTAATGTAAAACTTCTGCAGCATATGACATCCCAAAATGTAAAAGATACGAGATAATGGATCTCATTATGTGGTATATACTGAAAGCATATTTTTGCTGTGGGGAATGGAGAGGTAAAGAATCATTGATATAATGGTCTTAACTATTTACTTATCTCCTGTTCTATTTTTGTCGTTTAGATTCTAAGCTGGGTCCAGCTGAAGTCTGGACATCCAGGCAAGCTCTGCAGGACCTGTACCAGAAAATGCTAGTTACTGATTTGGAATATGCTTTAGACAAGAAAGTAGAACAGGATCTGTAAGTATTATCATTTGGGATGTCCCTGTTAAGATCAAGAGTCTCATCCAGACTTTAGAATAGAAAAGAACAATTTGGTTGTTTCTTTTTAATCTACCTCAGAGTAAGCTTTTCCAATGAGGGGGGAAAAATCATAATACCTCTGATTTTTTTGTTTTTGAACAAAATATTTGACCATTGGTATGTCCTACAGATAGTCTTAGGTGGCAAGAGGAGAGATGTTTAGAGTTGACTTTTATTAAAATCTTTAGGGCATATCCTAAAAACAATTCTATAAATTTTAAGTACTAAGAGACAGTGTTTGTGTTGTAGTTAGTCCTACATTTAAGCCATGATTTTTTTTAAAAAGTTCAAGGTTTTAGATAAATAGTAGGCTTTAGACAAATTTTTCTTTAGTAAACGTGAGTCTATAAATTTCTCCCAGATAAAAATGTGTTTGCTAATTGTAAGGAAATGTCTTCCTTTTAATCAAATAAATAGGTATTTCCTTTTTTTTTTTTTTTTCCTTAATAAGACTAAAGGAAGATTTTGTATATTTAGGCTATTCTACTTGTTCTTTCTATCTTTCTATGAGGGGTGAAATGGCAGCTGACCAGATTCCAAAGTGAGTAAATAAATGCCTTTTGTGGAAGGCCTTGCCTTAGAAATTGGAAGAAGGACGTTAGCCTGATGGGAAATTAAAAATCAATTAAGAATATTCTATTTAGTAATGCCCATTACCCTAAGTTGTAGTGAAGTGTCATTTTTTTTCTTTTTCCACACTTTTCTTAGATACTTTGTATTTTTAGGAAATCTAGTAATAGAACTTAATCACGACCACTCAGAATTCATATCTGTGCTTTAGAATCAAAGATATAAGATGTCATCAAAAATTGTAAGGAGTGATCTCATAAATCATTAAAAACTCTAGTTCTCTAGATCCTTAAAAGTTAATGTTGATAAAGAATTTGGTACTTTCCAGGTAGGTTGTAAACCCTTCTCTATTTGCTTCCTTTAAGCAAGTCAGTAATATCTTTTCTCAATCTTAGTTCTGTTTTTTCTTTTTTGTGTGTGATTTCCAAGGAGTAGCTGTATTTCACCATAACTGAATTTAAAATGATTCTCTCTTCAAATTGATTAATGAAAGGGATTTTAAACAGATAAAATCGAAATGTCAGAAAATGAACTTATATTTCAGGCTCTAAAGAAAATAATAACTCCCAAGAGAAATGAACTATTAAATAGAAATAAAACTGTGGGAAATAGATTTTAGGGAAGTAGGAGCTCTAGCTTAATGTTTTGAAAACTCCACTTTTCCCTCCTAAACATGTAGTTTGATAGGATACACACAATTATTTTTTGGCACAATGCATAGAAATTTGTTAATAGCTTACTTTTACTTCAGTCTTAACCACTGTAGTTCTGATTTTGTACTGGGATTCTTAAGTAGTCTCTAACTTTAGTAGCTCTAAAAGATTAATAGCCGAAGCCAGTTTGATTATTCAGACATTTGGTAAGTGTTTACTAAAGTCATTTGGGTTCTACTGCATGTCTAGTCTTGTTCAAAGGAGAGCATAAAGTTATTTAAATAAGTGAATAACTTTAATGCAGGTTTACTATCTAGTGTGTTGTAATTATAACAAACAGTTCTTTCTTGTTCTCAGGGGGACCAGTGTCTGCCCAGTGAGTCACTGCTATACCAAATAGAATTACATTTTGTTTTCAGCTGGAATCATGCCTTTAAGAATCAGATCACAACACTACAAGGCCAGGCAAAGAATCGAGCAAACCCGAATCGGAGCGAAGTTCAGGCAAACCTTTCTCTGTTCCTAGAGGCAGCTAGTGGCTTCTATACTCAGGTGAGTTCTGCATTGTGTACCGTTTTCTCAGAATTAGTGGTGCATATTCTCTCTGTATACATCTTGTTAATAAAAGCCCTTTTTGTAACCACTGTGGGCCGTCCAGGAGTTGATCACCTATAGTCTGAAATAAATAAAAATGTCTCAATTTATTTACCGTAAAACCTGCAAAACAATTAAGACTCTGCTCTTAAAAAGGCTGATGTTTCTGCTTAATGGTTGGAAGTACAATTGTGTGAATACAAAGAGTAATGAGAGCAATGCCTTAGTGAAAGAGTGGAGGGAGTTACCAGTGGTATTAGAGCAAATGGGAATTTATGGGTGTGGGCATAGTCATTATGAAAGTAACAGCTGTGTTGTGCCAGGTAAGAAATAGTCAAAATTTGTGTTATTAAGTGAGCTTTAATAGTTTCATATGTGCAGTAGAATTTATCTGGAGCTTCAAATGTTATTAAAGTACCTAAGATATGGAGTAGCTTTTCTTCATTTCAAATAATAAGTTATTAATTCGTCGTCGTCAGAGACTTTCCTTTTCCTTAGTCACATTCCGATATATCTTCTAAGTCAGATAAGTTAAAAACAATAAATAAATCTTTTTGAACAATGAATTTTCTTTACTGTAAGCAGAAACTTTAAAAAAGTTTTGGGGACCTTTCACCGAAAGAATTCTTTGGCTGTTTCTATGTTGCTGCTTGACCATTGCTACCTGTGATTTGGCTCCATTTTGATTTTACCATTTCTTTGAATGAAGAAAAAGAAGATATCAGATAATTAGCTGTCATCTTAGAGAGATTATATGTTTTGTTTAAACTAAAACATTCATCATAGTTCTTCATGGGAAGAACTCAAGTATGGTTCTTATTCTCAAAATTCATTCTGAAATTGATAATTCTGGAGAGAGGGATCATGGTGTGCCCTAACTAGTCCTTACAGCAGATGTTAAAGATCAATTCATTCTGCAAGTAGCTATTCAAAGCCTACTGTTTGTAAGGCACAATACTGGATACTGAGGCTGTGGAGGAAAAAGAGACAATCTTTATGTTTAAGGTAATATCCAGTCTAAATGAAGAAACATATAGTAATAGGTATGGGGCTTTTTTGTTTTGTTTTTGCTTCCTGGTTATAAAAACAATGCATACATAAAAACAATGAAAATGATACAAAAGTCAAATTTTTTTTCATTAATCTCCCCCATTCAAGATAAGTTACTTTTGATGGTTTTGTACATAACTGTACATTATCCAGTCTTATGTCTGCTTTATAAACATAATGTAAAATTTCCCTTTTGTTATTAAGCAGATAAATAAGCATCTTTGTGTGTAAAGCATTTTCTCTAATATTGAATTATTTACAAGGACCAGTTCTTCATTGGATGGTGAATGAAATCATTGGATAATGCATTTTTAATACTGTTGATACACATTGTTGTTTCCCCAAAAGGTTATCGTTTATATTTTTATATTTACATCAGTATCGTATACAAATGTCTGTATTAATGCACACTCACTAGTGTTAAGTATTTTTAATAGCAAGTCAGTGATTAAATAACATACTTAATAAATAGAAAATATTTTTTATTTAAAATTTAATGTCTGACTTACCAATGGTATTGGTCTTCTATAATATTTTGTTAGCTATTTGTATTGTGTATAAATTATTTACTTTTCCCATTTATAGTTTAGACCCTTTTTTTTTCATGGTGATATGTCTGCGCTCTACATTTAAAGGTATTTTCTTTTTCAGTTATTTTTGGCAAACATTTTTTTCTTCAGTTTTTCTGTTGTCCTTTTATTTTATTTAGAGTTCCTTGAAATATGGAAGTATCACGGGGTTTTTCTGTGGGTTTTTATTTTTTATTTTTATTCTTTGGCAATATAGTCTTTGCCCATAGCTCAGTGAATAATGACAATAGTAATTATATTTAAAAGAACAAATAAATGTTATAATTCAAATCTTAAAATTTGAAACCACCACAATATTTTACAATAGAGTAATAGTTATATAAATTGTGGCATATCTGTAAATTGAAAACAGGAAATTATTATAAATGATATGATTTTTAGAGATGAGAAAAATGTGTTATTAAGTGAAAAATCATGATAAAAATTATGTATGCAGTTTGAATCTGGATTTTGAGTAGTCTCAGCTCAGTGGAGTATTAACAAAAATGGTGTTTCTCCCACCCTTCCACCCCAGGCCCTGCCACCCCCGTGGCTGCTCCCAGCTATGCTTTGTTGAATTCCAGATTCCCATGTTAACGCCTTGGGCAGATTCCTAAACATTGTGGTTGCTCTTAGGTTTTTGAAACGTAGTTCAGTTTTCAAATTCCCGTCTCATTTCTGGTCAAATTTCTTATTCTTTCCCCATGCAGTAGACACTGCAGCTGTGCACAGAGCTGAAGTAGGGGGGCAGTAGGGATTCGGTGCGGCTGAAGCCTGGGGGAGGGAGAGGGAGGGCATGCACCTTCTACAGCACATTTTTATAATAGCCATTATACAGATGGGGTTTTTTTATGGTATGACACACATGTAACATATTTCCAAGGGTTTAATTGGACATTGGTAAATTCTACAAGGAAGTAAAGCAAGAATCATCATTTTTATTGAGGGACATGGTATTTATAAAAACAGTTTATAAGACGGTGAATAATAAAATCATTCAAATATCTCAAAATATTGTTTTATAAGGAAAAATTAGGTAGGTAATATGATTTTTAACTTTATTTTTTAAAGTTTTTGTAAGCATTGATTTTTCTCCCACCTGCATTCTGTAGGCAATGGTCAAGCAATCACAACAGTTGTAGAATGAGCATCGATACACTTTTTTATAGATATCAACTTTAATAGGACCTTCTACTTGCATTTTTATGTTGTCTTGGATTTTAATAATTGAAATGGTTAATGGTGTCGCTAATAGTAATGTTCCATACATCTTTCTTGATTACGTGCAGTTCAGGTAAAGCTACCTGATTGGGGAAGTAGACCAAGTCCAGATCATTATACAGCCTTATAGGCTAACATGAGTTTTGAATTTTAATTTTTTTATTCAGGTATAGTTGACATACAACATTATATTAATTTCAGGTGTAAAACATAGTGATCTGATGGCTGTATACCTTCTGAATTGATCGCTTCAAATCTAGTAATGTTCTGTCTCTGTACAAAGTTATTCTGATATTATTGACTATATTTCCTATGCTGTACATCTCCATCACTTATTTAAGTGCAGTTACCAGCCTGGAGAGTGTGCAGTGGAGTAACATGAAGAGATTTGCATTTTTTTAAAGATTACCCTGAATGTTGTGTGGAGAATGAATTAGCAGAGGTCAGGAATGGAAGCTAGTTAGGATTACTATAGTAATGGAAAATTGATGGATTTGTGAAGTGGAGCCAGCAGAACTTGCTGGTGGATTGGATTGGACGTGTGGAATCTGAGTACGGGATGAGTCAAAGATGACTTGAGTTATCATATTGAGCAGCTAGTTGACTGGTTGTACCATTTCCTTAGATAGGAAGCACTGATGAGAGAGCAGCTCATTTTAAAAGCAGTCCATGTTAAAATAGAGGAGATACCTGTTTGACATCTACGTGGAGATGTCAAAGAGGTCATTGTTATGGTAGACAAACTTAGAGCTCAGTGACAAGGTCAGGGACAGAGTAAATTTTATGATTACAATAAAGAAACCCTGACTTAATCAGACATCAGTGTTTACTATTTAGTATATGTGCTGCTGAAGTGAGCACAGTGTCCAGTATTTAAAACCACAGCAGTAGGTGGGGACAGGTTTAGAACAAGGGAAGCCACCATAGCAATAGAAAATCAGAAAGAGATGCTTCATAGGCCAAGATAAAAGCATTTCAATAAGTATAGGGAGTAATCAACCCTGTTGAATGCTGCTAAGAAGTCAAATAAGATGATTAAAGAGTGGCCAATTAGATTTGACAACATGGAAGTCATTGGTGAAATTCATGAACGCCATATGTCTTCACTTCTAAGTTCTTTATATTTCACTATCTCTGAAATAGGGGTAAGTTTATAAAAGGTGGTAAGTCACCATTTAATATGCAGTAGTTTTTTTTCTCCTCAGTGTCATAAAATAATAGTTCATCTTATAATTTATGGTATCTTGGGTTTGATAAAACCTGACTAAAGTAGAGTGGTGGGGATGGAAGTCTGATTGGACTGGATGGATCTTCAGTCATATTTTTTGTGAAGATGATTTTGACTTCTTAGTTATGATTTTGTTAACCATTTAAAGCATGGTGCCCCAAGCCAGAACCGAATTCCCAATCAAAGTGAAAATGTTAACATTCTGCTGTAGGTTTTTTTTTTAAGGATCAAAGAACAGTAGTCCTTATTCTAAGAAAAAAGGGGCCAAAGAGAAAGCATTAGCGTTATGTTTTTGCAGTAATTTCAAAGGTGATATTATATACTTTCATAGTTCTCCATTCTTAGGATAGAGTGAAGAGCAAAAGGAACAGTGGAATGGTGTAATAAGAGTTTTCACAGAATAATTGCCAAATGTAGTTTTGTTCAACTTAGGAAACATCTGTTTCTCTTCTTTAATTTCACCTTGTTTCTGCCTCCAGGCCAACCAGAATTCTCTCACCCAGAGTCCTTGAGCCAGCAGAAACTTTTTGGTGTCTGTACCTGTAACTCCTGCATGCAGGCAAAATTTTTATTATAAAACATTCCACATATTTTGCCAACCATGTTTGATTTACTTTTTGTAAACATTCTTTTTTTTTCTTCTTGATGTTCAGCTTTGCTTAGTTTTCCAGTCTGTTCTTTTAGTACCTACCAAACTTAATTTTTTATCCTGTCATGTTTCTTCTTATCTTCCATTGTTATCTAGTTTGGGGTTTTTTGTTTGTTTGTTTGTTTTGTTTTGTTGCTGTTTTGTTGTTGTTGTTGTTGTTGTTGTTGCTCCTTTTTTTGTATTTCTTGCCTTTTACATTTCCTGACTCTAGCCATTCTGGTCATTAACCCAATTTTATGTCAGCAAATTTCTTGCCCATTACAAATGTACAGGTATAAGTAAAGATGAAATAGATAATTTCTATGTTTATAAAGGTACACAGAGTATATATTCAATTATGGAGGTGGTTTTTATCTTAAGAAAAAAGGTGGGACATTTCAAATCTTTCTGAGTTGGGTCCTCAAAGTGTCTTATTTTATATTGTGAATTCTGCACATGTTAGAGTGGTGATAGAATCAAGGTATTTCTAATTCTGTAACCTTAGTCAAATCACTTGATATTTCTGTTGCTTTCATATCCTCTTCTGAAAAAATAGGGTGGAACTTTATACCTACATATGTGGTATTACTACTAGTTTATTACAGTGATAAAGTGAGACAAATGTATCAGATAACCAGGGAATGAGATTAATTATAACTGTAGAGTATTCTGTTGGCTTAAGCTATCATGATACCTTTTCTTCCTTCCTTTCTCTCCTCTGTCCCTTCCCCTACACCCTATTTTAAGTACCCGTTTTGCTCATTTGGCTGTGAACTCTTTAATGATGCACATTTTCTTATTCCTCTCTGTGTGTCTTGCTTACCAGGGTATCTAATACAGTAACCAAATATTTGAATGAATAATATTTATAATAAATATTTGAATAGAATAGGAAGCAGAGAACTCGGGGTGGGCAGGGGCAAGAATGAAGCCCTGGAGGAGCAAGGGGAGGAAAGCCCTTGAATTAAGATGACCAAAAAGGAACGATTGGTTAGATAAGAAATAGAAAAGCTTATTGATCAACCGTAAGATCAGTTGTTTAAATGTAGCAGAGGTCCAATAAGATGTTGACTGAAAATGTTCACTGTATTTGTTTATTAGACAACTAGTTGTCATATTGACAACAGTTACAATAGAGTGGTGGTGGATGGTGGGATGGGCAGAGGGGGATTTTGTGGGATCCAGGTCATAAGAGATTGAGGAGTGGATATGAATTGAGAAAGCGCATATGACACATTGTGGACTTTGAAGGAGTTTGGTTGAGGTCTTTAAAAAATGCTGCTTGCTGTTCCTTTTAGATGCACATCCTAAATTGCTCTACTACTTGAGAATTCAAGAGATATGATTTGCAATGAATGTTACTAACTATCCTCTGAAAGGTTACCATAAAATTTTCTTATAGTCTTCACTCAGGTATCAGCAGTATTTGATATTAGGTACATACATATGTTAATGTATATGAGCTTTATTCTATAGCACTTCTGACTTGCCAGTTCTGACAGTATTAAATTTTGCTCATGTTTTCCTTTTAGTTATTACAAGAACTATGTACAGTGTTTAATGTAGATTTACCATGCCGCGTGAAGTCTTCCCAGTTGGGAATTATCAGCAATAAACAGACGCATACCAGCGCCATAGTGAAGCCGCAGTCTAGCTCCTGTTCCTATATCTGCCAGCACTGCCTCGTTCACCTGGGAGACATTGGTGAGCCTTTGGTGTGAAGGGGTTGGTGCTACATCATCCTTTCCTGTGGAGTGGTCATAGACAGAAACTCTTCTTTTAAACTGAGCATGTACACACGGTTTAGATTGTCATAATAGGAAACTATAAAGTATATTTTAAGGAGTGTTTTTTCTGTGTTTTGAGATTAGGAGAGGATCTTGAAGGAAGTACCTTTTCTAGTAAGATTTAGATTGTATTCAGACTTATGCAGATGTAGGCAGATAATAAAGAGCAAAAATGTAATCAAAGCTAAACTTTTCAATGTGGTGCCATATATTTTCTAATTAAAAGTCTGTGCTCTTGGAATTGCAGGGTTTACAAGTTATTCCTTCTGATGCTAGATCGCCTTCTTTTCTTCTTACCAGCACGTTGAAAGCTCATTTTTAATTGTTTCTTTTTTACAGTTAAGTTTGTATTTCCATTTTATATATTTTATCTGGAATGTTACGTAGCTTATTCTTGTTCATTCCTTTAAGGGGACCTAAAAAAGGTCGTAAAACAAATTAACTATAGGATTATGTTTTGCTGTCCTCAAATAACAGAGAATGGAGAACATTACTGCTTTAAGTTCAAAGATTTGAGACTTCTAGATGTCATAAATCATGGACTCTGTGAGGGGTCACATCCAAGTAAGCACCAAGTTCTGCTTGAAGATTCAAAGAATAGTGTATTTAGGTTGTTTTGCTTTCAATGTATTCTTTGCACACACATATATTATATTGCAATAGGTATGAAGCATTTTACAAAATCACTTTATAAGATATTGAAGAAAGACATAATTTGCAGATCATATTGTATAGTGTTTTTTTGTTTTGTTTTGTTTTGAAGTGCCATATAACTCACCCCTTCTTGGCCGGCTCCAGGTCACCAGCATAGTCCGTAGTGGGAGCTGGTGATGCATGACACTGGAGGACCTGGAAATGGGGGCTAGGTAAGCTTTCAAGTTGGTTACATGCCGATGTCCCGGACAGGGAAAGCCGGATGGACACTTCACACATAATCCTATAGTTAATTTGTTTTAAAGTATTTTCTGTCTTTAAAGTATTTTCTGCTCTTAAATCAATTTTAATGTGTTTATAATCTCTAGAATTTAAAACTATAGCTGTTTTGGAAATATTACCCTAGTCGTTGCTTTGTTTGTTTGTTTTTAAACTAAAATTCTCCTTCTCTCAGCTCGATACAGAAACCAGACCAGCCAGGCAGAGTCCTACTATAGGCATGCAGCTCAGCTTGTCCCTTCTAATGGTGAGTGAGCCTCTCATGTCAGCTTGTGGTTGACAGTGACACTTCATTCTTTACAGCAATGTGGAAAATAATTCAAGGCTCACCTTTCAAATTTTATGAAAGCAAAAGATACTACATTTTGGTATGGATTATTATATTTTTCCTTTTAACTGGTCATTCTATATAACCAGAAATTATTATTTTTTAATATGCTTACTGAAGTCAATAAAGCAGGATAAATAGAATATCCCCTAATGTGATCTAAAATTATTTCAGCACTCTGGCTTCCTAAATTACTTATAGAATAATTACTTCTCTAATACCATCATTTCTGTCCTAGAAAAATTATTACCTGAAAGATAGTGCTTTTTTTCTTTTAGAGGCCTCAGAATAGGCATTAGCAGCGATTCTTGAATTAGAAGTCATTCTTGTTAAGCCACGTTGAAATTTCTCTTGATTCTGAAAGGAGCCCTTTGGAAGTGTCTCAAGCAAGGTGACAGTTGGGCACACTGTCTCATGTTACTGTGGCTGCCACCTTACTTCAGTGGCAGAGTTGGGTAGTTATTTGTGATAGAGGGTCTGGCCTACAGAGCCAAAAAATATCACTATCTAGCCCTTTCTGAAGTCTCATAGTGCTCTCCACTGAAGTGTGATGTTTTACATTATGCCCATTTGTAATGAGGTAGTTATGACATTTACTTTATAAATATTCCACATTATTAATTTAAAGTTTAAAAACTGGTCATCTGTATTCTGATAAGTTTTTTTCATCTTCAGTTAACTTTAGAATCTTAACTTTCTCCTCTAGGTCAGCCTTACAATCAGTTGGCTATCTTAGCTTCTTCCAAGGGAGACCATCTGACCACAATTTTCTACTACTGCAGAAGCATTGCTGTGAAGTTCCCTTTCCCAGCTGCCTCCACTAATCTACAAAAAGCACTTTCTAAAGCACTGGAAAGGTAGGGTTGACTTCTCCAGGAGTACTTGGTATAGCCTGGTGGCCGTCACCCCTCAAGTTTGGGCATACAAGAAATAATGATCAGTTACCTCTGCTTCTCTTACATTTGCCTGATTTATAAACAATCATAATAGCTTTGCATGTAGTCAGCGAGCGGATCAGCATCTGCCTTATTCCCACTGGAGGAGTATAGACTGCTGAATACTGACTCATCTGAGTGTTGCAGCTGAACAGTCAGTCAGATGCAGGGTCCTCTTGTGTGTCAGGTGCTCGAATCGTGTTTTTGCACACCGAAGCCTCCTTTAAGAGGTTTTAGCCATTTTGCTGCTAAAAATTCATGGAAGTTTTTCTTTCGTTTCAGCCGGGATGAGGTGAAAACCAAGTGGGGAGTTTCTGACTTCATCAAGGCATTTATTAAATTCCACGGTCACGTGTACCTGAGTAAGAGCTTGGAAAAGTTGAGCCCTCTTCGAGAGAAATTGGAAGAACAGTTTAAGGTTAGATTTCAAAAATAGATAATTATTTTATCTTGTCTAAATCAGGAAGCATAAGATTTGGAGGAAGCTGCTCCCAGTTTTTATGTTATTATTTAGCTGTGAACTGTTGGTAAAAATTAGCTTTGAAGCATAAAATTCTAGCACACAGCATCACTTCAGTTTGAGCTAAGTACCATCTACATCAAGAAATATATACCGCAGCAATGTTTTCACTAAGTAGATGCCATTTGGCAGAAGGAATCAAAGCGGTGGTGGGGGGGAACAACAGCTCCTGTCTTCTCAGACTGAGCACTTTGCTATCTTAATTCTTTTGAAAGCACTGCTTTTGATGGTTTCTATATTCTTAGATATGATTCTGTTACTTTATAGGTATTTCCATTCTGCAAATCATGCTCATTCTTGTGTTTTAATCCGTCAGGATTTGTGGTAATTTGAAGGAAAGGAATGCGAAATTTCAATAGGAATATAGTTTGTATAAGATAAAATAAGTACCCTTTGTTCTATTTATATGAGAATGATCTTTTATTAGTATATAAATTAGCAGTTTATATGTATAATATGTAAAATACAGGAGGAGTAAAAATTAAATATTTATTTTTAATTCATTTATTCAACAAACATTTGGCAATCTGTTGTGTATCAGTCACTGTTAGTCACTGGGATCAACAATAAACAAGTAGGGGACAGTTTATATTTCTTGGTTACTTCTGCGTATCTGTACCCTTGGGGAATTGTCCATAACTCCTTTACAGTTTTATAAGTATTATAAAAGCCTTACATTCCAGAGATTGTAGAGCTTAGACAGTTAAGGGACATGAATTAGCCAAGTATGTCAATGTGAAATAATTTTTACAGTCATTTTTAGTTAATACCTTTTATGTAAAAGAAATTCTACTAAATAACTAAAATTGAAATAGTTTGTTTTAAAAATAAACTTTTAAAATACAAGTCTCCTGTCATTTTCTGCTGCTTTTAGGGGCCTATTCAAACTTTAGCCCAGGTTTTAGAGTTGGGAGCATTAAAGGGACAACTAACTTTAATGTCTTAGGCTGTTCAGTCTACAAAGAACAAACATATCTGAATAGTAGCTTCATTATAAGTATTCAGATGTATGAAGGATTATTTTAAAATAACATATCTGTGTCTTTCCTAAGATCAGAGCTAAAATGAAATCTTAATATTTAAACAGAGATCTGTAGGGTATTACTGAGGATTCTCTTTCGAGACCTTCACAGTCGATTTGACAGCCTTCTTGAATGGTTTAGGTGCAGTCCTGTTAAATATCAAGGGAATTAGACTAGACGACCTCTTGAGATTGCTTCCAGCTCTGGCTCTCTGAGAGATATGCTTCCTAAATGGGAAGTCGGAGGACCTACCTTAATGAGGTCTTTTCTGTGTAAGTTATTTAGTCTAGAACCTATCTGGTCAGTTTTGCATTTGGTTCAGCCTCATACATTAATATCTCTTCACATAGGTATTTCTGTATGTGAAATTTTGGTGGGTATAGGTGGGCATTTGCTAAAATACACTTAGAAGTATCATTCCAACATGCTAAAATCAAATACAGTATGAGGCAGATCTATTTTAAACCTTACCCCAGTACTGAAATATTAGAAAAATATTAGTAGAGTGAAATTCTAGCATAATTAAGTAAATACTCAAAAATATTTCAAAAGCATATGTAGATAGTGTAAATTTCAGCATGCCTAGCAGTCTTTAGCTACTATGCAGAAGCATTTTGAGGTTCAAAAATACATGTTTTGAGTCTTTTTGTTTGGATTTTTTTTTTCTCACTGTGTGCATCTACTTTCTAGTCATTGATTCCAATTTAATAATACTTCAGTATGTATGCACCTCTTATAAAAGAGCTTCTAATGGATGAAGGTATATAAATTTATTGATGCATCCCCAAAACGTTTTACTCAGGTCATATGAAAAGATATATCATTCCTCAGGGGAGAAAACTTTTGTGAAAAGCAGCTCAAACAGCTCTGTGGTGTCTGGGTTAATTTTTTCAAGGCAAAAAGTCAGCGCAAAAAATATTAGACCACATTAGACTCAGTTAAAATACTGAGATTAAGAGTGGGACGGTTTACTTATCTGTAATTCTGCTGTTACTCATGCGACTGCAAATGCGGACTGCCGGTTTAAATTTGTGTCAAAGATGGCTTTTGTTAATATATTCAGTATTCCTGTCTTCTTTTACAGAGGCTGCTATTTCAAAAAGCTTTCAACTCTCAGCAGTTAGTTCACGTCACTGTCATTAACCTGTTTCAACTTCATCACCTTCGTGACTTTAGCAATGAAACAGAACAGCATAGTTACAGCCAAGATGAACAGCTGTGTTGGACACAGTTGCTGGCTCTCTTTAGTGAGTATTAAATCGTTTAACTTTCTGTGCCATTTTTTTTTGGAAAACATATTCTTAAACAATTTCTTCAATATAACAAAGCATTAGTGACATACTTAAAAGTCCTGTATTTCTTAATATTAAACCAAGAAGCCTGAACCCTAAGTTCTGTCCTTTATCTGCCGACACCCTCTCGCCAACTATATATATAGTTTTAACATGGGAAAGAAAATGTCTTTTTAGAAAGAAGCTGTGAGATATTTCAGTGTTAAGTAGAACACAGCAGAAGGCTCATAATGATATTTTAATTTGGACTGGTACACAGTTTTCAAATATCTTAACACTTTCTGCATACATTTTTTCTTTAAGTGTCTTTTCTTGGCATCCTATGCAAGTGTCCTCTCCAGAACAAGTCTCAGGAGGAGTCATACAATGCTTATCCCCTTCCTGCGGTCAAGGTCTCCATGGACTGGCTGAGACTCAGGCCCAGGGTCTTTCAAGAGGCAGTGGTGGATGAAAGACAGTAGTAAGTATCTTAGAATTTCATATTAGCGTGTGAGCTTTTTAAATTTGATATTCATAGATATGTACAAACCGCTTGCCTAAAACACATTTGAACAATGAAGATTTTGTGTTTTCTACCTACTCTTTAGAAATGGAACTGAAGACCTCTTTGTATGCTTTTCCTTTATTTGTTTGAATTCTTCATTTGAGGCACAATCTAAAGGATTTCTGACTCCCTTTGCCCTCCCCCTATTCCTGGTTGCTATTCTAGGGAAAAGGCATTTTTCATATTCCAAATGAAGCTGTACTAAACTGATTTGTTTCTTATTCATTACAATATGCCCCAACTTTCTGTTTAGGAGTTATAGGGAAGAGATTTTTACTTCTTCCATTATTTTCTATACATAAGCTGTTAGATGTTGTCTTATAGTAACACCCAGTTAACATTTGTTTGTTTTAAGCATAGAAGATTGGAGGTTATTTTGTTAAGTAACCAGAATAATTTTGACATTTCTTAGGAACCATTGATTTCAGAGTGACAAATGAAAGCTTTCAGTTTACCTTCGATTGTAGGCATACATCCAGTAAGGCTCTGCAGTTCCTCCTCTGCATATTTTGATGGTAGATATAAAAAGAATCTGTAAAATGTCTGCATTGTGGCTCAGCATTTGCACATTGACCAAGGTCACAACCTAGAAAATGCCCTCGCCACATTTAAGACCCTGTGATCCCTGTACTTCTTAATTCTTTTTTCTGTTCCCTCATAAACCTATCTACAAGCTCCTTCATTTTTGCCATTGTTATGAATACAGTTTAGCAGCATAGCACAGCATACCACACGTCTGCTTTTCATGTCAGTGTAGGTATTAGTAATACAAACTTTTAGATGTTGCTTCCTGGTGCATAGTTTTCATTTCTTGACCCAGAAGCTGTACAGTTTTCCTTCCTTTGTGTATTTTAGAACCCAAACTTGTATTTGGTTCAGTAAATTGTATCAGTAATGCTATGAAAGAAGAGTTGTGTTTTACATTTGCTTAGTTTTCATATTTATGGGAAGGATTGATGGTTTTGTTTGTTTTGTTTTTTTCCTGTGCAGTGACCCTTTGGGCTCATTTGCTGCATTCCCATTTCTTATTGTGGCAAAAGATATTTAGACAGAGGAATAGTTTTATTTACAAACCATTGTTTTCCCTCCTCCTTCTCTCTTCCTTCTTCCTCCTATCAGATATAACAGGATCTTTAGAATTGTGCCCTTGTGGGTATTTCATTCTATCTTAAATTGTTACTCATTTTAAAGACTAGCATGGGGTATTTTGCAAAAACTAGAGATTTTTTACATATGTTTGGTATGTTAAAGTATATTCTTCATTTATATCTTTTAAATAATGAAAAAACAATTTTTTTCTGTATGTGAACTTAAAATTTTACATAGAGTCAAATTTTCAGTTTCTGGCTTCTAGACCTTTTCCATTTTTAGAATTTGTTTTCTCCTATACTTTTTTAAGAATGTGTTAACCTGTCTTAAGCTAATAAATATATGAAGTAGTAATACATTTTTTCCCCTTGTAGACAGTGACTCAAAATAGGGTAAAGCTACGTATTGTTAAGTCATATACTTGTGCTCTTTTTCTCTGGTCTCCTTTCTTGAGATCTCGTTTTTGTTGCATAAAGTGTTCTAGTCTAATATTCTTTTTTAGGTTATTAATCTTCTTTTCCAACTGTCTTTTGTAATTTTTTATATCCCCAGAAGCTTGTAGCAGACATTTATTCTTCAGTGTTTGTTTTCTTATATATTATATATTATTTTTTAAGTAGCATATCCTAGTATCTCAAGGTGCACAACTATTAGAAATAGTTGTCAACTTCCAGTTTTCTGTGATGTGATTATTTATATTCCGTTTCTCTAACTTGGGCACTTCACCTTAGGCTTTTATTAAAAACACACTTTTCACCAATATTAGTTGCTATGTATTTTAAGAAAAGCTTAATATTGCCATAAGTAGAACATGATTGTTTTTAATATTTTTAATTAAATATAAAAATATTTTTAATAAATATGTAAAATGTTTTTTAATATTGCAAATTTTCACAAAAATTTCTCATGTTAGGAAACAGTTTAGAAGTAAGGCTGTTGTAACAATGTGTGAACTTTTTTGTATAATAAGGAAAAAAGCATATTCGTCGTTTGAACAGAGAATATGATTTGGCTGGTATATGCATAGTTCTTAGATTACGAACTAGTGGTGGTTACGCAACCGATGATATATGTGAAAGCTCTCTAAAGCATAAAATGTTTCCCTGGTCAAAGTTTTTCTGGTAAACATCAGTTTTCACTGTTTAAAACTGAAAAATTATTTTTACTAGTTAAGTTAGGAACCAGGAAATGATCTGTAGTCATAGGTCTCTGTCATGGAAATGTGACCCTTCTGATATATCTTTTATCTAGACATCTGGGAAAATATGTTTTAGGAAATCATACAGTCTTTAAAATGTTGGAGCAAGCAAAGAATGCATAAAGTATAGGTCCTGTAGATATTTTTATGGCTTTTTAGTGTTCTGGTCTCTTGTATAAAAATAAAGGCTGAACTATCTCTTTAATTTACAGCATTTGGCCCTGGCTAATTTCTCTTCTAAATAGTTTCCATCCCCATGAAGAGGATCTCTCCAGTACTAACGGTAAGGGCTGCCTTCACCTCGTGTTGTCCTCCACCACTAACAGTGCGCTTGAAGTCAGACAGAAACAGGTTTTTGTTCTTCAGTGTTTGGCATTAAGTCTGATATCTCAGAAGTGACTAAGCGGGTGGAAGTAGAGGAGATGTTCGTCTAGTTCTCTCCGCAGCTCATTCTCCTGTTTAGCTCCATCCGAATAGTGATCCAGAGAATACAATACTTTCCAGCTCTTTCTATCTTCTTTCTTTCTTCCTTTTTCTTACTATATTACTCTGTCAAGTAATACCTGCTTTCATAGAACATTTGGGACATGAGCATATAAAGAACACAAGTTACCCATAATGCTCTCATACAGAGATATTTTGTACTGTTAACATGATAGTATATTTTCTGTGGGCCTTTTCTTATCTGACCATGTACACATTTGTAGTGATTGGTATCAAATTCAGCTTTGTACTTGCTTTTTAAATTTAACATTATGTTGTTAGCATTTTCCTTTGTCATTTAAACGTTTTGATGCATGATTTTTACTGGCTGCATAATGTTCCATGCTGTGGATATACCATAATTTATTTAATCATTGTCCATTTGCTTAAAACTTTTCCCCATTATAAATAATTCTACACTCAACAATCTGTAGTTGACTTATTTCTGATTATTTTTCTTCTATTAGGTCAGTACTCCTCAAGCATTAAGATTTGCAAATGAATTGCCTGGGACTTTGTAAAAATGCAGTTTATATTTCAGTAGATTTGGGATAGTGCCCAGTATTGCGCATTTTTTACAGGATCCCAGGTGATGTCAGTCTTGTTATTCAATCCTTTGGATTACTAGCTCTGAGGCTATGACTTTTTTAAATGACTGGGAAAAAAAGTCCCTCAACCCCCCTCCTCGGCACTGAGTAGGAGGTGGGAATTAGAGCAATGACTGGGCAACATGCAGGACTTTGACAGGTAAGTTATTTCATCAGGATTACTTACTATAAAGAGGATAAGAGAGTTGTAAGCATCATAGGTTGTCTGTGTCTGTATAGAAGGTATTAAATTTTCTCTTTTAGCGAGCAGTATTCTGCTGAACAACAGTTTTAATTAAAATACTTACAAATCTTGATTTCTACCCTTGATTTCTACTCTAGCTACACCACTTCCAGAGGAGTTTGAGTTGCAAGGATTCTTGGCTTTGAGACCTTCCTTCAGGTAGGTGGCGGCTGAAGGTTTATTTCATTGCTGGTAACTGCAGTATTAAAATGAACCGGAATCAGGCTTGAGTGTCGAAGCACCTTTGATCTTTTCCAGTCTTATTTTTCTAACAGCAACTAATAGTGAAAGTTTTTGGTATAAAATGTATTCGTCTACATTGTGCCTTTAATTCCTGTGTAATATCAATACTGAGTGCTTAGAAAATATGCATATAAAAAAGGAAAATTGCTTCTTCCAAGTGATATTTATTCACTGAATTCCACTTTTTATACTTTTCTTTAAACTAGAAGGAAAGTCTCAAAAATGGGAACCAAATGTAAACCAGAGGATATTATTGCTTGACATTTTTTATATCAATAATGAGGAAAAGCACCCTGTTTTTCCAATCATTCTTTCTCTTTTCCTTCTCTTTCAGAGGAATAACTTCTACTCATTTTCAAGTCTCACCCTTTCATCTGTGTCCTTGATTCCATCCCTGCATCCCCAGGAACCTTGTTCCATCTGTAATCTCTCTCTACACTGTATTTTCAGTCTTTTAATTTTTTTAAACAACCAGTTTCTTTTAGGTGACATTCAGGTATGCCCTATTCTTTCTCGAAAGTGAAATTCTCACCCTCATCTTTCTCTGTCGCCCTTTCTCTTCATTATCAAACTTCTTAAAAGAGTAGTGTGAGTTGATCGTACTGACTGCTTCATTCCCAGGTATTTCACAGCCTGCTGCAGCTTAAACTTTCAGTTCTCTCCTAATTACCAAATTCTATTACTTCTTTATAACTTTCATCCTATTTCACATCCTCTAGCATGGGATCTGTTTGATCTCCTTCCTTCACGAAATCTTTCTTAGCTCTGTGACACCACTCTTCTGCCCTTAAGACTCAGTTTCTTTCATTCTTTCTTTTTAAGACATGCCTTGGAATGTTGGTGTCTCCAGGGTTCTTCCTTTGCCCTTCCCTTCACACTCTATATCTCTCTGGTGATCAGATCTATTCCTTTGTCTTGAGCTTTCATCTCTTGGATAGTAAGTGTGAAATTTTTCAATTCTGACTTCTTTTGGAGTTTGGACTTCTATTTCTAATAATCTGATCTCCCTTATGCATTTTAAACTTTAACATGACCAAAAATGAACTTATGTTTTCTTATTTGGTCAGCAAAATAGGATCTTTCTATATTTATCTCTGTGCCATTACCTACCTACATGAACAAGCTAGAAATCTGAAAATTCTTATTTTCATTAATCTCTCTCACCAGTCTTTGTAATTCTGTGTCCAGAATACCTCATAGTCCAACTCCTCTCATTTGTTGTTCATAGTTTGGTTACCTGGAATATAAAAAAAGCTTCCTAATCAACTTCCGTACGTATAGTTCCTCTCTTTTTGTATTCTGCTGCTACCCTGCTTCCATAGTTGTATTTTTAAACTATAGACCTGATGATATCAATTACTTATATAAAAACTTTGATTTTGCCACCCTCAGTTGTTCCAGTATCTTTCTTAGCTTGATGTCCAAATGCTTAGTTTTCAGCATATTTTCTGTCACTATCCAGTGCTTAATTTTTCAGCCATATTTTTTACTTTCGCCCTCTTCCCCACCAATACCTACCTACACGTACTATGCATTCGCTAAGTCCACTCATACTTAGCGAATTCATACTATGCCTAGGACATTCTCTTTTCCTCCTTATATTTCTCTTAATCAACCTGTAAACACTGACCCATACCCAGCCAAGGTCCAGCTTAAGTATCAACTCTGTGAAACCTTTCCCGAGCTTATCAAAACAAACTAACCCTCCTCTTTTCTTATGTTTTCTTATTCTTTACATATTATTTTTTTCAACTTTGCTTCATTGGATTTAAAATCTTTGGGAATAGAAATTTCAACAAATGCAGTTGATTATTTCATATAACTTAACCTGTATGGAAAAAATCAAGGCATTTCAGTTAATTAGGTAAACTTTGTTGCCTGGAAAATATCTTAGGCAGTTCAATTTTCTGTAACTTGCTTATATCAATTTTAGGAACTTGGATTTTTCCAAAGGCCACCAGGGTATTACAGGAGACAAAGAGGGTCAGCAACGACAGATACGACAGCAGCGCTTGATCTCCATAGGCAAATGGATCGCCGATAATCAGCCAAGGTATTTCTTACACACACACACACCACCACCACCACCACCACCACCACCACCACCACCTGCATGTTAGTCTTTGCTATTGATCATTAACTCTGAAGTCAAAATGTTAGTCATAGGAAATTATGGACCCTAGTGATCATTAGTGTACCCTGAAATCTCTGTTCTCCCCATTACACGGCCTGTTATAGAGAAATTGGCTTTGCCACCCTTTTTTATCATGAGCTTCTGCTCTAATATATAACCCTGTATGTAAATCTAACTAAATTGTTTGTTCACAGCTATGGTGGTTTGTATTGACAGGCATGGCAGTCAGTTTCAGCAGGACGGACCAGGATGGTGCTAGTAACTAAAGACAAAGCAGAGCGGGCATCGGTTTAGTGGAGAGAGCACGAGGTTCTGAGTCAGATAGGTCTGAATTCAGTTTCTAGTTCTGCCACTTCCCCAGGTGTGGAGCTTTGGGATCTTGCCAACTGCTTATAGCCTTTACCAAGTCAGTAACTGTTTCGTATCCATTTTTTTGTGTTGCGCTTCCTGTCATAGTGTAAGCATTTGAGTGATTTTATGAGTGAACTTACTGCCTCTGAGCTTCAGTTTGCACACCTGTAAAACAGGAATTATAGCTAGCTACATCAAAGGCCTAGCTTGGTGTCTGTGCTTCACAGGCTCAGTAAATGTAGCTATAATTATTGGAAAACATTAAAAGGACGTAGAAATGTGTTTGGTGATGTTCATTATGATGATAAGGTTCTGAGTTTCTTTGTGACTTTCGTTACCTGAGTGCACATTGTTATATCCTGCTGTAGCCAAGTTTTTAGGGCTGGGAATATAGGACTGTTGGATCCATACACGATTGTGTTGTTTATTAGGTTCCTATTTTTCACATACGGATTTATTTTTACTTTTTTAGGCTGATTCAGTGTGAAAATGAGGTAGGGAAATTGTTATTTATCACAGAAATCCCAGAGTTAATACTGGAAGACCCCACTGAAGCCAAAGAGAACCTCATTCTGCAAGAAACATCTGTGATAGAGCCGCTGGCTGCAGACGGGAACCCAGGACTGAAATCGGTGCTGTCTACGGGCCGAAACCTAAGCAACAACTGTGACACAGGAGAGAAACCAGTGGTCACCTTCAAAGAGAACATTAAGCCACGAGAAGTGAACAGAGACCAAGGAAGAAGTTTTCCTCCCAAAGAGGTGAGAAGGGACTATAGCAAAGGAGTAACTGTAACTAAGAATGATGGAAAGAAGGACAACAGCAAGAGGAAAACAGAAACCAAGAAATGCACCTTAGAAAAGTTACAGGAAACAGGAAAGCAGAATGTGGCAGTGCAGGTAAGCTGTATTTGAACTATAACGCAGATAGAGGAAGGCTCACACAAAAGGCAAGATTTTTTATTTTGTTCCTAAAGCCTTGAGGATTGGCTGTTCTAGAAGCTTAAATGCATTCTTTGAATGCTGCATAGTAAGGTCATGTGAAGAGTTAGTGTAGGTGATTACTTCACCAACACTTGGAAATTGTCATGTGAGTGAAAGAGTCTCAACCCGTTTGACATTTTTGTCAGTTCTCTCCAATTCAAGTGGTTTCAAGTGACCAGTTTCAGAGCTGTCAGTTCAACAATGACGTATGTTTTCTTTGGAAGGTATAATCGCCATTTGTTGATGCTATAGTGAGAAATTTGGGGTCTTTTATAGATCCAGTAGTACCAAGAGTATATTAAGGCTTATACAGTTTTTTTCTTTCAAACTAACTACACAAAAAAGATATTCTTGGAAAATGATGAGGCTCTTTTTCTTGATATTTATCCCCAACGAGTAGCATCATAAAACTTAAGTGTTACCTTGGCTCATGGGAAGTTTTAAAGCAAGAACCCAAGTTTCCTGCTGGGAAAAGATAAACACTGCTCAGTTATTTGTGACTTCGTTGTTGTTGTTGTTGTTTTTTATATGCCTATCCAAAGAGATACAGATGATTTCATGTATAAGGAAATGGGTCTTAACTCTGAGCTGGTACCATTAATGTTTAAGTTAAATGCCTAAGTAGCTATTTGATTTGTTAACACATTTTGGCTTACACATTCATTTGCAGTAGGCATGAGAAACCTTACATTATTAAATGCTGCTTTCAAGTAAACAGTACCTTCAATATTTTTCCTTTACAAGGATTTTTTTGAGGGAGGAAAGGGAGAAATAAGAACATAATAGTTCCATTTTAAAATTAATAGTAGGGAGAAAACATGGTAGAAATCAAGAAAAGGCACAGAGAAAGAGATGCTGGGGCCCAGGCAGGGGGACCCAGATGAACTGTACAGCTGAAGGATCAATGCGTTAAGGGTAAAGAATCCAGCAGTTCCTGCCTGCTCCGCCTCTGTTCTCTATGACTGCTTTCTAGCAAGGTCCAGACTAAAGATAAAATCTCCTTTCCAGTCTCTTATCCCTCTTAAATCTGCCTATAGATGATTAAAGCGAGCCTGACAGTAGTCAATGTATCACCATCCTCTGTACCCCATCCTAAGTTTTCTCTAAAAGGTACCTATTTTTTATCATTTTACTCATCTTGAACGGTGTGTGTGGCATCCACTTCTCTCTGGTTGCATGTATAGGATCTCAGAGCCAGTTCCTTACTGCCCAAAGGATCCTTACAAATTCTGAAGGGTGGTTTGGTGCAGGGTGAGGGTGGATGCCTGACTGGTAATTTTAAGGCTGCTCAGATGAAATTAAACTCCGTGGACCCAGGTATCTCACCTGTGGGTTAATGGTCATTATTAATTCATAATTTATGTCAGTTATCTAATGAATTAGAGTATAAAGGGCCCTGGGCCCCATGACAGGTGCCTTAAGATCATAGGCAAGTTTCTCAGCCTACCGGCCTCTGGTGTCTGGTTTGTAAAACAAATGAGCTCTTAGGTCCTTTTTGTATTTAATATTTGCATGGTTTTGTGAAAGCAAAATAATTACACTGGTAAAACTAAGCCTATATATTTTTTATTGGCAATTAAATCATTTGTTTTCATTTTCCTCTTTTTAATTTAGGTGATTTTAAATATCTTCAGCGTAGTTTGGACATAATCGTGTTTTAAATATTTTCTTAGAGTAGGTGCTTCTTTCTGACACATCCAGGTTTCAGAGTATTATATTTTTGCTTCTGTTGGTCATAGGTAAAATCCCAGACAGAACTAAGAAAGACTCCAGTCTCTGAAGCCAGGAAAACACCTGTAACTCAGACCCCAAGTCAATCAAGTAACAACTCCCAGTTCATTCCCATCCATCACCCTGGAGCCTTCCCTCCTCTTCCCAGCCGGCCAGGTAAATAGTAATTTCTTCTACTTAGTAATGTCTGTTTAAAAGTTTCTGTTCATTTATTGAGTAATTTATATTCTATTAGAATGACATTACCATAATGTTAAAAGTTAGAGAGAGTTATCTTTTTTCTAATGCTTACAAAATTATTTTTGAGCCATTTCTCTGTAGTTTATTTGCACGTGCGTGTTTGTTATCATGAAGGAATTCCCATGACTCCATGGCACATAAGAAACCACCTTTAGAACATTCCAGTTACTTCAGTGGGTGGAAGTAACAGCCAGTAGTCTGTATTTAATTCTTGAAAATGAAGTTAAAGATTTTCACTTGATCGGTTGATCCCTACCTTTTATAATTTATGAGAAGACCCTCCTCTCTACCCTACCCCACCCCTAAGTGGTTTATTTTTGCCTTTCTTTTGCTAAGTTTCTTTAAAACTAAAGCTGTGTTCTTCTCTATTTTGAAGGGTTCCCGCCCCCGGCGTATGTTATCCCCCCTCCTGTGGCATTTTCTATGGGCTCAGGTTACACCTTCCCAGCTGGTGTTTCTGTCCCAGGAACCTTTCTTCAGTCTACAGCAGGAAACCAGGTGCAAGCTGGGAAACAGTCCCACATTCCTTACAGCCAGCAACGGCCCTCTGGACCAGGGCCAATGAACCAGGGACCTCAACAGCCACAGCCACCTTCCCAGCAACCCCTTACATCTTTACCAGCTCAGCCAACAGCACAGTCTACAAGCCAGTTGCAGGTTCAAGCTCTAGCTCAGCAACAGCAATCCCCCACGAAAGCCGTGCCGGCTCTGGGGAAAAGCCCTCCTCACCACTCTGGGTTCCAGCAGGTAGGTTGCACTGTGTGGACTGTCCAGCTGACATGAGAGGGGAGGACTGAAATTATTCAGTGTTTAATAAATTAAAAACACTGGTTAGGCTTTCAGATACTTCTTGCTTAGACTTGTGATGATGATGGGGATATAAAATATTCTTTTTCCTGTTTAGGAAAGTTCAAATGTTTTCCTTTCCACTTTTGTAAAAGATAGTAGATCTTAACTACCATTCTTTGAAAAACAATTTTCTAGAAATTTCTCCTACTTGAACAAAAACTGTAGAAAGGAAATAGAATCATAATCTTAATGAGGTGTTAAAGATATGACACCAGTCTTAAATATTGTCATCCCCACAGCTCTTGAAGCAGAAGAAAGACAACACACGTACACACACACACACACACACACACACACACACACACACACATTCACTCACTCATTCAGTCATTCATTCATTAAACTTGCTAAATTGAAAGATAATATGAATTCATTGTTCACAGTCTTTTCCCAGAGAGCTCTGGGTAAAGGAAACTGCTAAAGGGTAAAGGAAACTGCTGCATTGCCAGAGTTTTGGTAATTGTAAAATCTCTCAACTCCATCCAGTGATTACTGAGTATTGAGTGTCACATTATATTTTATCCTCATCCTGATGACAACCATCTCTCTCTCTCTTTTTTTTTTTTTTTTTTTTTTTTTCAGTATCAACAGGCAGATGCCTCCAAACAGCTGTGGAATCCCCCTCAGGTTCAAGGCCCATTAGGGAAAATCATGCCTGTGAAACAGCCCTACTACCTTCAGACCCAAGACCCCATAAAAGTGTTTGAGCCGTCTTTGCAACCTCCAGTAATGCAGCAGCAGCCTCTAGAGAAAAAAATGAAGCCTTTTCCCATGGAGCCATATAACCATAATCCCTCAGAAGTCAAGGTTCCAGAATTCTACTGGGACTCTTCCTACAGCATGGCTGATAACAGAGCTGTGATGGCCCAGCAAGCAAATATGGACCGCAGGGGCAAGCGGTCACCAGGAGTCTTCCGTCCAGAGCAGGATCCTGTGCCCAGGATGCCATTTGAGGTGTGTGTCTTTCCCATCACCAGGCACTTCAGAAATAGGAGCTGCATCTCTTTTGAATTTCTCAAGTAGGTGCTTATAAAGGTCACTCTGATCCATTACCGCTGCTGAGGAGTGGGCACAGCACTCGATCTCCTCTTCACGTTTGATTTGGGGGAGCCGAAGAATTCTGTTACTGGTTTTGAACTGTGATGGTCTGGCCATGAAGTCATGAGCCGAAATGTCTAACACTGCATATTAGAGAATTCTAAGACAAAGCTGCCCTCCATTGGGCTGAATCATCTCAGGTTAAAAATAGGTTTACTGCGTGTTCAAATAAATTGCTTTTTGAGAGGGACAGTTATCTTTGATAGTGGAGTTACCTTTCCCTGCCCTTTTTGTTCAGGAGGAGAAACTCGTCCATTTTTATAACTTAAAAGACCTATTTCTCTGTTAGCACAGGATATGCTAATCACTTGCTTTGTTGCATTGTTTACTTACTAGCCAAATTAACCTTTTATATGCTGCTCTGTTTTCTGTATTTTTGCTTTGTATTATCTTGATCTTTCTCTACCATTGTCCTTGTGTCACTTTGCTTCTGTGTTTCAGAGCCTTTTCCTCTTTGCACAGCTGTCTCACTATTAATTACTTCTTCCTCCTTGACCTGTTGCCTACATCCCCCTAACCACGCTACTACTCTTTTGTGCTTTTGTCATCTCTTACTGCATCTCACTGTGATCCTTTCTGTCACTAGGACCCCAAGGGCTCCCCTCTGCTTCCTCCGGACCTGTTAAAGAGTCTGGCTGCCTTGGAGGAAGAGGAAGAGCTGATTTTTTCTAACCCTCCTGATCTTTACCCAGCTCTGCTGGGCCCTCTCGCCTCTCTTCCTGGAAGAAGCCTCTTTGTATGTATTTGACATAATTCTTGCGCTAACCCCAGCTGCTTTCCTGAGATTTTGTAGTACTTGAATAGGTGATTTCTTCCCTGGGCGGGGTTTCCTTCATCACAGAATTGTAAAACCTGTTTCCCAACGGCCCAAACTAACCTTCCAGTGATAGTAGAACATGGCATAATATTTCTGACTCCCCAGTTTCCCAAATCTTAGAGTCACAGCATTGTTATATGCATTATCCAGAAAGCCTGCAGGGCTGGTCACATGCAGGATGTGATGCTGGCAAATTAACTTTTCAGGTGGCACGTCCATCCAGACCCATTTAATGCCATTTAATCGTGTTTAGGAACAGTGAGATTTTTTCCTCCAATTATTTTACTCAAATTATTCAATGAAATGTTCTAGATTTTTTACTGATGTCATCAAGCAGTATGTGACTCTTGTCTGATTGGTTAACTAACAGCCCAGAGCTAAGTTCAGAGCCAGAAATATCAACAGAACAAGTAAAAATGAAGAGGATTCTATTTATAAGTGTTGTTGGAGTGCCATAAATGAGTGACCACAGAGATAAATAACTAGGATGACGTAAGATAAAATCTAAGAATTGATTAGTGGTATCTTTCAAAGATAATCTTCTAGAACCTAGTCTGCATTTCACAGGGTGGCATGCCCTATGCACATTTTGTTTACAGCATATTTTATTAAGAGGATGGAGTAAAAGAAAAATATGTGCTATGAGGTTTTTTTCCTCCTCCCTTCACTCCATCGTAATGTAAAACAGATCTACGTTTTACTTTCTTGCTATTTCTTTCTCATAAATACGAGACAAGAAAACATAAGATTAAAATGCATTGACTTTAGTGTTAAGAGAAATAAAAACTTAATGGCACTCATGACAGAAGCTGCTATTCCTGGCACTTAAAGTTCTCTTAGGGACTTATTTGAGTAAGTGGCCTTAGAGAGCACTCACTTTCCCCTCCAAGTCAGCAGAAATGAAAGATCCCCTAAAAATTAACACAGTAGTGGTACCCTGTCGGCACCTGGGGTGAAGACAGCGCAGCCACAGCCGGTAAACTGTTGCCTCTGCACGTCTGCCGTCCTTGCTGCCTTTCTGCTGGGGGTGGCGGTCTCTGGTGTCTCTGTCCACCTGTTTCCTAATCCCTTAGTTCCCACTGCGCTCGCCTCTTCCTAGGAAGGGCAGCTGATGGAACTGTTGGGGACGGGCTTTGTGGCATTTTTTTGTTTTTTGTTTCATGTTTTGAAAAATAAAACCTTCCTATAACCCTTCCTACATTTAACATTGTTAATGATAATGTGAACGATGACAATGTTAATAATGCTTGAAAGTGCTTGCATGTAGTTAGTGTTTAATAAATGCTTTGTTGATCAAATATTCAGTGATAATGAACTTCAGAGATTCAGCTTTTGTTTTCCTAATAACTTTTTTAGCACCATTAAACATAAGCTTGACTGACATTAGCAACAATTTTAATATAAAACACAAATCGAGCTGCCCAGGAACCATGTTCACAAAACCAGTTACTAAACGATTTGAAAGGCTTCTTTTTTTAACTCATTAATGTCAGTGTTTTAAAAACTTGGAGAGAAAACAGAGCCAGATCAGTTCAGCATCTTGTTTTGAGAGTATTTTAAATGCAGCTATTGGCAAGGCTTTTACTGTTGCCTAGTAAACACTCAGAACTGCCCTTTGCCAGGGTGTCTGGTCCCTGCTAGGATCTCTGTGCTAGATTAGAGGTGCTGATCAAGGAGGAGGGGTCTGAGTCACCTGCAATAACTGGCACTTAGCTGGTGTCATGGTATTAACAGATCTGAATTCACATCTTCTAAGCCTCATATTGTGCACCTTGGGTGAGTACAAGAATGCTTGAATTATAGTCTTTACTTTGGTTGTATAGTATCTTAAGAGTAATATTAAGAAAATGGAAGGCATAATTTGACTACTTTTTTTTTTTGGGATTGTAAAGAAATCCTTATTGGAGAAGCCCTCCGAGCTCATGTCACATTCGTCCTCTTTCTTGTCCCTCACCGGATTCTCTCTCAATCAGGTGGGTAAACAGTAAAAAAGTCCTGCTTTGTGCTTTCATTGTAGACCGGTGTGTTCTTTCCTGTTCTATTTCAATATATCTATTTTTTCCTTTCCTTTCTCTTTCATACACTGGTGCCTTCTGGATATTTGATTTTATTTCCTCTCCTTCTCATTGGGGTGTACTAGAGACTTGTATGTGATAAGTTTGAACCCTTTAACTTCTCATTAATATTGAAATCCTTAGGGTTCTGTCAGCCAAATAAATTACTTATACTTTGTAACCTAGGTGGTTTACATAGAACAAAATAAAGGGTGAGAGAAAACAAAAGGAAAATGAATTTAACAGGAATACTAAAAGAAACATAAATAAAAGCCTTCAAATGTTTGTCTTGCTAAGAAAGGCTTAAGGTGTATCAAGCATCTGTGAACATGAACATGCATTTTCTTGAATCGCTTTTCTTGGAGTGCGTCTATAACTTAGTTGTCATTTTCTTTCAGGAAAGATACCCAAATAACAGTGTGTTCAATGAGGTGTACGGGAAGAACCTGACGACCAACTCCAAAGCAGAGCTTAATCCTTCCTTGGCTCCCCAGGAAACATCGCTGTACTCCCTTTTTGAAGGGACTCCGTGGTCTCCATCACTTCCTGCCAGTTCAGGTATTGACTAGTCTTTAAATCACAGACCTTGCCTTCCCTGTACACTCAGATTGATTAAGAGTTAATAGGAGTTTGTAATTATAAATATATTAGATTGTTTTGTCTTTCTAAAGTAACTTCTGAAAGAAAGTGGTTAGGAAAAAACCCCAATGAGCTGGTCTGCATAACAAATGCTACTAGAAAAGCTTTTTCACAGCCTCTGTAACCAGCAGTATTGTAAGGGAGAAAAATATGGATTCTATCTTAAGGTTTTCAGCTATTTTTTTTAGTTTTATCTGTAGGTATTCATTCTTTGCAAGAAAAGTTGCACTTTTTAAAAGTTTTTTTTAATCCCTGTCTTATAAATGGACTCTGATTTAATAGTAATTCTTAAGATTAGGCATTTCTGTTTCTGATAGAGAAGTCTCGTAGATGCTTATCTGAAACAGGCGTGTCGCGTTAGTGCTCTCAACAAAGTTGTCTACTGTTCTCTTTTGTTCTAGGGGAAGAAGGGTGCCTCAGCTTTGTGTAATGAAACAGATTCGTACACCTGGCAGAATCTTTTGGGGCCCTTATTTTGTCTTTCCTCCAAAGCCCTGTGGTTATTTTTAGTAGAATTTAAGTGATCAGAACTATAGGAAACTTTAGTTCTTGGTATGTTTGTGAAACATCTACTGAGTGTCCTTTTTTGTCATGATTTAATAGACCATTCAACACCAGCCAGCCAGTCTCCTCATTCCTCTAACCCAAGCAGCCTGCCAAGCTCCCCTCCAGCACACAACCATAATTCTGTTCCGTTCTCCAATTTTGGACCCATTGGGACTCCAGATAACAGGGATAGAAGAGGTGTAGATCGGTGGAAAACGGATAAGCCAGGTGAGATTCAGGCTTCGTTGCCCAGCAGAAATGAAATGACTTTCTCTACTTTTCCCTGGCTTTTGGTATTTGACAGTGATAGAACATGTTGAATTCTTATCTTTTCATCCTTTAGCCATGGGTGGGTTTGGCATTGATTATCTCTCAGCAACACCATCCTCTGAGAGCGGTTGGCATCAGAACAATCCATGTGGCACCTGGACAAACCATGGCCCCTCCATGGAGGATTCCTCTGCTGTCCTCATGGAAAGCCTAAAGGTGAGTAGATTTCGGGATCAAGAATCACAAAATAATGGCTCTGCTTTTATTTACATAAATAGCTAGGTTTATTCCTAAGGCCCTTAGAATTGATTGATTCATAGCACATATCTAGCAAAGTTCTAGAAACCTGGCCTGCCTTACAAGATTCTTGAATGGGATTGTTTTTTTAACTTGTGAACTCACTAGTGATAACACAATGTCTTCAGGGGTCCAGAAACACAAGGTCTTGGTTGCATTCTAAGGTTAGTAAAATTCTGATTCATCTTGGAATGTTTGATTTAAGCCTTTTCTGATCCAGTGAAAGAAGGGCATCTGATTTGTTTAAATGTTATGTTTGCCTAAAACCTTTACAGTAAATACTCTGTGGTCCCACGTGGAGCTGAGTTTTCGTAAAAAGACACCATATAATACATACTTTTACCTTTTCTGGTTTAAAATACTCTAACTAACTAGTTTTGAAGACAGCCTTACAATGTCTTTTTCTAAGAGCTTAGGTTTTTTAGGGGGTGGGGATCTTGGGACATATACGCCTTTATATTTGGCTGGGATTGAAAAACAAGTCCTATCAGACAACCAGACATTTGACCTCTGCTGACAAGCTCTGGGCTGTTTTTCAGTCTATCTGGTCCAGCTCCATGATGCATCCTGGACCTTCCGCTCTGGAGCAGCTGTTAATGCAGCAGAAGCAGAAACAGCAGCGGGGACAAGGCACCATGAACCCTCCACACTGAGGCCAGAGTGGCAACCCTGGGAATGAAGGCTCCATAAACCATGGCATGTTGGGTTTGCAGGACTGGCCCACACAGTCCCCTGCAGGTGGCAGCCCTCTTTTCTGTTTCTTGCTGTCAAGAGGGTGTAAGTGCTCCACCAGCCCGCTGAGTGTGCACGAAGTGTCCGCAGTGCAACAAAAAGAAAAACCATCAGGAACTCTCCGTCCCCCCGGGGCCTTCCGGAGGGAGAGAGGAACTGCTGTTTGTCTCACTCAGTTACCTGGTATCACCGCCTCTCACCTTCTCCATCGTGCATGTCCCCAGCCGCGTGGGAAGTGGAAGCTGAGAAGGGAAGGCAGATGGGAGAAGCCAATGGGAACTTCTCAGTCCTTTTTTCCTCTTTGGGGAATAAAATAGGAATCCATTAATGATTGCTTTGCTGACTGAGAATGTAGTTGAAATTATTCCTGAACATCTTTTATTATTGTCATTACTCTCAGTAGTAAAGAAAAATCACACTGAATTCTTCCATACACAGATGTGCTGCTTCTAGTCAGTGTGTAGCAAGGAAGGCCCCGTTCACTGCACCTGCGAGAGGTCAGTGGTGACAGGGTGGGGAAACGGACCTCTTCAGCCAGTGGAAGTGTTCCGTAAAGGAGAGTACAGGCCTCAGCTGTCACTCGGAAGGTTCTGGTAGGCCCTCCTCTGGCCTGGAGACTCCAGCAGGAAATGCCCTTCTCTCTGTAGGTGCTCGAGCCCCAGTCGAGGATGCAGAGTTGGTGGTGGTGCTGGGCCGGACTAGCAGACGACTGCTGTAGGATTTTAATTAACGTTTTTGATTCCTGTACATTTTGCGGTAGCAGAGCAAGCAGTCTCAGAAGGCAGGCTGGTCTACTCACGGCCTGACGTTGTAATAGGTAGAAGCTTTCAGTGTGGTTCTTTTCGTTTGGTTGGTTTTTGTGCCCCTGTCCTGCTTACCACCCCCATCCTTCCGTCCTTCCCGCCAGCCCGCTCCTCTTCTATGCTGTGCGCTAGTAATTGTTTTTATTCCTAATGTGTACATCTTGCCAAGAAGCGACAGCAGGGGGCCCAGCAGTTGGGGCCCAAAGGACAGTCTGAAGAGGAAGCACGCGGCGCGTCTCCAGAGCCCGCAGAGGGGCGCGGCCCCCCCGGCGCCGGTCTCCCCGCCTCCACTTTCAGGGAGAAGGCCAAGGCCACATGGACACGCGTGTGCGTCACGCACAGAGGAAAACAACGAAGTCCACTCTGGAAAAGGCGGAAGAAAAGGAAAATAAACTTTTATTTGATATTTATTAGAAGGAAAGAGGACTGAACATTTTCTCGTGTAGAAACAGAAGGACAGCATTTCTGTGAGTCATCTCCTGGAAGAGTCATATTTTAAGGGGAAATTATGGAAACAATCTAAATGTCCAATTGCTGTGCTAGTGGTAAGGTTTATTTTCTGGACGGTCTCTCCTTCGTGTGTACGGCGAGTGTGTGCACGTGCGCGTGCCCAGCTGCCCTCCCACAGGGGAGGGGTGGTGTGTCTGAGTGTGTGGAGTTAGTGTGGGACTTAAGAGCTGGGAAACGGCTGCAGAGCAGAGCACATCCGGGAGCCCCAGTTGTCACTGGGTTGTCACTGGCGTCTGGGCAACCACGACAATGGAAAGGCGTGAGATGAATGCCCATGGCTCTTCAGAGAGAGTGGTTGGAGTCCCGTACGATGACGTTCTAGCTCTTAGTTTGACATGGTGTTTGGGGTTTTTGGTTTTGGTTTTGGTTTTTTTGTTTTTGTTTTTGGAAGGTCTGAAAGCGTGACGCCCCCTACCCCCAGTGGCAACATGAAACCCTTTGTGCTTCTCTCCAGCCCCTTCCCTGTGTCCGCCTTTCCCCAGTCCCTCCCTCCCAAGTCACCTTCCTGCTGCCCTTACCCCCTTTGTGTGTTCGAGCTCTGCATTCAGGCAGCTGCGACATTCCAGTGTTTGAACTGTCACTGACTCTTGCACCTGAGACCAGCTAACCAGGTTCACCATCTCACGTCCCGTAGCACCCGCGTCCCATCCACAGCCCCATTTCTGCATGAGAATTCGGTGTTTGGAATGTTTTCTGACTCGTGGGGCGGAGTTCCTCGCCTTAGCATCTTCAGTGTGGAGTGCCGAGAGAGGAGAATCTTCATCAGAAACTGGTTTTGTGTAGTAAACCTTCTTTTTGTTTTCTTTTCTGTTCCATTTGGGTTTTTGTTTTGTTTTGGTCTGTCTGTGCAAGACCTGCAGCTGCTGAAATCAGCTTTGCCTTTAATTAAACCATGTTCTCTCCGACCAGATCTGTGTATAGATGGTTTCTTTTCTACCCTAAAAGAAAATCCAACTTAAAAAGCAAGAATTTAAACTTCTCAGAAGTCGTCTAGAAGAAAGAAGGCAAAGATGGTCAGAATTCAAATATACTTCAGGGTTATTTTTGCTGTTAGTAGCATTCCAGACCAGTATGCATTATTATGGGAAGGGATGGGTAGAAAGAAACTATCAAAATCATTTTATTTAATAAAGAACGGCTTGTGCAAAGGAGTTAACATCTACCATTTTTATCCCTATTGTCTCTATTAATAAGACGATTCAGAGATTAGTTTATCCTTTTGGCCTCTATAATTCACTGTTTGATTAGCAGCAACTGTAAGTATCGTTCTTAACTCTGGGGTGTCACGTCTTTGAGTCGTGTCCAGATGTCCAGTGGTGGCCTGCTGGGCCTTCCACAGTGTGCCGGGAGCCAGTGCCACAGAACACCAGCCTGTTCACACTGACCAGCTGTCCTCTCACATCGGTTTGACCCAGTCTACACTAATTCCTAACTCCGCTTTTCACAAGTACCTACACACTTGAAAAACTTAACAAAGCCACATATACTGTACAAGTGCAGGGAGGGGAATTAAGGCCAGGCCCTAATGCGTAGTGTCTATGGAATCTTTCACCCAGGCTAACGCTGAAAAACGGGACATTTGGCTAAATGATAGCCAAGATAAAACCACAGTATTCTGTCATGGATCTTAGTATTATACATATTATAAAATGTTAACTAATAGGATACCACTAACCAAGTGGCTTCCTGTACACTGCTTTTTTTCATCACTTCCGTGTTAGTGGCATATATTCAGCACTGAACTCAACAAATGTACCTCTCTTGAGAAGCAGTGGAGGGATGTGATTCTAGTAGTATTTTAATTCTCTATGGAATTCTCTACGGGAACCTAATTCAGTCTAGGTTCTGTTTAAGCAATAAGACTTAAACAGAAAAGTTAGTTGTGTGTGTTTGCCTTCTGAATTACCTGCACTCTGGGTATCTTGTTTTTGTAAGTTTTTATTTTTATCATACAGAGAAGTGCACCAACAGTAACTGTACAACTCAATGAATTTCCACAAAATGAACACATCTGGGTAGCCAACACTCAGAGTGAGAACATTATCAGCACCCTAGAAGACCCCCTCATGCCCTTCCAGACACTTCCCACCACTCCCCCTATTCCTCCCCCAGGTAATCATAATCCTAAACTCTTACATTCTTATCTAATAGGTTAAATTTTAACAGCAAAGATAAGTTAACACTTGCAAACTATGATGGTCTCAGTGTGACGTACTACAGAGTCGTCCTTACAACTTTACAAATGAGGTGGTCCTTTTGGTCTTCACCTTCGTGGTTGTGAACCATCCTAGACTCCTCTGGCAGTGCTGTCCGGGTCTGGTGTTGCACGTTCTTCAACAAAAGCCTTGGGGAAAATGCCAACCTTCCCTTTGCACTCCCCTTCCAGCCATTCTTCATTCACTGATAAAAGAAAAAGTAGGCATTGATTTCTAAAACGAGTATGGGAAAGTCACCTCATCTGGGTGTCCCACGTGGGTCTCGTCAGTCTCTACCCCGATTGTGCTGCCAGAAAAGTCAGTATTGGAAAGTGAGTTCAGGTGAGAGTGGGTGTAGGACTTCGCTGCCCTACTATTGGTGTCTGCCTTAGACATGATAATGGAGGAATAAAATGCAGAAGAATGAATTAGGTTTTTCAAAAAGAAAATGAAATTGAACAATGAATCTTTAGTTAGGATTTTTTAACAAGTGATCTGAGCTTCGTTGGGAACTTTGACTACAGGAAAGGGACGTCATTGGTCAAACATTGTTAATGAATGTTCACTAGAGGAAGATCAAAGAACTGAGGATTGGAGCTAGTGATGGGTTCAGTGCATGTTTGTAAAAGTATTTTAATAGCTTCCATTGTGAGCCTTGAGTAAAGTACAGGCACTGTACTAGGATATACACACACTCAGACTTCATGATAATTCTGTTGGAGACCAGAATGACCCGGGAGCCTGTTAGAAACACGAATTTGTGGGTCCTGTCCCAGACTTGGCATCCCTGGAAGCTGGGCCAAGGAATTTTTTTTAAGGGCGTACTGTAGTTTAAAGAACACTAAGAACTCTCCGCTGTCTATTTTTAATGTTTGATTCCTAACAAAATCAGGAAAGTCACCAGAGACACAGGGCAATTCTGAATAGCTACTTTTAAGACAATTCACCCCCTCTGCCCACATCTTCAAAAAGTACATATATCCAAAGAATAGTGGTTTGCAGAAGCAAGTATGGCTTGGTGCAAAGGCAAAACGATTCCAGCCAACTCTGATTCGCTTGCTCTGCGAATGAGAATCCATGGCTCCTGAAGCTTAGCCATCTTTAAATGTGAGTGTACCGAAATGTTATCTTCTCTGCCATTAGAGCAACAAATAGAAAGGCTGAGCTCTGTTTTTATCCCTCTGGCTGAAAGCAGGAAAAGAGATTAAAACCACGGGCTGAAGTTTGTTTTGTAGGTTGGTTTTGTTTCCTTCCCTCTGCCCTTGAATTTGTTCCCGCTAACACATAAATTAGTGTCTGCAATCCAGGCGTGGCACTGACCCATCGATAGAACCTGGATCACGTCCCCTTGCAGAAACTCCAGGTCTTCCGGTTGGGTCGCCTCGTAATTGAAGAGCGCCACCACTTTGCTCCCTTCCTTCAGCTGAGGTTCTGTCGTCTGGCCGTTAGCATCAGCGGTCTCACTTTCCTTGGGGTCATCTGGAAAGCCTTGGTCGCCCTGGAATAATAACGGGCCTGTTAGTTTCCTGAACTTCCTGGCCAGTGAGTGGCGAACATCATCACGAAAGGAATCTGTCTGAAGAATTCGGTACAGCACCTGGGACATAAACTCATAGAGACCAGTTTGTGATCAGTGCCCAGTAGAGACCTAATGTACTTTATGAACACTGGATGGGTGGGGAAATGAAACGAAAGGTCTGCAGGACCAAATACAGCCTTAAAATCTTACTGAAACTTTACAGTAATCCCGAAAAAGGAAGAATAAGTACTACTGTTACTTCAGATGAAGAAACAGGTTGAATCACAAGTGACAGGATGCAAAGACAATTCTGGGAGTCCAGCACCCTGTCCCCAGCACCCACAATACTCGGGACCTTATTAGAAATGCACATTTTCAGCTCCTTTCCAAACCCATTAAAACAAGCCCTGTGGGCAGGGCCCAGCCATCCATCTCAACGAATCCTCTGGGTAATTCTGGTACTTGCTAACGTGCGAACCACTGCACAGGCCACAAAGTTATTTTTCTTGTATGTGTAACTGTATATTTTAATCACCATATGGTCATTTTTGACCCACAAATGCTGAAGAAGGATGCATTTTAGAGATGTGAATCACAGGATTTAAGAAATCAACACGAGAAGGAAACCCTGGGAGGCTGCATGCTGTTCTGTGTTAAAAATTCACGGCTCCTGGCGCAGTCTGCTCCAACCTTGGCAGATTATCTTCATTGAAAGGCAGAATGGCAAGGTGGAAATGGCCCCACGGAGGCCAAACACCTAGGTCCGTGTCCCAGCTCCACTGTTTACCAGCAATGGAAACTCTGAATCAGTTTCCTCACCAAACTTGAGGCTCGAAGACTAAAATGAATGCCTGATTAAGTGCTGAACTGTTGAGGAAGGGCCCCCAGGGGACACGGCCCTAGGTGCTCTGGGCTCAGGGCACTTACCACTGTGTTCTCACACCACAGAGTCAGGCAGTAGTTTTTCACCTGGCCCCAGGCATCCTTCATGCTTTCTTCCGAAAGGGGCAGCAGCTCATTGCTGTCCCGAGGCCGGTAGCTGGGGAGAGGTGATGGGGAAGAACCGTGTCAGAGAACACCAATGCCAAACCATCCTCTTCCATCCTCTGGGCCAGCGCCAGGTCCCAGCCGTAACCCCAGCTGCTACTTGCATGGAGCTCACCTCAGCTTAGTGTGTTGTGGCAGGAGCAGCAGTTTCTTGGACACCACGTCCCGGACCTGGCTGTAGGGCAGTCCGGGCTGCGTCTCCATGACCACTGTGTACTTGTAGTGCACCTTGAGTGTGTAGGGCATGGGGACACTGAGCTTGACTTCCTGAGGGGAGAGGAAGCAAAGGGGACTCGTGAGTGTCCAGGGCTTCCTCTTAGCAACCTTTGGACCACCACAGCCTACTGGGGGCACAGGGAGAGGACAGCAAGTAACTGGCTTCAACAAGTGACGTGAAGGGCCTTCAGGGGTCCTCTAGCTCACGTCTTGCTTGGATAGGAATTCCCACTGAGAGAGATCTGGCCTGCCAGCTATGGGCCAGTTGGAACTGTGTGTATGGGGAGTGGGGGGGAGGGCTTATAGGGGCTTTCTAGTCTGCAGACTGCGTATGTGGTGGCAACTGGTCTGCCCTGTCTTTGGGACGATTTCTATAATTTATCATGGATGGCCCAAGCTCTTTATCCTCTACTTGAAATAGTACAAGGCAAAAGTGTTACCTTGGGCTCTTCTTTTTCTTTCCGACCTAAATGGAGAAGGCAAGGAGTAAAAAGAGAAGATGAATGAACGTTTTTGGCCGGTCCCTGCCATATACAGAATGAAACCTCTCAGAGCACCCATAGGCATACCCGTCCATCTCAGGGGTGACCATTAACCTTTGTACACGTGAGGGGAACCTCACTCCGGGGAAATGGGCATAGTAAAGCCATGAATGCACACAGGAATGCCGCTCTAGGGAGTGTACGAGTATCAAAGGGCCAGCACCTCCTCACCAACCCAGTTAAATCAGTGGGCTCCAAAGCAAAGAAAAAGGAATGCAAGATGACCCAGGGGCCACAAGAAGAAATGTTGGAACCAGTTATGTTTTACCTTGTGCTTTATTTTTGTGTTATATTTTCTAATGTGCATAATATATTAATGTGGCATATAATTTCTAGGAGATAAGTATACATGAAGATAGTCACTCTAGGGGTCCATGCCCAAAAAAGACCACCGATCTCAAACCCACTTTGACCATTAGCATTACTTGGGAAATTTTTTCTAGAAATACCAATTTCTAAGCCCAATTCCATCCCTAAAAAATCAGAATCTAAGGCCTAGGAATCTAAATTCTTAAAGTCTTGCCAGGTTAATATGTGATCCTTGATGGGTCCCTAGACAGAGGAAAACGCAAGTTATCAAGGAGGTTGTGGGGGTAACAGAACACGGACCTGAATATGGAATCTACATTCTGTGACATCACCTTAGTGTTAAGTGTCGGGGCAGAGCAATCGTATGGGGTTATGCAGAAGAATGTCCTTGTTCTTAGGGGATGTGCGCTCAAGTGTGGGGTGAAGTGTCGTCGTGACTTCATAACTGAAGTGGCCTAACCGCTTGACAAAAAAATTATATACAGAGAGAGGAGCAGGGCGAATACAGGGTGCAAAATGTTAACAACTGGTGAATTTAGGTGAAAGGTATTTTTTGTACTATACTTTCAACTTTTCTGTGGGTTGGACATTATTCAAAGTAAAAACGGGTGTAGGGACCATCCCAAGTAATTCTAATGATCTGGTGGGCTTGGCGATCCTCGATCCACCTGCTCGTTGCATCTCTACCAGACACGTATTAGAATCTGCTTAAGCCGCGTCAGTGACGAGAAGCCCACGGCTTCCCTCTGCACACACGGGAGAGTCTCCTCAGAGCCACGCCGTCCCCTCTGAGGGACGTGTGCAGTTACCTCAGCCGTTCCTCTCGGGGCAGGGATTCAGCATTAATGACTGAGGGGTTTGGTGACTGCTTGAGTTGGGACACTCACTGTCCTCCAGAAAGCAGCTGCATTCCCCCATGAGTGTTCTGGAGCAGGTAGGGAGGGGGGCATCTATTTCCTGTGTTCTGGGTGGGTGGGTGGAGCAGGAGAGGGGGCCCTGAGGCTGCGTGGTCACAGGCTGAGAGGGGAGGAACCCGGAGTTTCCGGGAAGGCTGGGAGAGATCCCTAAGGGGTTGCTCCAGGGACACTGACCTGGTGACAACTGGGGTTTTCCAGGAGCACTGGCACTGGGAGGAGCTGGGATATCAGACTCCAGGGAGGACTCCTCCTGGAGGTGACAGGAGGAGACAGTAAGAACCCTCATTCAGACAAAGCTCTTGACAAGAGTAGGAGTGGGGGGAGGGGAGATGACGGAGACCACCATGAAAAGGAGCCTGAGGCAAACGGCCTCCTACAAGGTGGAGAGGTGGGGACATTCAGGGGAGACTAAGGCAAGTGCAGGTTAAAAGGGGAGGCGGGGTTGGCCTGCTGAAGACCAACCACAGTAGAAATAAGAACCCTAACGCCACCTAAAAGGGCCCCGCTGTCAAGTCACCTCTCCCAGCCGCCTCGGAAATCTGGAGGCCGGGACGACCTGAGCTCCTGGCCTCGCTCGCCCTCTCAGCCCACACACATCGTGCTCCTTCAAAGGAACAACTCCACCTCTGTATGTGGCACTTGAAACTTTTCAAGTCATCTGAATGTAAAGACTGACAAGGGAGGGCCACGCCCACAGAGGACAGCTCAAGACAGACACGTTCCACTGTGTCAGCCATCCACACGGCTGCTCGGACCCCACAAAGCCCAGTCAGCAGGCGCAGCGGAGGGCGGGCCTGCCGGGTGGCAGAGGCTGCCTCCTCACTGAGTGCGACGGAGCAGGTCTCTTTTTTCAATGGCATTTCTCCAGCCGACACACTGGCTCCTCTCCCAGGTGCAGAGGACACTTGTGAAAAGACATAACCTTCCCGTGTTCTCGGCTTTGGGTCTTAGGGCACCTCTGACCTGGAGGAGTCGTGGAGGTGGGTGGGCCCAGGAGGCCCAGCTGGCGCCTTTTGCTCAGCACTTACTTCCTGTTTGTTCCCCTCATCCCCAGGTTCAGCTCTGGGCGGCTGGTGCCAGCTCAAGGCAGCACCTTTTCCCATGGAGAGGTTCCTGAGTGGCTGAGGGGTGGGGGTGGGGGTGAAGGGTCAGGCCTTGGCCTCACAGTACCTGGGGCTGCTGCTGAGCATGGATCCGCAGCTCCACGGGTTCCAGGTAGTTGCACGGCACGAGCCCCTTCTGCATGGCAAGGTCACCGATCAGAAAGGGGCGTAAAGATGGCTCTGGTCGGTGCCCGCACCGCACACCAGCCCAGAGACGAGACGGGGTGGGGCACAGACGGAAGAAGCCAGCAGATGCTGCCCCTCAGGACGCTCTGCCACTCGGTGCCAGGACCCCCTGCCCCAAAAGCGCCCTCTGGTCCCCTGAATACCTGCCCGTTGAACATGACTGTGGCCCAGTTATCGGTGCCCTTCTTCAAGACAAAGACGATGTTCCCTGGCATGACCTGGAGCTCCTCGGGCGTCTCCGGCACAAACCCGAACAGCACGCGGTGAGCCTCCCCTTCCAGGGCCCTGCAGGGGTTGAACACGAGGTCCCGTCCGTTGGCCGGGTCTGCACCCCCTCCCTCTGCGCGCTATGAGAGCGAGGGGCGGGGGCACGCTCCAGACACCCTCCAACTCCACATTTTAATTGCCCGTGTGGCCCTGAGCAGGGGCTGGCCTCCTGGGGCTGCCTGCAGGACGCCGTGGGAAACAGCGCGTGCACGGGCTTCATGCGCATAGGCAGCGGGACACCAAAAAAAGACACAGCACAGCGCTGGACAGCGCGGCCTTGCGGGCCTCGCCTCCCTTTCCGTCCGAGGAGGAAGGCTCGAGGTTCGCTTGGTCAGCACCCCCACCTGGGCTGGGTGGGTCTGTGCGGCAGGGGACAGCCAGCTGGGTGGGGAAGGCAAGTTGGGGTCATGGGGTCTGGCAGGAGTGCGAAGGGGAGGGGGCGCAGTGGCAGGATGGGCTTCCAGGAGGAGGGCGACCCGGACTGAGGTGCCCAGGCTGCCTGCCGTGACTGACGCAGTGCCCTTTCTCCCTGACCGGTTCCCCAAGACCTGCTTTGCTCTTGGGTATACAGAGTCCTCCAGCAGACAGAGTTTAGGAATGAGCTGGTCCAATGCTCACTCCTTTGCTTTGGTGCTTTTTTCACTTTTTCTTTTTAAAAAAAAACCTTTATTGGGTGGGAGAGCTAGGCTTCCTTCCTTACTTAGACACAATTCTTAAGAAAGCTGTAGTTTACGTCATTCTCTGCGTATCGTCTTACAGAAGGATGCGTTCTTTTTCTCGAGTCCTTCCTTTTCTTTAGAAAATAGGTACCCGTAGGGATTGGAGAGCAAACACGCAGGCTAGGACAGGCCATCCTAGCTTCCCACTCTGCTCCGCGCCTGAGAGAGCAGGGCCTTCCCGGCTTGGGGGCTTTCCGGCCCCACGGGGAGGCGGCTTGCTCCCTGGGACACTGCTACAGTTCAGCAACTACCCCTCACCATGTGGTGGCTGTGCTTGCTGCCTCGGGGACACAAGGACACCATGGAGCTGCTGCCAGGCCCCCTCAGTCAGTCCCACCACAGACGGGACTCCCATCCCCACTACGTCACGCCATCTTAACCTTGAAGCAGAAGACACCAATGAACTGGGCGAAACCCCACAAGATCCTCAGCCCAGCCTCATCTGCTTCATTCCCCTCCACTGGCAACGGTTCAGGCCTGGACATTGTGCGTATTGATCTGTAGCTATCTTACCTGAAGATCTCTGGAGTTTTGGGCCTGGGGGGAGGCTCAGTTGCCTATCAGACATTCACGAGACATGAAGGAGGACAGGACAATGAAGAAAGGAGGGGGAGAGAGAAGAGAGACTGTTAGTGGTTATCTGAGCCTCTGTCCAGACTAGAAAATCAAAGAACACATCTCTGGCGCCATCCAAACACCTTCTGGAGAGAGGGCACTGCGTGCCTGGACCGAATGCTAGAATCGGATGCCTCCCACCTGCTCCCCAGGCACAGCGATTCGTCTGCAGCCAGACCTGGTTTCTGGAGACATGTAGCTGTCAAGAGCAACATGGCACCACGAGGATGCTTTTGACCTTGAGCTCCGTCCCTTTCTTAGTTTTCAAAAGCTCTGTGCTATAATACACGCCTGCCATGTCGCTTGGAGGTATTTACAAATCAACTCAAGAGCCACCGACCAGGCTGGACCTTTCCCCGATCTGCACCGACTGCCATGAGTCTGGGTAGCTGAACTCGGCAGTGGAGGACTCCCCACTGCCGAGTCCTCCGGCTGCTCTGACCCAGGGGCCCCTGCAGGGCTTTGCTCCGTGCCGTGTGAGAACGGGATCACAGACTCTGGGGCCTCCCTCTGTCCTCCTCTGTTCATCTCAGCCTCCAGAGCCCCAGCGTTGGCCACACTCTGGGCCGGTGGTCCCCATTCTGAGCCTGGGCAGAATGTCAGCACCGCTTCCAGGACTGACCAGGCGGGTGCCAACTGGAGTGTAGACGCCACACTCAGAGACCCCTCCCTCTGCTAGGGCCACCAACGCCCTCTCGCATACGGGTTCTCGTGTAACAGAGTCCAGGTGGCCTTAGCCTGTCTTGCCCTCTGCCCCCTTCCCTTCACAAGGGAGCTCCGTCATCCAGCCCACCTGGAACCTTGTCTCTGCCCAGCTAGGGAGGGAAAAGGGTTCTCTGAGGGACCCCCTGCACACCGGCAGGTGGATGCAGCCAGCGGTGCTCACGGCACCAGGCCCTGGTCCGCACAGGAGTCCCGAACTGGCCCCTGAGTCAAGGAGAGCCATTGCTCAAAGGCCTTCGATAGCTTGCATTTCGATTTTCTGAGGGAAGAGTTGGGGCTTCGGGAGAGATCTCTTGGGACTTAGAGCAATGAAGACTGGAATTTGGGGGGAAGCAGGTGGGTTGATTGCTGCGGACTTGAGGTTTAGCCTCAAACTGCCTGATTCCTCTGCCTGCCGTGGAGCAGAGGAGGCAGCAGACACCCTCGGGCGCTGAGCGGTCAGCGTTAGGAGCCCTTACAATGAGGCAGCTCAGCAGAAATACTCCCCCCAGCCGGATGTGTCATGGAGGGTTCTAGAGACCGAGACCCACAGGGAAGGGAGGCCCGCCTCACCTGCGGCTGCAGAGGAGCAAACCCCGAGAAACTGTCTCGATCCACCACAGATGCCACCACCTGGAATCGAGGAGGGAGGGGGTGAGGGCTCTGCCCGCGCTGGTCCCCCGCCCTTCTGTGGTTTTGCTAGGGTTCCCTCCTTTCTCCCACTCGGATGCATCCTCATGGGTGCCTGCTTCCAGAAGGGAACAGGGGCCAAGGACCAGGCCGCTGAGCCTCTACAGGGCTTAGACGCCCCGGCCCCACTAACCCCGCAGGCCCTCGCTCTGTCTTTGTGTTCTTTTCCGAATTATTCTACTGGGGTGAATCCGCATCATGCAACATTAATCACTTAAAAGTGTACGACGCAGCGGCCTTCAGCCCATGCACAGAGATGCTCACCCGCCACCTCTGGACATTCTCCCCAACCCCCAGAGAAACGCCACACCCGTCCCGCGTGACTCCACATCCCCTCTCCTCCGCCAGGCTGCTTTCCATTCCTGTGCGTTTACTTCACATAAGTGGGACTCTGTGCCATGCGGCTTCTGTGCCTGGCTCCCTTCACACGGCACGCACAATGTGCTCAAGCTTCGTCCGTGTTACAACTCGCCCTGGTACTGCATTCCTTTTCCCCACTGCACGGCTGTACCACGTTGTGTTCGTCCATTTACCCGCGGATGGACATCCGTTGGGATGTTCCCACTAACCCAGGCTCTCCACTGTGCCCGAACCCACCACCCCGTCAGCGAGCCACGTTAGCCTATGAGTGTGTCGAAGTCAAGTGCAGTTCTGGAAAGGGGCCTGCTGGCTCGCTTGTGATCACTTCTGAAAGGATTTAGGACCCGGATTCAGAAGGAGTCCAGTTCCAGGAGGCGAACCGCAGGGCAGTGGAGGCGGGACTAGCAGGGGCATTAAGCATGAAGGATGCCGCACTGGTCTGTTTGCCTAACACATTCTCCCCACGTCTAGTGAGCGTCTCGTAGCTGTGCTTTCTTCCCACCGTCTCAGCCCCCAGGAGTAAGCCTGTGGCCCTCGCCCAGGCAGGGAGGGAGGAATGAGAGGAACCTGGAGAAAATACGCCGGAAGCATCTTCCCGTCTTTCGCCGAGGCCCCCACACTCTTGCCGCCATCCCAAGGCAGAAACACTGGGTGGGGCGCCCTTTTCCCAGAGGTTCCTTCCCCGCCATAGGACTCTGGGGAAGCCGAGCGAGCCCACCTACCGTAGCCTTGCCCAGGTAGTCCTTCTTGACCAGCTGGGCCACTTGCCTCTCGTTTGGTCGAAACAGCCTGCCCACGGGGATCACCACCGGCTCATACAACTTCTGTTTCTGTGACACAGAGAGCACAGCATCCCCTCGCCTGTTGCATGGGGCTTCGAGGCTTGCCCTGCCTCCCTCACTGAACGGATGCAAGGGTCCCTTGAGAGAACCTCACGAAAGCACTGTTTATGAATGTGTGTCAGGACCGAACTTGCCATTATTTCAGGGTGCCGAAGGTGGAAACAGCTGGTTTCAATATCACCTTACACTGACAGGCCGTGTGGACATCTGTTGGTGTTATTTGCCCAGCATCCTCTTTTCCCTCCCGCTCTGTGTGGCTGTCATGGCAAAGGAGGCACCGCAGGCCAAGGGAGGTTCAGGACCCCCCAAGGCCCATACAGTGCTCTCCTGAGAACCGTGTCTACTGGCACGGGCAGCTATGTCAAGACTGACTTGTGCCCCTTTGTTCCTGGTGTTTTAGAAATCTAATGTAAAAGTAACTTCATCTCAAACGTGCTCTAACTCTGGGTAACTTTCACCATTCGTTCACATAATCGATGCGTTTTTGTGAGAGCCGTCACAAAGATGGACTCAACAGTGAGCAAGGACTCAACGGGGAGCAAGCAGCAACAGCCTCCGCCCTCCTGGGCTTGGCTCCAGCCCCCAGCCTCCTGCCCCTCGTGTGCTGCCACGGAGCCCCACGTGGGGGGTTTGGGGGGTGATGAGGCCGGGCTCTGCTCTCCCGTGCTCTAGGCTGCAGCTTATAGCACCTCCGGATTTAAGATGCTGAAACTAGACCCCCAGGCCAGTGTTACCCAGAGTTCAGAGGAAGTAGAAGCACCCCTTTAATGATTGCTTAATCCACACGTCCACTGAAACCGATGAAAATCCGAAGGCATCCTCCCACCGCCCCGTGTCGCCAATACGCTTACCCAGACGCATTCCATGGCTTTGTCAATCTTGGAATGTCTCGGCTCAGACTTCATGCTCATAGCCAACGCTAAATGTTCTTCAGCCTTTTTCCATTCCTCCTTCTTGGCGTGCATGAGAGCAATATTATATAACACCTAGAAAAGCACAGGCCACACCATGAAACTAGAGGCTGCTCCAAACCGAGGCACCAGGGAAGAGCTTGCGTGATGCACCAGGAGCACCAGCTGCCTGGTGGCGTTGCTCCCTTCCCCAGCTCTCCTGGGAAAATCTAAAATATAACACAATTCATCTTGCTACCAAATTATGTCCAGCTCAAGGACAGCGTTGGGTGAGCACCATGTAATCCATAAATCCAACACTGGGTTCCATCTTTCAACAACCAGGTAGGCTGGGAGGGGACAGGAACTACTGTGTTGCTTTAGTATCAAGAAGAGTGACACACTCAAGACCCCACTGAAAAGTTGGGAATAAAATACATGTGTGTGGCCTCCCACACCAGCTCCTGTCCATGAGCCACTCTGTTGAAAGACCAGACAGGTGGAGGTTGAGGAGAGAGGGCGCCAGGTACATTGTCCTGTACCAGAACACGGAGGTGACAAGACTGTGAGACTGTCTTATGGGCAGGAGGAAGCCGGCAGGGCAGAGGCCTGGTGGAGCTGGAAAGAGACTCAACACAAACCCAGGGCAGCGCCTCCCTCTGGAGCAGGAGGGAACAGCACATTCACCAACAGCCATAATTTTCCAAGTCTTGAGTTGCGTGGTAAGGTTCATGAGTGTTTGTTTTATTATTATGCTTCACAACTTACACAGAGAATCCAATCTTTTGGATCCATCAGCGAGATTATAAAAAAAAAAAAAAAAAAAAAAAACTAGACGCCCTTCCCAGGCTATTTCTGAGCCTCGGTGAGCTGTTGGCTTCTGCATACAAGCTCAGCTGGCCGAGCCCACCCATGGCCAGGTGCGCAGAACAAAAGAATTCAAAGCCTTTCAAAACGTGCTGTTCAGTTCTAAGCCACATTCCGTTAAGACCCTTTCACGCCAGGTTTGGATGACTTGGAGCCTCTCTTCAGAGTGGACGCTGTAATTTCTCAGAGCCAGGGCTGTACCCCGCTGGGAAGGGAGGAGTGGCACTGTAAGCCTCGAAATGACTGGAGGGTCCCATGTGGCAAAGGCCTTAGACTCTGAAAAGTCCACTTCACTTGCAGAGAGGCCCACGCGGCCAGTATTTCCTGCCCCCGGGTCATTCCAGCTCCAGCTGCAGAGGGGACATTCCTGTGTGAATTCTGCTTTGATGCCACTGTTTTATGACCCCTTCTCTGGAGTCACTTGGTCCCCCAACCCTTTCATCCATGTAAGTGGTTCTCGGTGATTGGCCGTTTCTGGAGATATTTTAGGCTGTCACACGAGGGTGGGACGCTACTGGCATCTAGTGAGTAGAGGTCAGAGATGCTGCTCAACGTCCTGCAATGCACAAGCCAGTCCCCTACGACAAAGAGTTATCTGGTCCAATGTGTCAAAAGTGCCGTGGGCGAGACAGACGACTCTAGAAGCTGGCCACATGCGAGCCACTTCCCACCACAACGCCTCATTCCTCTGGACTGGGGGAAGTGACATAAATTGCTGGCCCACTGCAGGGCTGGATGGGGACATGCGTTCCCAGGGGCCTGGGGAGCTGAGGACTCTATTATTAGTCTTGGGTAACCCTGGGAACACTTGGCTTCTCTTGCCTGAGAAACTAATGCAGGGGGACTTTTTTTTCCAACAATTCTTCTAAATAAAGACCTTCTAAATAAAGATGCAGGGATTTTTGTGTGTTTTTTTTTTAATTTTATTTTTTATTTTTAAAGTGACTGGGATATTTGAGGTTTCGGAGGGGCGTGGGGAGGTTTGGTTGGGAAAAGTATGCAAACCTGTGACATCAAAGCCAGTCATGTCTCCCTTTTGGTAATAACAGACTATAAGTCAATCTTTGATGGAAACCTTTCTCAGATTTGTGCTTTGAGCTGTTCTTTGAGCAAGAGGGGACAGACTTGTGCCAAATTATCCTCACTCCCTCTTTGGGTATCAACCGAGTGCATGAGGCCAGAACTGTTCGTGGCAAAGAGTGTGGTCCGTGTTTGGGGCAGTGAGTGCGGTGACGGCAGGTCCCGCCTGGAGAGCAAAGCCATGACTTTGGGATTGTTAGGACGATGCTGGGCAAAGAGCCTGTCCACCTGAATGATGCGGTTATGGGGATACTCGCACGAGCCGACGCCCTCGCATGCAGGCGGGGCCCTTCCTCCTTACCTCACAGGCGAACAGCTTGAACTGTAGCCCCAGAATCTTGTAGTCTATCAGCTGGTTCCCCCGAAGCTGAGTCAAAGCCTCTTTAAGGTCTTTAATAGCTGAATCATATCTGGAGGACAGAGGGAGGAAAGAAACTAGTCCAGGAAATGAAGGAAAAGCTGCAGAATAAAGCGTGTGACTGCGTCCCTTCCTCCATACGCTGCGCTGGGACGAGAAGGCTTTCCGATGCCTTCGGACCTGCTCCAGCTTTTCACAGCCCTGAGCCCCGGTTTTCTACAGAACTCAGGGCGTCAGCTGCCCCCTGCCCCCGAGTGTCCCCTAGTCTCAGGCAATCGCAGGCATTTTCTTCTCTGTTGACTACATACAACGCCCCCCTTTCTGACAAACCTCTCTGTACTTTGCACATGAGCACCCTCTCTGTGCTGGGAGCTCTGGGCCGAGCCAGCACCTGCCAGGCCCTGTGCTCACTCCTGGCTCCCAGCACACGGCCAGTGAGCCTGACACAGCAACGCACGGCTGACAGAGCTCAGCTCAGAGGGGCTTCGCTCACAGCCACTGACCACCTCCCCACCCCACTCCCATGCCCCAGCCTTCTCCTTTGCTTCCTGACTTAGTTCTTTGTGTTGTGGCCGGCTCAGCTTCCTCTCCCCTCCCTCCTCCTCCACACGCTTGGGAAAACAGAAACCACCACTGAAGTTGAGTCCCGTTTCTAACACAGCTCCTGGCACTCCCTGCCTTGGGCTTTCTTGGGCTGGCCTTGTGCTGACTGGCTCGAGTGCTATCAGGGTCCCTGTCGCTGGATTTGCGGCGGAGCACGGGGCTGGTCACATCTAAGAGTGCCCACGGGGATGTGGGCAGGACCTGGACCACGTCTCCTTGGCTTGCCCTTGACCTCTGCAGAGGCCCTGGTGGGAGGGAGCCATTGCTGGGCAGCAGGGCAGGGTGCAGAGGTGGGGTAAGGACAACAAAAACAACCCACCCCCTCCTTGTCGGCCTCCTGGCCTGGCAGGAACAAATTTGCCTGCTGGTCGTGGCTCTCACGGAGCAACTGATCCACAAGTCCTCAGGTCACCGTCTGACCCAGAGCTGCCATGTGGAACTTGGGCTCAGGCCGGTGGGGACCCCCAGGAGGTGGTAGGGTAGAGTGACGGTGCCCTAGGACAGGGGCCAGGAGACCGGGACCAGATCCATCAGCTCCGTCATTAACTGGGAGACTCTTGCAAATTATTTCCCCGGCCTCAGGTTCTGTGACAATAATATAAGGCGTGTATTATGTGCAAGGAGCACGTGATACGAGGAGCTTGCTGGAACGTGGTCTCAGGTCTGATTTCTAGAGTCAAAACCACACGGACTCGAGTCCTGGCTCTGCCACTTACTATCCAGTGACGAAGGGCAGTCATTTAATTTCTCTAAGTCTGTTTCCTCACCTTCAGAATTACAGGATAACAATAACAAGTGCTTCCCAGGAGTTCAGTGAGAACTAAAGGAGGCGAAGCATTCAGGTGCATAGGACAGTTCCTGCACACAGTAATTTCTGTTATTGTTATCATTATATTATTTTTTGAGCTCTAAAACTCTGGCAATTAAATTCACATACCAGCCAATTATTGCATGCTTCCTTAACACTCTATACTATAGTAAGTATTACCACGAGATCAAATCCACAGGTTTACAAGCCCCAGGGCGCTTGGAGCTGGCCAGGAGGGCGGGCTGGCTGAGAGAGTCCCAAGGTGTCCCCAAGGTGGTTGGGGGAGAAGCTAGACATTCTGTCACCACTGGGCGGGAAGTCAGTCACACAGCAGCGGTGGCCCTATGACCATGGGGGAAGACAGCCTGGGCTTGAAACAGCGGGACGGCCTTTATCTAACGTTATCTTTGTTGTTAATAAATCAACTGTAGACCTGTCAAAAGCATGCAGGCCATTCCTTAAGAAGCAGGAGGCATTTCAAGAACTTTACGCAATCTTTCGAACATTCCCGTTCTTTCTTCCTAAGCTGGGTGACGGGCTCCGATTCACTGAGCCGAGGAGGAGGGGCTGCTGTCCGTTCTGTGGGCACGTGCAGTTCGGGGTCCCCCTGCCTGCGTGTGACACAGCAGACGGTCCTCAGAGGACACACACTTCGGGTGCTGTCAGCATTAACCTGGGATTGTGCCTTCCTCCCTGGCGAGCTAGTGAAGCAGACGAACTTCAGCTGTGCCGTGACGCGCCTGTGTCACCTGGTGTTGAATGACCCCAACCAAATCCCCAACCAAATCCTTCTCATAATTCTCCAGCCCATCACGGTGTCCAAAGATCTGGGCCCAGTGGGAGGGAGACAGAAGGAACTGACGAATTATTAAAAGTGGAATGAGGGTCCGCCTGCCACATGACAATCTTTCAACATGTCTTTAAAAGCATCGCCCTGATGGGCCCACTCAGGCCTCCCGTCAGACCCCCCTGCCCCCCGCCTGTTCACTGGAGCTGCACCCCAGGGGCATCTGCTCTGACACAGAGCTCTGCTTCCTGCTGCAAAGGGTTTGAATCAGGTCAGTATGAGATTCCAAAATCGCAGGCGGCCCTGTGTGCTGGTGGGGGGCATGGGAGGTGAGCGGCAGCCCCGTGTGCCCGTGGGGGGAGTGGGGGCTTCGCCGCGGCCCCATGTGCCGGGGGCGGGCATGGGGGCTGAGCTGGAGCAGCCCCTGCCTCTCTGCAGCCCTTCTTCAGTGCCGCTTGGAATGCACAGTGTCCCCTAGGGGGCCAGGCCGCTGGCAGCTTCCTGCAGGGCTCCAGAACTGCGGAGCTCCCTGGCTGTGCAGGACCCTGCGCCCCCACGCAGGGGCTCACCAGCGCAGCGGCACCCCACGGGGACTTTTCACAGGCTCTGAGCCTGAGAGAACTTATAATCCTCATTTTTTTTTATACTTCTTGTAACGGTTTCTTAGTAACCGCTGACGTTCCAGATGGTTCCTGTTCCACCCAGGCCCCATGCCATCTAAAGCGCAGGATAATGGAGAGTTTCCGCAGCTGAACGAGGTCAAATATCAGACACCTCTGTGACAGGGGCTGGAGGTCGTGCCCTCTCCGGTTTGAGGAAAAGGCTTTGCCGCGTGGTCTCCGCATCCTAAGAGACTCGCGTTATTATCTGTCATGGCCCTGAGATTCCTCAGCCCCTGGATCTGAAACGCAGCTAAGAGCTTCCTTCCCCTTTCAGATGGCAGGCTGGGGCCAGACTGGCGAGACTGTCTGCCCATCGTTGTGCCAGAGACACCACCTGCCTTCTCAGAAACGTACTCTTTGCCCTGTGAACTGTGTGACAGGGGAGCCACAAGACAGATGAAAGTGGGGAAACTGAGAGAAAAACACCCATAACATTATCACCCTGAGACAAGTCCCACCATAATCTGAAGGGATGACTAACCCACTCATTAAGAAGTAATTTTTCTAGTTCCCCAGGGCACTTATTTTAAAATACCTCCTATGGCACCTGCCCTATTCTGCTTTGCATTGTAGTTATTAGTTCCGGACCTATTTTCTCCCTTTTAATAAATAATTTCCTTAAAGCAGAGGCTACATGTTTCTGGCTCTAGTTTAATTAAAATTCAATAAGCATGTAACTACTATACTAGATACTGAAATATAGGAGTGAATGAGTAAAGATTTCTTCTCTCAAAAGACTCACAGAGTACTAGAGGAGACAAATACATAAGCCAATGTCTGTCACAGGAAACACAGATATTATAACAGGGGGCGCAAAAGAGATGGGTGGCCGCCCTAGTGGCTGAGAGTAACTGGGGCAAACTCACGGAGGATGAGGGAGGGGTAGGCACTGGCTGGACCGCGCTGGAAACAGTAAGGGGATTCGGCCTTTATCCTACGATAATGGGATCCAGTCAATGTTTTTAAGCCAGTCATGTTTATTTTTTAAGGCGATCACTCTGGAATATGGGTGGAGAAGACAAGATTGGTGGCTGGGAAATTGGTTTAGCAGTGATTGCAATAGTCCTGGTGAAAAACGAGGGTCTAAGCTAGGGCAGTGCTGGTGCACATGGAGAGGAATGGGTGAATTTAAGAGATATTCAAGAGGTCATCTTGACTAAGGATAGGAAAAGAGACATCTGGGTTGATCCCAGGTAGGGATTCAGTAGCTGGATGGCTACACCAATGGCGGCCGACACTGTGGGAGAGGGTGGGATCCCTAAGGTTCACGTAAAGACTTCCAGGGGACACTAGGACCCCTGAAATGGCACATAAAACATGTGTGTGTGTGTGCATGTGTGTGTGTGCGTGTGCGTGTGTGTGTGTGTGTGTGTGTGTGTGTGTTGGGGGGAGACAGCCCATACGTTTTGCCATTTAACAACCACGGCTACACTGACACGACGGGAAAGGGTCAAGAGCAGAACCTTGGAGGGGAGACGCTGACGCCTGTGGGTGGAGCAACGGAAAAGGGGGCAAGGCGAGGTGAAGCTTGGCGCCTTATTTATATTATTTCCCAAGAGGAAGCTGTTGAATTAAAGATGCAGCGTGGTAGATTTTTCTCTCAGGGTTCACTGCTCTCTATCGATTGCAGACTAACTGCCTCGTGGGCCTCATTTCTAGCTCGTCCTGAGATCTTTCCGACTCACTTAAAACCCAGACCCTTCAGCCTCAGGGGCTGGTGGGCATTTCCATGTGGAAATGTCTTCTGGGACCTTCTCTCTTGCCAGCGTCTCTCCTCATTACAAGCTGTTAGGGCTAATTAAAGGGTGGCCTTAGAACTTGTCTTTTAAGATAAAAGATCAGCTGGAGGGGTTGTACTCGGGCTTCCCTGGGTATTCTGTTCATCTGGACGAGGGACAGGGACGGGGGAAAGATGTTAAAAGCGGGGACAGCGGCGTTAGACAGGCCTGGTGCCACCACAAGGTAAAAACATTTGCACACGTTCCCTCAATCCCAGGCTCTCTCTCCCCAGGTTGCCCCTTCGTGATTTTTCTATTGGGAAGATTTCGCTCCCCTTGCTTATCCAGGTAATTGATTGTATCTACATCTTGGAAGTCCTCTGAGCTTCTTGTAGTTGCCCCTAGCAACAGCTGAGCACAGAGGCTTTACAGGTTCTGATTATGACCAAAACCTAAGATCGAAGCCATTCAGGGCTGCACAGGATCACAGCCCAGCCCCCCTCCAGTGCCTGGACTCTCTGCAGCCTCCCCTCTGCACCCTGCCAGCACTGAGCCTCGCTTGCTACGTGCTCACGCGTGCGTGCACGCCATGTACACTCCCCCGCCCCCGCCACGTCATGCTCTGACCACTTACCCTGGAAACCCTTTATTAGCCATGGAGCTTGTCCACGCTAATGGAACAATCTCTACAAAGGTTTGCCGCCCCCAAAACATTCTAAGTTGATGCTTAGAATACTTTTCCTTTGTTATTTGTATGCTCGTTTTGGCGGTATTTGGGGAAGGGGAGTAAAATTGAGATTAACTTTGATTTTCTATTTATTTATCTTTTTACTAATTATTTTGTGTTCATTATAACCCCTCCACCAAAAAAAAAAAAACAAAAAAACAAAAAAACAAAATACAGAGCGGCTGATAGAAGAAAATGGAAATCCCTATAATTCGCTACCCGGAGAGACCTGCCGACAATGCTTTCATTTATGGCCTTCCAGACCATTCTGCGAAACAAATGGGCTTGTGCTATACATACTGTTTTGAAACCTGTGTTTTAAATTTAACATCGACTGTGGACTTTTTTTCTATATTAATATAGTTGTTACTTCTTTATCTGAAATTACCATATATTCCTATACATATGCTATGAGTTCAGATTCTCACTTTGGGGGCCAAATTATATTTCATTGAGTGGATTAAGTCAGGTTCTGCTTTTGGAAACCCATGAAGGAAGGTTTTGATGTGGTTTCATGATAATCCTCTTTGTGCGACAGACAGCTCAGTACTTCACAGTAGTGGATCAACAGGGTTAGTCCCTTGATGGTCAACAATTTATGACCAGCCCCCACCGGCTATGACCCATCAGGAATGCAGGGGGCGTGTCACGCTAGCAGAATACCAGGCCCCTGAGGGTTACATAGGCTCACTGTGAACTGTGGCACTGCTGATTTATAACTGGGTGGCAGGCCTGCCTTCCCTCCCCAGGAAGAGCTTCTGCCTCATGCTGATGTGTTGCACAACTGCCCAGAGAAAGTCCAGTCATGCTTCCCACCAGAGGCCAGGAAGACGCTTATCAAACGCCCAGTCTAGCAGCACTGAGACCCCTCCTCCAGATTCCTTTACGAACTTCCCCAGCTTATGCAACCCTGGACCACTTACTTCTCCATCCGGTAGTAGAGCATCCCTCGCTGGAAGTAAGCTACCGCTAAGTGCTTGTCTCGGTTGATGCTTCTGGAGAGGGCCTGCGGAGAGAGGGAGGGTCCCTTTGTGGCTGAGGAGCCAGGCAGTGAGGAGGTGTGAGATGAGCCAGGGTGAGGTGAGAGGGGTCATGAGAATGATCGGTGTCCTGAAGGTGACAAGAGGCTTAGGGGTTAGATAGGCGGAGTCAGGATGCCCTGTGTTGTCACTTCCTAGTAACAGGACATGAGGCAAGTTACCTAATCTCCTTGACCCTTAGTCTGTCCCTCTGTAAAATGGGGATCTTAATATCTGCCTTTCAAGATTACTGACAGGATTACACTAATAAAATTAATTAAATATGGAAATAACACTTAAAATGTTACATATGGCATTATATAGCATATAAATTTGTTTCATAAATACTACACAATTAAAGTAATAACCAATGAGAATGCATATAAAATGCCAGGAGTAAGAACTCAAGCAGGATACCAAAGCGAGGGAGAATGAGAAGGCCAAAAGCAGAAGAATGAGAGGACGGGGGAGGTGAGGGAGGGGCCTGAGCTTGCGCAGGCGGGAGCACAGCCCCTGTGGGAGCACCGCCCCTGCGGGCTGAGCTGTCCAGGAGAGCTGCTGGGCTCTGTCCCTCTCTGCTCCTGCCCCTGACAATGTGCACCATGTCTCCAGCAGCCCTATTTGCTCAGCCCCCTGGCAGGCCTCTGAGAGGGGTGGGGGCCACCATCCTCCCTCCAGCCAGACGTGGGGGACCCTTGTGTCCCCTGTCTGCACACTCTGGACCTGAGATGGACTTTGACAAGTCTGCGCAGCTGTTCTAAGCAGCTTCTTTCCTCCTTCTTCTTTGCCCACTGCTGGTCACAGTGAGGAGGATTGTGGGAGGAACTGATGCTAGCTGGGTGGGGGAGTTGGTCATCTGTCCACACAGCCTTGCAAAGACTGGCAGTAAAAGGTAAACATAAGAATTAACATTTACACCATGGTGCCAAGTGATAACGGCTCTTTAACAGTCCATGTCTCACTTAATCCTCAAGATGGTTCACCTGCAGGAGGTCTGCATGGCTTGCTGAGGACCGAAGGTCCAGAGACAGGCGGAGCTGGGATTTGACACCAGATCTGCTTCCAAACTCCATACCCTTTCCAGCTCCCTGTGACCGACCCAGAAGGTGCTGATGAATGCTCGACCCCATACTTGGGAATACGAGAGAGAAAAAAAATGCTGGGAACGAATGCTAAGACACCGTGCGCCATGTCCCCAGCAGACATCATTCATCACTCATGGTATGCTTTCCTTCTGCCAGCCTCAGAACCTTTAAAACGGTGCCCCCACATAATCGATCAGAATTCTCACTTGAGATGAAACCTCTTTTCCCTAAGTTCCCCTTCTTGGTCTCTTGGGCAGAGAAAGCTCACGCACATGAACGTCTTGGAAAGCCAACAAGGTGCGAAGCATGAGATAGAGACCCGTGGACAGCAGGAGTTTATAGAAGAAAACATAACTCGGGGAGTTTTACAAAGGGTTTAAAGAATGATTCCAGAGTGATGTGAATTTAACAGGTGGAGAAGAAAAGAGAGCGAAACCCAAAGCCAGGGAGTGGTTCCTAGCTCTGCGGGCATCAGAACCACCTGGGGAGTGTTAAGAAGTCTGTCCAGGCCCCTCCCCGGGCCAATTAAATCAGGACCCCTGGAGGAGGGGCCTGGGCAGCCTTTGTTCTGAGCTCCTCAGAGGTTTCTGAAGTGCAGCCTGGGCTGGGGACCTCTAATTACAGAGGCAGGAGGCTGCCTGGGGGAGAGGCGGCGCCTCCACTCACCTTCTCTGCCTCCGGCATGCTCCCCAGGATGGTGTGCATGCAGCCCATGTTGAAACAAATCCGGGAGTGGGGGTCCTGCACTGCGGCGAAAGCATCCAGCGCTTTCTTCCAGTCCTTCTTGTCAGCGGCCAGCACCCCTTCATTCCAGAGGCTGATGGCCTCAGCCAGGGACATGGTCAAGTGGCAACCAGGAGGCCGTGAGCGGAGTGAGCGTGAGTGGGGTTCTCCCCCAGCACAGCAGCCCCAGGCCTCGCCTCCCTGGCCTGGTGCGCAGAATGGGGTTAAGCTTCCCTTAAGACGACTTCACCAGTGTTGCAAAGGCGTCAGGAAATGTCCCCACCTTTTGGCAACTTGGCAACTGACACAAATAACCCTACCATGAGAGAGAGAGAGAAAAAAAAAAAAAGGAAAGAGAGTGAGAAGGCACGAGGGGGCGGAGTATGGAGGAGAGAGGAAGTACATCAGATACGGCCTGTGATGGATCAGTTCCTGCTTCTGCTCTGTCACCCAGCTTGTCCCCTCTGTCTTCCACCCACCCCTGGCTCTGCAGCTCTGCCCCCTCAGTCACGGCACTGCCCCCAGGCTCCAGGCAACCTCGGCAGGTCAGTGGGCCTCAATTTCCACACCCTGGTCAAATGAGGGTGTTGGATGAGAGGGTAATTATTTTCAGTCTGATGTGAATTCCTTGATCACTTTCTCAATAATTTTGTAGAACTTCTTGAAATATTTGATCTTTATCTTGAGCTAAAACCAGCAATTGGCACATTTCTGAGACAGGGTGGTCTAGGGTGTCCCTTTGGGTATGAGATAATTTTTATGAATACCTAGAAAACTCAGAGGGGACCAATTTCCTGCACATGCTAAAATTAGGAGCCGAATTTGACAGTGAATTATGAGTTCTCCCATCCTTGTGTGAAAAACTGAAGAGACTGAGGGGTCTCACTGATGGCTAACGCACTACCAGTCTCCCAAAAAACAGATTTAAGATTCCTTTTCTCACTGCCCTGGAAAAATAAAAATCAATGAAACCTCTCTGAAGAATAATTTTGAGTAGAGGGTATAACCCATTTGACTTACTAAAATCTGGACTTCTTGTTAATATTAGATAAAATTCATGTTTATGAGGGTCAAATACTTAGATGCCAATTCTTATTCTGTAGCAACCGAAGGAACTCACCAATTATCACACTTCTAAGATCCCCAAAATAAAACATAAAATTGTACTCCTTATAGGGCTTGTAGGATTGAAGGTGTGAGAATTGAGAAGATGTGCGTATCTTTTCACGAACCATTTCCTGTATTTGGAAGGGCTTCCCACCTCACTTCTTTGCCCGACAAACTCCGACTCATCCTTGAAGGCCCAGTTAAAGAACATCACCACCTCTCTGAAGGTAGTGCCACCTCCAAGTAGTAGAGGGGATCTCCCCCTGCTTTGTACCACCTCCTTCCAAATAATTATTTATTGGTTGCAATTTATCTCTTCATCTGTTCATCTCTTAGACTCCTCTAGAGGGCTGGGCCCAGGCCTGTTCCTTCTAGAATCCCCAGCACCAATACATAAATCAGTAAACGACAGAGGGACATATTTCAGAAACAAGTTAGAAATCATTGGCGAGTGACCTGCAGGTCGCAGCGATGCCAGGAAGAGATATTGCTAGTCCCTCCAGGGAATAAATTATCAAAACCCAGTTGGCACATTGATTATTCTTAGGAAACCTAAGTGGTTTTGTAGCTAAGTGAGACTTTATTTAAATTTTTTTTTGCCCCCTTTTTACTTTATTATTCTAGCCTGCCACACAGAACTCTCTCCTTAAGCTGACACCTATTAGTTTCATGTGTCCAGCATAGTGGTTAGATATTTATATAATTTACAAAGTAATCCCCTCAATTAGTCTAGTACCCACCTGGCACTACACATAGCTATTACCACCTTATGAACTCTATTTCCTATGCTTTACATCCCCATGACTAGTTCATAACTACCAGTCTGTACACCTTTTCACCCCGTCCTCCAACCCCCGCATCTGGCAACCATCAGTTTGTTCTCTGTATCTACGCACCTGTTTCTGTTTCGTTTGTCTGTTTATTTCATTCTTTACAGTGCACATATAAATGAGATCATATCATATTTGTCTTTCTCTGTCTGACTTATTTCACTTTGCATAATACCTCCCAAGTCCATCCAAGTAAGATTTCATTTCTTTTTCTTGACTGAGTAATATTCCATTGTATGCATGTATCCCGACTTCTTTATTGAATGGCTGGACCGCTTTCTCATCTGGAGGCCAGACTGGGGTGGGGCCTGCTTCTTAGCTTTCTCATGTTGTTGGCAGAACATAGCTGTAGAATGATGACGCTTGCTTCTTCAAGGCCAGCTATGGAAAGGGAGTCTCTGCTTCACTGACTCCTTGACCTCTAGGCCTCCTTTTAAAGGACCTGCTTGATTAGGTCAGGTCCACCCAGGATGATCTTTCTCAATTAATTTAAAGTCAGCTAGTTAGGGATCTTAATTACCATTGCAAAATCCCTTTGGCATTGCCATATTCTGTGGGTCAGAAGCAAGGCAAAGGTCCTGTCCACTCAAGGGGAGGAGGTGACATAATGGCAGGGATCATTGGCGGTCATCTTAGAACTCTGCCTGGCGCAGCTTCCGAGTGCCAGTCTTCTCTTCCGTGACTCATCAGCCACTTTAGTTATTCCTGCCCTGTGCTCTCAGAGCAGCCTCTCTCTATCCTCTCTACCCCTTGTGTGTGTTCAACCATACGCAACTGCAATTTCTTGTTTAAATTACAGTCTCCCACCTAGACTGTAAGCTCCAGGAATACAAGACCTATGATTTTTCAGCCCTGTTTTTTTTTTTTTTTTGCCTATCACATGGTAGATTCTCAAAATATGTGCAAAATAGCTATGCTGCTTTTAAAGTCACTGCAATGGTTTAGGTCGGTTGGTTGCATGTATCCATCTCATCATCAAAGTACGGGCATGTATAACGCCTATTCTTTTAAAGAACCCTCACACTAAGCACACTAGAGACCAGGGCTGTCTCCATCTTTGTACCCGTTATACACATAATATCTATATCCTCAGTAAATGATGATCGATGAATGAATGAATGAATGAATGAATGAACACAATAATGAAAGCTCTGAACCCTGAGTAGGACGAGTAACTACTCTGAGTCCTCATTATAAAATTGTCCTTTGACTTCATTTGTGCACCTATGAACCCAGCTCAGATTTAAGAGTCCAGCTTACACGCATCCCCTACCTGAAGCCTTCCCCGACCTAAGTTAGTCTCAGCAACGTTCATTTCTCTGAATTCTTACAGCATTTGTGATCAAACCCCAAAGCACGACACTGTGTTATGTTATTTATTTTCTACTTTATCTGTTCAGCTAGCTGTAAAACTCTTTGAAGGCATGGAGTTTTATTTCTTGACATTTTCTATAGAACCTAACACCTAACATGGTATGGCAAAAGTTTAATAAATATGTGCTGATGTAAAAAATTTTTTTAGTCTAGGGCCACGCCTCCCTGAATGTGCCTGATCTCGTCTGATTTCAGAAGCTAAGCAGGGTTGGGTCTGGTTAGTACTTGGATGGGAGATAACCTAGGAATACCAGGTGCTATAGGTATTTAAAAAATAATGAAAAAAATTTTTTTAAATATATATATATTTTAAAACTATGGCTGATCTGAGTCTAGTCTGCACATTTTATAATAGCTTTCTCATTTTGAATGCAATTGGCCTTTCCATTCCCATGTCTTCTCTCCCTAGTTTCCATCCATGAAATGTGGTCCAAGGATGCAGTTTGCATCTCACCTGGACACACTTACTGCTCTATAGGTCTTTCTCCCTAGGGAGGCCAGGTCACTGGATGACTCATTTATGTGTTTCTTCAGCATATTTCCCTCAGCTAAGCAGATTTCCAAGTGAGTGGGTGTCTAGGGAGAAGTGCTGCCCTAAACAAGACAGTTCCTGATGCAGAAGGAATAGAAACTGACCATGTCATAATATATATTTAAAAAGGGAGGGTACAGAAGAGTTAGAAATATACCTCACATTTAGCAAAATGGAATTTTTAAAGATTCTTTTTTGCTTCCCCTGTAGTGTTCCTAACAACTAAAGCAGTGTCTGGACATATCGTGACTATTTGTCGGACGAATGCATGATGGCATGGAGAGCAGACACCTGTTAGGCTGTCTTCCTTCTCCTGCTTCTCTAGGGAGTACCCATCTAATCCACAGCAGGAGAGCAGGCCCTGTGGCTGCCTCTGAACTGCGCAGTACCCGGCTGGTTGGACCATGGTGGGCACCTGATAAGCTGGTCCAATTAGCTTCTGTCTACTGTGAGTCAGAATTTAAAAAGAGACAGCAGGCTCATCTCTTTGGGGAGTTGGAACCATGACGTGTAAACTTAGGAGCTGTGCTTCTACGATGTTTGGCCACAAGGTCCAGGAAAGCAGAGAAAGCCAATCCTCATACAGAGAGAATGAGGCAGGTGACCAGTGAGAATCAGAGACAAGAGACAGAAACAGTGAGTCCGTGACATTCCAGTTCCAGATTCCAGCTTTTCTGCAGGCCCCCCTGAATTCCTTTAGCCTCTGAGAGACATTTGTAGCCCTTACAATGAATTTCAGTGTTTGCTTAAGTTTGCTCTAGTTAGTTTTTGTTGTATGCCAACACACCCCAGGCCCCACAAAATAAATAAATAAATAAATACAGCAAAGAAGTGATCCTTGGCTAATAAACAATGAAAAATAGATGTGCATCCCTGGCCCAAAGCTGGAAAACAATTGATTGCTTAAGAGAGACGGGAGATTCTCAGAAACAAACACAACCACATAGTACTCAGGGATCCTAGAGAGGAAGGACATGGGGAGGCAATGGGACTCCCCAGGGAACTCTTTCAGGAGGCCAGACAAGCACAAATGATGGAGGACCTGGCTCCTGACCATGGAAAAATCCAAATGCTGGGCAGAGACCAAAGGCAGAGTACAGAGAAAGCTGATGCCCAGAGAGAGCTGAGGCTGCAAAAAAATGCTACGGACAACACAAAGCTCCTTAGTGTCAGCACAAGAGCAGGGAGGGTCACTGCTTGGTGCAGATGGCATCACGTTAACAGATTTCAAAGAGAAAGCAGAACTCCCCGGCTCCTGCGCTATCCCTGAGTCTCAGAGGGAATGAAGACGCAGCCCGAAGATGGTGAGAAAGCTGACTGCTGATACAAAGAAATTCCATTTATCAAATCCAGATTCACTGAATCCCAGGAACCAGATGATTTTGGAAATATGTTCCCTAAAACCTTGTCAGTAACTGAAACGCCAGGAAGACTGAGAGAGATGCTAGAAAGCCAGGATGATGTGATTCCACTTTTCTGAAAGGCATGAATTCCAAAAATGACATCAGAGATTTACTGGCTGATCCCTGGAAAGAATTCTAAAATATAGATTATTAAGCAAAGGCAACAGAAACAAACTGATAGATACGGAGAACATTTTGAGTGTTATCGGATGAGAGAGGGATTTAGGAAGATGAGTGAAAAAGGAGGAAGGGATTAAGAAGCACAAATTGGTAGTTACAAAATAGTCTTGGGGATGTAAAGTATAGCATAAGGAATATATGGTCAGTAATACGGTAATGGCTATGTACGGTGTCAGGTACTAGATTTATCAGGGTGATCACTTTGTAAGTTATATAAATGTCTAATCAATATGTTGCACACCTGAAACTAATATAATATTGTATGCTAACTATAACTGAAAACTAAAAACCATTAAACAAACAAACAAAAACAAAACAAACAAATAAAGGCATTTAAAAAACAAAACAGAAGCTAGGACGTTTAGAAACTTGCATGAGTTTACTAAAAACAAGTCAGGTCAGAGCAAACCCTTTTGCTTTTCTGAGAAGACTTTCCTGATAGGTGGACCAGGAAAGGTATTTGCAAATATCGGAAAGATACTTAGCCAAGATTTTCCTTAGACAAGACAATTCAGATTCAACACATACAATAACAGAATTAAAATATTGCCTGACTCATGCTGATTTACCAAATATGGAAGTTGAAATTTGATAGGGATAGATGTAAAGATTTACTCCTAAGTTTAAAAACCCAACTGCCCAAACATAGGAAGACAACAACCCTTAAGAGCTACATGTTGGGGGAAGCCTAGCCATTCAAGTTGACTGCAAGCTTAGTGTGAGCCAACAGAGTCATATGGTTGCCAAAACAGCTATTGCAATCGTAGGCTGCATTAACACAAGTGCAACCAACTCTTGTGTCAGATGGTTCTTGACCACTCACCCAGTGACCTGAGTAAGCTCCTGCTGCCCAGCGCAGGAGGCTGGCACCAACTCCCCACGTCAGAACGTACTTGCACACATCCCTTTCAATCCACATGTCTATTCTCCATCATCCAGGGCCTTCATCCTGACCTGGCTGCTGTTCACATCTCTTTCCCCAGAAAGAAGACCCTGTCTGGAAGCCCCCAGTTTTAGTCCTTTTTCTCATCTGGCCATAGACGTAGCTCATGGATTCTTCACAAAGGGACGCAGCCCCTTCTCTTTGGAGCCTCAGATTCCTTTCTGGGCGTCAGGACAGCCAGCAACATATAATCTGTTCATCAGATTATACCTGCTTCTTAGCACGAGGGCTGGCTCACCCTGCCCAGGACTTTTCTCCTGCCTGACAGCACACACCATCACCCCATTCATGCGAGCACCTAGGCGGAGAGTCCAACTATCAGAGCAGCACCTTCCCCAGGCTGGGACACATACTACCGATGGCTCATGAGATGATTTTAGGCGGGACGTGAACTCACATTTCTATCATAATAACTATTGTATTAGTTTAATTCGTTCACCTTTTTTTTCGGACAACTAATATACCCACGATGTTCAACAAATATGAAAACATTTCCTCTCATCACTACTGAACTCTTTCTGCCCAACAGGAAGAACCACTTGTGGTAGTTTAAAATCTGTCAGAAAAGATTTCACGCATATAAAAACGTAGACACCCCCTCCCTATCCCCTCTCCTCTTATGCAAATAGTATTTGATACACAGTTCTCTGTACCTTGCTTTTTTCTCTCAATAATAATTCCTTATCGGGACACAGAGGGCTTTTTCTTATTTATTTATTTTTTTTAAATATCTGTGTAGTTTTCCTTCTTACAACCAGTCCCCTGTGGAGGGACAGGCAGGTTGTTTCCAATTCCGTGCTAGCATAACACTGCTGCAATGAATCTGCTCCCATGTGCACCCTTTCACACGTCTGTGAACACAGTTGTAGATGCATTTCTTAAGGAGGAATACGTGGGACAAGGCGTTTATTCATTTTAATGGGTATGAGAAAAAAGTGTATAGCTCGTGCACTAAGCCCACAATTTCACAGTTACGACTTTATCATGAAGCTAACGTTTCTTAAAACGTGAATTAATGAAAGAAAAATACTAATAAGAGCATAGGTAGGTTGAAAATATGCCTAACAATCATGAAAGCGATATGTAAAGGTATATACATACTAACCTAGCATGGAGCTATCAGCGTCCCTGCCAGAAGCTCCTAAAACTCTATTTCTTGCAGCACTCAGAGGTCCAGGCGATGCAGAGTGGAGGAGGTCTGAACCCCAGAGACCTGTGTTTAAATTCCGAGTTTCCTCCAGCTGGCTGTGGGTCTCACCGCCTCTTGCAGCCCCACTTTTCTTACGTGGGAGGGTGTGTCGTGGGGAGAAGTCACAATGCAGTTAAGTGCTTGGAACACACTGCCTATGTGATAGTGGAGGCTGTTATAATTTGGCTATTTTGAGTGAATTTGGGGAAGAAAGAGAAATCAGAATCTTTGTTCTGCCTGGCACTTCTCCCTTTCAACACCCATTCTGCAGAAAAAACATTTATAATGGCAGCTGAGAAATGGAGCCAGATACAATATGAAATAGAGCGTGTGACACGGGTCGCCACATTTGATTTAACTCTCTGCTGTCACCATCTCGAGGTCCTTAATAATTCTGAACAAGAGGCTGCATTTTCATTCTGCAAATTCTATAAGCAGCCTTGTATAAAATGCTAGACACACATGGTCCCCTTCTTCCTGCCGCCACCCCAGACAGATTAGGTCCTAGGGCTCCTGAAAGTTGCTGGTGGAGCCCATCCCCTTAGGACCACGCATGGAGCCTAAAACCTGGCCGCTTCTGCTGTGGCCTGGAGCCCCCTCTGTCCTGGTCCTACACCGATCACAGACTTCCTCAGGAGACTTTCCCAGCGTGACACCAGGAGGGAGTCTTCCCAGGGACCATGAAGGGTCAGAGCCAGGATATGGAGGAGCCACGGTAACTTCATGCCCCTGAGTCCCAGGGAAGCACTTAGCCACCTATAATCTTCGCTCATCCTGTGTTTTACACAAGACAGTGCTGTGGGGTGAGAAACCCTGGATTCAAATCCTGGCTCTGCCATGTCCTGCCTGAGGGGACTTTCATACGTCACTCCAGTTCTCAAGAGCCTCACTTTCCTCACCTGCAGAATGGCTGTAAGAACAGGCCCTAACTTGTGGGTTTATCCTGAGGCTGAAATAAAATGTTGTATAAAAGTGCTGGGCAGCTGCTGAACGCCCTGGGTGCTTTTGGAATGCCCCATTTATGACAGAAACATGAACAAACAGTCTTTGTTTGCTTCGTGGGGTGCTGATCCCGTTTGGACACCCCCAGCCTCCTACTCCAGGCTGATGTGAGCAGAAGTGTCAGTGTGCTGGGCGCCACCTCCTCCTTCAGACCCTTGGACGCTGAATTCGACCTCTGTCCAAGCTCCAAGCAGTTTTCTCTCAGCTTCTGGTTTGTCACGCTCTACTTTGTAGCCACTCACGCCTTAGAATTCCTACCACACAAAGCTTTGCAGAATGGTTTATTGCCCTGGGGTACAATTAAAGCCGTACAATTCATGTCGCTCGCCCAGGGTTATTACATGCGGTGGAAGTCCCCTTTTACACAAAACACTGGACTTCCTGCTGTAGCATCTATTGTAATTTTCCACTAACCAGCGTTTTCATACTTCCTTCTTCTCCCTCTCTGCGGACTGTCTGCTTACAAGCCCTAGGTGAGACATCTATTTCTCATACCACGGTTCTTCCAGACACTCTCCTGCTCTCTCCTTCCACCCCCGTCCAGTGGGACATCGAATCTTGGAAGGCAGATAAGGAAATAAGGTGGAGATGCGGTTCTTCAGAGGGCAAGGAAACAAATGAAGAAGCTCTTGCAATAATAGTTTAGGCGAGAAATAAAAATGCCAAGGCAGCCAGGAGGAGAAGAGCATGAGTAAACGCGGCCTTGTGCTGCAGACGGAGAGACGGCATCAAAGATAAAAGAGTCCCTGACTCCAGGGGAGTGACGCCCTGCACCGACCTCGAACCCCACGCAGGTTCAAGAGTCTTTCTGAAACCTTGGTCAGTGTGTAGTAACACCTTCCCACTGATGAAACGTGGCTTTCTTCTCCTTTCTGCACAAGCTCTAACTGCCTTCCTTCTGAACAGCACTGGGAGCCAAATCAGACTGAATGCCAACTCGTTTCCCAGAGGAACGCCTGGGGACCCACAGAAGGGGGCAATGTCAAGTAGCAGGGACACTGAGTTCCCCAGAGCCCAACTGCAAGGGGCTGAGGTCTGGGGCAAATGGTTTCCGGACGTCTCCACCCGCATTTCCTCACCTCTGGACACAAAACTGGGATGGCAGATGGCCCTGGAAGGCAGTGTAGACGTGGAAGGGAATTAAAGACTCCAGTGAACCAGCACAGGTGCTCCCCTAGCAGGTGCGCAGAAGTGGGAAGAGTGTGGGTCCACTCATGCTCCCACTTTACCTTGGAGAAGGTCAGGGAAAGACAGAAGGCTGAACCCTGGGACCGCCTGGGAGTGTGGAGTTCTCAGACCTTCATCAAAAGTTAGCTGGACCCACCCGGCCCCTGCTGCAACCTCTCCTTCCCAGCGTCACCACCTATTACCATTATGGCCCCCGAACGTAAGCAGGAGGCCCTGTTTGCAGGGTTCGCCCTGAGGACAGCTGCTGCAGGGGCGGACATCCTTCCACGAAGCAGCAGCACGGGCAACTGTCTAACGCTAACGGTTAATCTCTACTGCATCCCTACTGTGCGCCCAAAGAGCTTTAAGCCGTTGATGTGCATCGTTCTTAGAAAAATACACTGAGGGTAAAAGAAGCTGAGTCTCAGGATTAAATCCAGGTCTATCTGACTGCAAACAAATTGATTGCAATTTTTTTTTCTTTTTAGAATCCAAAAGATGTCAAAAATATTTGACCTGTAAGTTTCTTTTCCCCAATCAAAAATAACAACAAAAAACAGCACCCCTTCCCCCTCCCCACCCCCTCTTTCAGAAATGGTGCAATGCTGCCTTGAGGTAGGGGATGATTTGAACTTCATAGTTCTCTTAAAATTCTTACCCATGATCTGATAGACTCAAGCCTTCCACTGACACGAATACAAATGCTGTCACTTTCTGCATTCAAGTCACTGGTCTGGGACCTGTCAGTGCATCAGAAATTGAGTTTCCCCTCATATGAAACTGATTATGGGAGAACAGCTGGGCCAGAGCAGGCGGAGGGCAGAGGCGAGTGGGGCCAGCAGCTGGGGGAGAGGAGGTGGGAAGGTGGGGAGGGCTGCGGGGGCACTCTGCAGTACAGCCATGCCCTCTGAACTTCTTAAATACTTAAATAAACTGGAAAAGTTTCTTTACTCTGTGATTCTAAATCAGTTTCTATAAAGGCAAATAAACACCAGAATAAATGCAAAAATAGCCAGCTCAAAAAAAAAAAAAAAATGTCCGAGGCACTTGGAATGTGGAATGCCTGGCATAGAAATTGTCCTGTGTTCTTTCTTTGTCAGCTGTGGTGCTTTTGTCTCCCAAGGAGCTGGACCATGGGCCTTGGCCTTAAGTGCTTTTTAATAAAGAAAACGGGGCCTGCAGCTCCCCCACCCCCTCAGCCATCTCTCTGGGCCCAGGAGCCTGCTCAGAACACATGGGATCACCCAAGGGGTCTTAGAATACTTCTCTGGCTCAGGCTGGGGGACCTTGACAGAAAGGTGGGCAGAGGAGCAGATGGTCTCTGCTGGTGGGATCAGGGGTTTAGTGACTCCTAGCTTTCCTGCGATGATTTGTGAAAACTATAAATAAAGTACTGCTGAGGTCATTTGCCAGAGTCCAATGGAGACAAACTCTCAACTAGATTGTCTCCGCCTGGGGAAGAAGCAGGTGAATCCTTGTTTCCTGCGGCTTTCATTTTAACTCTGGAAAAAAAATCTGTGTCATCTGTTGATGTTCCCACTGAGCAGTGTTCAGGCCCTAAGCAGAGACTCGTCAGACAACTGCTCACTCTGGAATTCGCTCCCCAAATCGCTATAGCAACCTGGGTACCAGCTGGAAGACCCAGAAACTCAGCAGAGCCCTGCCTACCAGGCCCGAGGAAGAGGAATAAACAGTCTACAGACAGGAAGTGTCGTTTCGTGGAGGGCTTTTTTCCTTTTTTTTAAGATAGAGTTCTGAGGAATACAAAAATGTGTTTAGTTGACCACAAAGTAGTATTAAAAACCAGATGCGTTCTGCTCAATTCCAGGCAAATGATTAGCAAATTGGCTCTTTATGTTTTTGTGTCTCACACATTCAGGTGCTAAATTTAGCAGTTCAAGTTTGAGCCATTCACTTTCATTTTGTTCAGGCAAAAAGTCACAGCGCTGAATCTCTGAAGTATGTGTCTTCTAAACCACGTCAGGATCATTCTCTTGTTAGTCTTTGTACTGGTTGGTGTTTTAACTGAGAAAAGGGAAATAACTGAAATCTAGTTTGATGTTAGACTTAGTTAAGTCCTCAGATAATGACAAAGCCCCAGTTTGCACCTGCTAGTGGCCTCTTAAGCCAAGGCTCCGTCAGGATCCTTGCCCTGGGAAAAGGTACCTGTGGGTGGAGATGATGGTGAGAAGAGCTAAGGGGAAGCAGTTGGGACGATACCGGGCCAGGTGGAAATGGGCTGGACACCATTTCCAAAAGATGAAAATGTCTTGGGCTTCAATTCTCAGGACTTTGCACAAATATATTCAAATTAATTCTGCCTTCTTTCAGAATTAAAGTGTTCTGGCAGATTGGCTGTTTCAATGTGTCATCTTCAGTGAACCAAAGGGAGTCTTTTTCCTTTTTTTTTTGGCTGTCTTTCAGCCACCTGGCTCTCAATAAGATATTCATGCCTCTTAAAATGTGTGAGGCTACAACACTTGTCTAGACCTCAGATGACTCCCTCTTATCGGTCAAGTTTGCTAAATCTCGAGCCAGCATTTGATTGGTTATCATTACTGCTCTTGCTTTAGAAACGATTTCCCCACCATTTAAGCATTCAAGGTAAGGTTTCTGCACTTCAGCTGATTACTCCATCCTTCCGTTCACCAAGCACCCATCAGGGGAGGGAAAACCATCAAACCTTAAAGTTCGCTTGCTCCCTGTGAACTTGAAAAAAAAGAAAAAAATCTGTTACCTTTGGCCAGTTGATCCTCTAGTTCAGCTCTCAAAACTGAACCTCCCATGCTCAGAGGGAACATTTTCACTCATGCGGGCGGCGGCGGGGTGGGGGCAGGGGCGGGCAAGGTTAAGCTGGGGGTGGAGAGGGGAGGGAGAGGAGGAGTCCAGGTGTCTGGGTGTTGGATCCAGGCTTGGGGAAGCCCTTAATCATCATCTCTCTCTTTGATTGACCCATCGCAGGCCGTCAGGCAGTGCTTGTTAAACAAACGGAACTCTCTCTCACCCATCCAGTTCCTGGGCATCCCTTGAGTCACATTCGGGGATGGGGAGGTAAAAAACGCTGGGAAATGAGCCTCCTTGTCCTGTGGTCCTCCTTTTCTAATTTGGGCTGGCAGGCTGGACACAGGGGCCTGGGAAGCATAGCTTTCTTGGCAAGTGTAGCGGGGGGAATCAAGTGCCTTCCATTTTCCCATCCAGTGTCTGAGCTGACATTGTGAACGAAAGTCTCCAGAGGAACTGAGGCCCAACTATCCTCTCCCCCGCCCAGCCCCCGCCCACACCGTCCCCGTTAAAACACATATGCATTTTCGTGATAAAGGTGTTGCAGAATGCAAACAAAAACATCCACTCCAGAGAATTGTACTTTTGTGGCAAATATGCCGTTTCCCACTAATACAGATATGCAGAAATAAGTCTGTATTTTTCCTCTCTGTTTTCAGTTTCCTTTTTCTCCTGGTGGCAGAAAACAACCCTGTTCAGTTCCAGGCAAACTTAGACACTTGAGCTGGCACCTACTCAGATTCCCTTACTCTGAAATTCCCAAACTTTTCCAGGAGTCTGTCATCTTCTTCCTTTAAAGCTTGCTATTTCTGGGAGACAATGGCTTTTAAAGCCTCTTCTAGGAATCCCCATCCAGCTGGTCTCTCTGCCTTCTTTATCTTCTCAGGGCTGGGGAGGGTAGGGGCAGTGAAGAAGGTGGTTGGAAAGGGGAGGACGGTGGTGAGGAGAGGAGACTGGCTCAGCGAATACTGTCTCCATCCCTCCATCTCAGTGTTACATAAGGACCATTGCTTATGAATTTAAAAGCCAACAATTCAGTCTTTCTTCTCTGGCTCCACCACGAGGATTCTCCCATGGGACACATGGCAGCTTCTTATTTCTTCATAGGCATTGGGGGAAAGGTCATAACATCAAAGGGAGGGGGAGGGGGGAATCATCCATTAATGCTTCACAATATTACACCACATGCTGTTCTTGTGGAAACACTCATCTTTAATTACTCCATCCCTTGTACTGTTGACTATCAACAGTGGATGCACCATTGCTGAGCAGAGGGCTCAGGGCCAACACTAGCGGCCCACTTGGTACAATCTGGAACTCAGGGCAGAAAGCACACAGATCTTTGTTCTCTCAGCACCCTGGGGAGAGGTGTGTTTGGACAGGGCAGACAGGATGTCCTGTGAGACCTTGTCCCCTATGGCCCCTCCCTTCCCTTCTCTTCCTTTTTTTCTTTCTTTTTCATGTTCCCACCCTCCTTCTGCTGCCCCAGAGCATAATTTACATAAAGTAAAATTTACACCTAGGAAGCGTGCAGCTCCGAGAATCAATGCCTGTGTGTTCACTCGTGCCACCATAGCTAGAGCGCTCCCTTTTTATGGAGATTGCGATTATAACTGGCACAACTACAGGAGGCATACACACACAAAATGGCCCTGCTTTGGGTGCCAGATGTTTATGGGGGATTCTGGCTTTTAGATTCTTCAGCTCCTCCTATCCTGGTTCAGACTGTAGGTCAGAAAGGCTCCGCCAAAGAATCGTCCCAGCCCAGAGAGCCGGCAGGGTCCCCTCCACCTGCTTGGGAAGGAACCTGATGACCAAGTGACTTCTGTAAAGACCCAGATGGGAGTATCGGTGGGTCTGCTCCAGACTCATCAGTCACATGAATGTCCTGTCTTGGATGAGGAGTCTTGTGAGGACATCTCAGTGTCACCCTACTTGTGGTATGGGATGAGCTACGTGGGAGAGGCCCACACAGCTTCATTTCTTGGTCAAGTACTGGCACCGTGACACTAAGCTGAATCAGAATCAGAATCAGCTGAGAACTGATGTGAGGTTTTTGATTGCAGCTGTGGCCTTTGACAGGGGAGTTTTTCCTCCAGATGCTCCCACAAATGACAGAGTCTTGGGTCCCCTCAGAAGATACAGACCAACTCATCCAGGGACTTCCCTCTGAAAAATGCTCACTGTCAGTGTTGGAAAAGTTAAAACTGGTACAACCTTTCTGGGGAACATCTTGTAATACACTTGTGATGAGCTTTGATTCGGCATTTTGCTTCTAGAAACCTGTCCTGCTGAAACATGCAAATATTTCATACACATACACATATGCACATCGCAGCAGTGTTTATGATGATAGGTAAGAATTTTTTTAAAAATCTAAGTGAACACCAATAAGGAAATGATTAAATAATGTTATATATGTACAAGAATAGAATCAGATCTACATGTGCTGATGTTGAAAGACAAGTAAGCTACTGTGTTAAGTGAGACACCAAATATGGAACAAAAACCCAAAGAAGAGTTTGACACCTTTTTGTAAATGAATAAGAATATGATATTAGCACATGTACTGGAAGTATTAACATCACTGATCTCTGGGATCTGGGAGGAATGCTAGGGGACTTTTATTTATAGCTTTTATATTTTGCCATTGTTGGAATTGCACAATGAGCTTGTATTACTTTTGAGATCAGAAAAACTATAGATTTTTGTTTGTTCTTTTAAGAAAAGGGACAATGTCTTGAAACTGATGACAGTAGAGAGAATTTTTCCCATGATTACTTCCAGAAACTTTAGGTTAGGCTTATCTATAGAGTTGGCCCCAAAGGAGAGGGGGAGAGTCAAACTGGGGTGGAATGTGGCACTCTGGGAGCTTAGTGGGTGTCGGAGGGAGCCATCGGTCCCCAGTGACCCCAGCCTCCTGGTGTTCGTGCTCATGGCTAATCTCTTCTCCTTAAATGTGACTAGACCTGCAGCCTTGCTTCTGATGAACAGAATACAGGAAATAAAAGAAGAAGGAAGAAAACCACAGTAGTAACTAAAACAAAAGTAAAACTTAAAAAAGAAAACCCCCTAAAAAAAAACCAAAAAGAAAAAAAGAGACACTACAGCAAGTGTGATGGGGTAACGAAAGACTGTGATTTCTGTCCTGCTGGAACCGTCTGGGCCTCTCTCACTTGCTCTCTTTAATGACGTCAGTTGCCATATTGTGAGCCACACCGCGGAGAGGCCCAGATGGCCAAGGGGAAAGCCTCGGGAGGAATAAATAGCTGGCGAGAAACCGAGGCCCTTAGTCCAGCCACCTGTGCAAAAGTGATCCTGCCTCACTGGAACCCTGCGGAGAGTGTGGCTCCCAGCCCCACGCCCCACAGGAACCGTGGGATGATAAACGTGCGTTGTTCTTAGCCTCTAAGTTTTGTGGTGATTTGTTATGTGCGGGGTAAGTGATATAGCAGGAAAATGAATGTGACCCCATCTGCACTTGAATGGGCAGAGGCTTTGGGGGCAGCAATTTATTAATTAACTCTGTCTGTTTGAGGAGGTCATTTTTTAGGGCTGTCAGTAGAGTTTCTAAATTTGGAAACCACGGGTAGTTCTAGGGGAGGCCGATAAGCGTCATGGAATGATGCCTGGCCTCCTTTGCACAAGTGTTTCATACACTGGGGGCCTAAACTGTTAGCGTTGCACAGAGGTACTTGTGGGAGCCTCCAAGGTGGCTTCCGGTCACTCATGCCTCCTGGCACTCACGCCCATGTGAAGAAGTCCCACGACGAAGCAGAGCTGGCCCGAGCGACCAGCACGGTACTGCAGATGTCACTGTATGTGGCTTTGAATGTTAGGCCACACAATTGCAGCTCCTGCCTTCTGCACTCAGTTAGTTTTCTCTGGTGGAAGCCAGCTGCCATGTTACAAGGACACTTAAGAAGCCCTGTGGAGAGCTCGCAGGAAGAACGGAGGCTTTTTGTCAAGAGCCGACAACAACTTGCCGGGCTTCTGAAGGAGTTGCCTAGGAAGCAGATCTCTAGCCTCGGACAAGCCTTCAGAGAGCCGCAGCCCTGCTGCCATCCGTCTATAACTTCATGAAAGACTCAAAGCCAAAAATATTCCATAAACCATTATCAAATTCCTGATCCACAGTCTACGGCCATGCTACCCTGAGCAAGCCCAATCCCCTCTAATCTCAGAACCTAAGCAGTGTCAGGCCTGATTAGTACTTGGATGGGAGATCACCCTATAAGTATAAAGAATAAATAAATAAAAATAATAATAAGGGATTGTAAACTGACAAAGTCCTTACAATCTGTGAGGTCAACCAAGAGTTGCCTCGTCTAAAAAAAAAAAAATGCCTGACCCACAGAAACTGTGACAGTTAATATATGATTATTGTTTTTTTTAAATGCGGTTTATATCTTGATTTTATTTTTATTTTTAATTAAGTTTATTGGGGAAACATTGGTTAATACAATTATATAATTTTCAGAGGTACATTATAATTTGACTTCTATATATTTTATTATGTATTTACCACCCAAAGTCCAGTTTTTCTCAGCTACCATATATTTGATCCCCTTTGCCCTCACCTTAACCCCCTATATTTGACCCCCTTTACCCCGTCTACCTTCCTCCTCCTTCACCACCCTCTCCGCTCTGGTAACCACTAGTCTATAGTCCATGTCCATGAGTCTCTGTTTGTCCTGTTCATTTGTTGCTTTTAGGTTTATATCCCACATATAAGTGATATCATAAGATTTTCAACTTTTTGTGTCTGGCTTATTTTGCTTAGCATCATTATCTCGAGGTACATCCATGTTGTTGCAAATGGCAGTATTTCATCTCTTCTTATGGATGAGTAATATTCCATTATATATATGTACCACAGCTTCTTTAGCCAATCATCTATCATAGGACATTGCGGTTGCTTCCATGTCCTGGCCACTGTGAATAATGCAGCTATGAGCATTGGTGTGCAAATATTTTTTTGGATATGGGTTTTCAAGTCTTTAGGGGTAAATACCCAGTAAAGGATAAAAAAACTTTAGAATCAGTGTTCAAACGTTAGTTGTAGCATGGTATTGTTTAACATATGATTGAATACAATCAGCTGGATTCTGGAATGCTGACCGATTATGTGATTTTTGATATTATGCAGTTCCCTCTGCCTGGTATTCCCTGTCAGTTCTTCTCTTTCTGGCAAACTCTTATATAGTCTTTAAAACCTAGTGAAATGGTTATATTTTCTCAGCTTTTCCCTAACATTCACTCTTGGAGAGGTAATTGCTCACCATCTCATAGTCTATCTGACTACTCCTTTTTCTATTCTAGCTTTCTTAAATAGCGTTCATTCATTGTGTGTCTTTTCCCTAGAATCTAGGTCCTGAAAGATAAGAATTGTATCTTACATACTCTGAGTAACCCGTGGCATGAATGACAGTGAAATTGTACCTTGACATATAAAATATTTAGGGTGTTTTAGCTGTATATTTTAAGAAAAATGCCCTTAAGTCCTGAGAAAGGCAACCAAACTTGTCAGTTAGGAGCTGTGTTGGACTTCTTCATGAGCACAAACTAATTATGACTTGAACCCTAAAAGCTATAAAAATATGAATAATTTTAATTATATAAAAGTAAAATATTCTTTATAATAAAAACCATCATAGAGTCAAAAGATAAACTGTGAAAAAATATTTGACACTCATAGCACAAAAGGCTCATATCCCTATGAGAAAAAGAGCTCTTACAAATCAATGAGAACAAGACTATCAAATGGGCAAAGAAAATATATAAATACACCGGCAATACAAATATAAAAACACACAGGAATGCATACAAATACAAGGGATATATAAAAATACAACTGGCTCTTAAACATATGAAAAGATGTTCAAACTCACTACATAAAAATAAATGCATATATATATATACATATATATATATACATATATATATACATATATATATATACATATATATATATATATATACACACACACATATACACACACATCTTTTTAAAAAATCTATCAGAAGTGCAAAAATAAAAATGTTTGATGACAAATACATAGGGAAGGTAAAGGGGTTGGAAAACAAGTATGCTCTTACATTGCCATAATAAATGTAATTGATATGACTTTGAAGGAAGGTATATCTATCCAAATTATAAATGCACACCGTTTGACCTAAAATTCCACTGTAAGGAACTTATCTTTAGGCTTACAGCATAAGTAAAATGGCTTGTGTAATGCTGTACAATGTTATTCATTGTAGCATTGTTTGTAATTGCAAAAGATCAGAAACCACCTAAATCAATAGGGAAATGGTTAGGTAAATTATGATACATTTATTTTTAAAATACCATATTATGCAGTCATAAAAAAGAATAAGGAAGTTCTTTATGTACTGATAGGAAATTATTGCCAAAATATACTGTTAATGAAAAGGCAAGGCACAGAACATTATGTGCAGCATGCTAGGCTAGTCTTTATATAAACAAAGGGTGGAAATATTATATAGGTATTTGCTTGCAAATGCATATACTATGTATGGAAAAATGTCCAAGAATTTACTAATATTACTTGTTTAAAAAAATGGGGTGGAGGAAAAATAACCACAGTGTATCCTTTATGCCTTTTGAGTATTGAGTCTTATGAACAAATGACTTATTTGAAAATAATGAATAAAAGTTTAAATGAATCAAATTAAAAAAATCATAGGTCAATGAATACACTAACCTTGAACTTGGTCATCAAATTGAAGAACAAATGGAGAGGTAGTTCTGGAATCTTGATTTAAGTTGGATAAACAAAAGGAAGCATGATATTATTCAATGGCTTTGTCCATTTGTGGCATTCCTTATCCTGAGTTGACATGATTAGAAAATTTAAGGATAAATAGAAATAGAATCAAGAAAGGTGTTATAAGTTCATGAATACTAATATAATGATTTTTACACTTAAGGGAAACAAAAAGTCTGAGACAAATATTGATCTTAGAGGGTGATGCTAAATAATGAAAGAATGAAAGCTGTTCCATATATATTTCTGTGGTGCCACTGTCAGCCAGAAGTAAGCTGGAATTCAGTCCCTTAGCCATTTTTTTCTGCTTCTAGCTACACACTGTAAAGGCTGCATGTGCTACCTATGGTGGCTCTAATTTCTACCTAAGCTTGAAAAATTCTCTACCTAAATGTTCACATTGAAGTGGATTGTTTTATGACTAAACATGATTGGATCTAGGCTATTTGAACCCAAGGAGAATTATTTTATTCCTTGTATAATTCTCAATTTGTGCTTCTGATATATTGTCCCATTCTGGAACCCTAGGACCTGTGCATATCACTTGGGTATATCTTAGGTGACTAGGCTCTATCATTATTATGCAACCAATAGATATTTGGTGAACATCAACCATGTCAAGGTATTGTGGCGAATGAGTAGGACATAGATACTATGACTTCAGGAAGGCTGTACAGTCCAGTAGAAGGGAAGAGAGGGTATGTTCTAGACAGTATTAGCTAAATGTTGGGCCAAATATGGGAATCTTAGTATGCTGGACTGTGGAATTCAAGTAAGACATATGGAATTCAGGTGAGTCTTGTACTATTCAATTTGTGTTTCATCTATATGGCCTTTATGGAACCGATTCATAGAGAAATAAGAGATGTAAACATAATTTGTTTATCATTATTAGCCAAGTAACATAAATGATGAAGGAAAACAAATTAAGAGTGAACACTGTTCAATGATGCGTATGGTTGGCTCGTCAAATGTAGAGAAGCAGCACCACCTTGAGGCGCATGACATGCCGTACCTCTGTGCACCCCAGGTCTCTGTAACTTGACAAGTACAAGAGGAGTTTTGAACCGTTTTAAAATGGATTTTCATATATTCTATTGGTGATGTTGGGCTGAGGTGGAGACGGGGTGGAGGACAGGTCCATGGCAGGAATACGGACAGAAGCAGCCTTGTTTTAGGTCACCCCTTTCTAAAATATTCAGAGCCTATCAGACTTGTTTTTTATTTGGCTTATCTTCCCATTCCCAATCACTCTGGCATGCTTTTGTACCTTTTGTCTCTAAGGTGAAGTTATTTGTATATCTAAAGGGAAAATAATGCATTTAAAAATTGGTCTTAAATTTTGAGTCATTTGCTTAATCGCTGGCCAAGGCAACCCACGGAAACAAAAATCAGCATTTTCGCAGTTTAGAAAAAAGCAATTTAAACATTTTGCATCAGTTAGAGAATTGTGGGAAGGCATTACTTAAAATAACCGGCTTGAGCACCATATTACTTAATTAGTAGAAATGAGTCTGAGTGCCTAGGCATGAGAATAAGAGAAACTAATTGGACAAAATGAGGCAGGAGAAGAAAAAGAGGGAAGGCAGGTAGCAGATACAAGGACTGGAGAGAAAAAGACAATAGAGAAAAGAATTAGGGAAAGGAAAGGAAGCAAAGCAAATGAAAACAAGACATGGGAAGGGCAGAGGTAGACAACAGCAGGTTAAAACCTATCCAAACCACACAAACCAACCACAGGCTGGCCGACGCGTGATGGTGCCATGTACAAAAGACACAAATATGCTGGGGGGTTGACACCTGATGGTGCCTTAGATCCTTATCCACGTAAGCTTATGATTTTGGTCCGATTTCCTCAAGACCAGAATTATCACGGGATCCCCCATTTGCCAGAATTTCCCTGCAAAAATTCTAAATTCAACTGGCTTTGAAACCAGAAATGTGAGGGTACTCGAGAAGCGTGGACAGAGGTAAGCTTCCAATTTGGGGTATCTCTGAAATGGAGCTCCAGGCAATTATATTGAAGGTGGCTGAAAAGATTCTTAGGAATGAAGCAAATAATTTCTAGTTATGACTGAGTAACCTGTTGAGCTTGGATGATGAAATAAATGATAGACTGCAGTTCTGGTTCTTGTTAAATGGAATTCTAATAAAACAAATTAAAATAGAAGTTAATACATCATCTATGAAAACCTGGTAAACAGGGACCCTATTAAAAATCATGGGCAAGACACAAGAGAAACTGCATGCTCTGAGAAGCCCAATCCTCAAGCTGCTTTCCTCTTTTCCGATGGAGTTCTGTACATTATAGGTATGGACTTCTAACTTCACTTTGAAAATAATCAAAAGGCAAGTAAAACTCATGGTAAAAAAAAAAAAAAGTCACTATGCTGAGTATGCCTGTAGCTGTAGTGCCTTTTCAGATATTTCTTCTGGTTTCTACACCTGTCAACTTTTGTCTCTCTACACGGCTCCTAACTGGATTCTATCTCTCCACAGTATCCCACAAGCATTAAGGTTTGAGATTTCTAGAGAAAGCCCCAACTCTCGTATGTCCTGGAAACGTCTCTATTCCCCAAGCACCATGCTTTAAAAAGAAGTGTGGCATAAGGTTAGAGTCAGGCGGATGTGAGTTGGAATTCCGGTTCTGGGGCCTATAAACTGTGTATCTTATACATATTCTCTAATCTTCAGTTCTGAAGATAAAATATACAATGGGACTGACATAGAGTAAGTACTCAGTACAGGGTGTCTTTGTGTTTTAATTCACCTACTCTCACTCAGAATCTTGTTTTGTAAATTAAATGCCGTAACCACATGCTGGGGGACTATGGCTTTGGTTTCCTGCTATGTGTGTTATGTCATTTTGTGTTTAGTTCATAAACTTGTGAAACTCTGGGCCACATGGACCTAGGCAGGACTACTGATGTTGTTTCAGTGTTGACTACTTTTAAATGAACATTCTAAACATAAATGACATCTTAATAAATGATCAAAAATACTTAAAGAATACGACTCATACCCACCTTTTATAAGGCTCTTTATTACTAACTTAAAATGCTTTCCTTCTTATAAAATTTAATTTCCTCATTCTTTTACTATTATAAAAGGGGTGAGAATAAGTGACCATTAACATCTACTATGGCTAAACTTTTTTATAGACTTTTCTTGTTTTTTTTTTAAAGCGAAGTCGTCTTAATAACTTCCACTGTCTAGATTTCTACATTAAAAACATTAAAACCATAGAAACATTTAAATTAAATCTACTTCAATTAAATCTACTTCAACTTTCTCTTCTTTCTACTCTGTCCATGCCAGCTGGACTTGTCCCCTCTGCCCGTGCCAGCCCTAGTGCAGATTGATCTGTCTCACCTTACTCTAGTCTACCCCGATTTTGCTGTTCCTCCAACAATGATTACCTGCACTTACAGTCAAATACTAAAGCATGACACTGAAGTGCTCAAATCTTACTTCTCAAAGAGGCTGAGAGCAACCTGTGAGCAAGGTCCAGACATTACTCTTCTATTACGTCCATCATGATCCTAGGGAACACAGTAAAGGCTTAAAAAGAAATATTTTATTAATTTGTACAATCACTTGTATTAATAGATTTAACATATCATCATATTTATTAAGTATGGCTACTACCTAATGACCAAAAAGTGTATGTGCCATTTTTTCCCTTTAAAAAGTGTCAAAAACAGAACAAATAAGAATGGCTAAAATGAAACAATAAAACCAGATCCAAGTAGAAGAAAATAGGTGGTAAAAATCCATTTTTGTGCCAAAGGTGCTCCTTAGCATTTCTTTTCCCCACAGTTCGTCCTGACGACCCCCCGCCTCCTTCCACCGCGATGGTGTTGTGTCACGGTCAGTATAACCAGGGCCTGACACTGGGCAAGATGCATCCATTGAGCCGGTTGTTCTCAGCTGGTGTCCATTCCGACTCAGTCCCTATGCCGTACTAATTGTTAAATTTACTTATACTATCGCTCCTGAGTAAAGCTCACTGGCTGGCCGATTTTGAAGACATCCATTCTTGTGACTATAAAACATGTAACTCCAGCATTTTCCCCAACATCACAGTCGTGAAAGTGATGTTAAGGAGGATTTTACGAAGAAATATTGTAACATCACTTTTGTTTTCATTTTAAACTGTGTAAGTGCTTATGCTATACTTACTCGATTATCTCTAACACCTACCGCTTAGCTTCTCTTCATTTATAGCCCTCTGAACTGCCTCTTAGTTTCTGAAGCTTTAAAGTGGGAATCTATTCAGTAGAAAAAAAAAAAGAGATTGCTGTGAGTAGGTAAGGATTAGAACTAGACTTGAGGTGTCAGAAAGAACTTGAAGGCTGGGAATAACTGACTGCAGCTGCTGGACAGATTTGCACCTCTAGTCTAGGTCTTTGGGAATGGACACTAAAGGTGCACAGCTGGCATGCAGAGGGCGACGGAATCACTCCAAAGGTGACAGCAGTCTCTGGCATCATTAATGACTCTCTCCTCTACCGCCTTATATTTGAATCAAGTAGTTTTATAAACCTTCTGTACCGAACTAGTTCTTGTCAAGAGTATAATAACATGGTGCTAATACAGGTAATCTTTCCTCTTCATTAACTATACATTCGTAAATATTAAAGAATTAGAAAAATAAATTATTCAACACTGACATTTTATTTTCTGAACTTTATCATTTTTACAAAACAAAACAAAAGGCAAGTATCAAAAACAGCAGAGCTTATAGGATTTCTGTACCAGTTTTCACATGTCAGTGATTATGAAACTGGTGTCCAAGGTTAATACTAAACACAGGCTGATTTCCCTCTTGGTCATACGCAGTCACGTGGTTTGTTTTGGAGCTATTGAATGGTATTTTATAAGCACCGGTCATTTTTTTTTTTTTTTTTTTTGAGAACTGATTTGGTTTGTCCAACAAAGTAAACACCTTTTTCCTATGTGGAATTTTTTTTTTTTTTAACCACTGAGCTAAAATACAGAATGTGTGTGTGTTTGGATCTGAACCAAATCTTTTGAGATCCCAATTACCCTGAAGAACACTGAAGACATTTATAGGGCATATTAAATACTGGTTATATACCTCATAATGTCTAAGGCAGCTACTATAGCTCTATGGGAAGTATCATTTCATTCAGAGGCCGCCCAGAATTTGAACTAAAGTTTCCATGTCCTTTCTGATTTGGAGTTGTTTCTCCAAATAGGGCCACATAATTGAAACCAAGTTTTATGCTCATGCCAAACAGGCTCTGGTATTTTACAGATACATTTGTATAGAGCAAGACTCCTTGCTCTGGACCCTGGTGACCAAAGAAATCGAGAGGCCATGATTATTGGATGCTGAGAGGAAGCAGCATACTTAAACTCACATGATCTGGAGGCAAGCAGAAACAAAACTGGAATGCGGTCGTGGTGCTCACCCACCACTTGTTCCAGAAACACATTTTGCTTAAATAAGGGAAGTATGGTCCAGTTTTGCAACGTTAATAGCTGCCAGTCTCTGAAAAATATTTTTTATAAGAATCATTTCCTGGCTAGCAATGAGTTAGGAAGCCAGCATCCAATTTAGATCACTATTAGTTAAAAACAAAACCAAAAAACAAAAAAAAACAAAAACTAAACCCTAAAAAACAAAAAACAGAAAAAAAAAAAAATGCCAGCCAATTAGGGTTTAGAAATTGCACAATTAAATTTGAATGTAAATTATACTATATACAGATTGGTATACACATCACTGAAATAGTTTTGAGAGCATGAAACACTTCTGTTGAAACAGTCCCTCTATATTATCCCAATTTTCATTAAAGGAAAACTGATATGTAATTTTCTTCTTTATAGATATGAAACAGGAAGCAAGAAGGCAAAGCTGAGAGAAACAGATGCTACCCAAAGGGCAGCTGTGGCATTTGGTTGTTTTGGTCTTTGTACCAGCAACTCCCACACCCACAGGAGACATCCAGCTCCTGCTGGATTACACGGTTTTTCTGGCAGTCAACACTCGAACGATGGACCCCACTCCTCCAGCAGCAAGTGCCTAAAAACAGACCAAAATGTAACTGTTGGCAGAATCAAAAAAGGTAAATTCTCCTATCAAGTAAAACATTTTTCTTAAAGAAGGAATGTGTACAGCTATTGATTCTTAATTTTCTAATTTTCACAAATATTTCATGAGTACCTATTATGTACCAGGCACTGTTCTTGGCACTGGGGATACAGTAATCAACAAAACCTTCAGAGTCCCTGACCACATGTGCTCACATTCTAGTGAGACACATTCTAGTATGTTGTTTTCAAATAACAGTATGTTCTTAAAGCTCCACAGCAGAATGTTCTTTCCTAAAACAGATGCTCAACTATAAATGTAGGGCATTTATTCCACTCTCTTATTCTCAGCACTGTCAGGAAGACATTCAAACTGGAACAAACTATCCTAAGTTCCATTTAGTTAGTCAAAATTTATCATATATTTTTTTCTACCAAGTGAAGAGTTATTATTTAATAGCTAAGAAATTAAGAATTTTGACTTCACCTTGAAAAATTGGAAGTCATGATCAAGTATCTGAAGCTCTGATTTACTTGTGTTCAAAAGCACTTACTGAATACCTGTGTGTACTGGGCACTGTGCTAGATGCTGGGGACATAAAAGTGAATAAAAACAGCATCTTCTGGTCTACTCAAAAGAGAAAGATATATAAACAGATCATTTTAATATCATTGTGAAGTGATAGAGCTATGCTTTAGGTGCTGGAAAAGAACAGAGAACACAAACTCAGCCTGAGGGTATAGAAAAATGTGAAATGGTTAGGTGAAGTTTCCTGGGCAAAATGATAAATTAAGTGGATAAGTAGGTGACAGACTGACATGAAAGGGTAAATAGGCACTTGGGAAGACAGAAAATCATGAGCAAAGGTGCAGAGGTGTGAAAAGTTATGGTGTGTTCAGAGAAAGGGCTGGCATTGCTGGAGCATAAGAGGAAGAATGGCATGAAGATGAAGCTGGTCTTGGGAACCTAGACATTATTCTTCAGGTGACTGGCAACGGTGGATCTGGATTTTAGAGAGAGCATTCTGGTACTGGGTGAAGAAATTTGAGGGAGGCAAAACTGGCGGCTGGGATACCAGTTTAGGAAGATATAGCAACAGACTGGGAGAGATGCTATGAATAGTTACATTTGAGATGTATCTGAGTGGACGATCTGAGTATTTAGAAGATGTGATTGGCAAAAAACTAGTGACTGAAGTTAAGAGTTTATGAGAATTAAATGAGTTACTATTTTAAAAAGTACTTGGAAGAATGTTTAGAATATAATAAGTGCTCAATTAATGTTTGCTATTATCTCGAGGCTATACTGGAAACATAATAGTACAGTGCCTGGCAACACAGAAAGTGTTCCATGAATAGAATGAGAATATAAATTATTCTCCACATTGATACTATAGAATTAAAGAGAATTATTCATAATTATGTTGAAACAACAGGCATAAACTGGGCTGTCTTGGGAAAACTGGGAGGTATGATTATTTTATCCATACATTTTAGCTTTTTTATTTGACAGTGTATGAGGGTTAAAGTGATTTGGCCAAGGCAAAACAGTGAGTTTCACTATCCAGTCTGATCTTACATGTGTGTTTTCACTCAGATACACAGATAAAAGCTTCTAAAAAACTTGAGTTTTGGGAATTATAAGATGTTAGAGAATATACCCCTTACCTGTGGCTGGTTCTATTTAAATGTTACATTGTTCATATTTACATAAAAATAAGAGTTGGGATTAAACATTACTTTACCAACTTGTTACTTAAAGCTAAAATTCTTTCTAGCCTGTTTTGATGGGTAGTATACTAGCATCCGCTTACACTGCAAAATAAAATGCATGAAAACAGTAAAAGATATTTAAGAATTTTTGATCCTACCCCCAATTTCTTTTATTTTTAAAATCATGGTAAAATATAACACAAAATTTGCTACTTTTAACTACCCTTAAATGTAAAATTCAGTGTTTTTAATTATATTCACATTATTATACAAATACCCTATTTCCAATACTTTTCATCAGCCTAAACAGAAATTCTGTACCCATTAAGCATTAACTCTCCAGTCTCTCTTCTTCCCAGCCCCCAGTAACCTCTAACCTAATTTCTGTCTCTATGAATGTGCCTATTCTAGATATTTCAGGTAAGTGAAATCATATAGTTTTTGTCCTTTTGTGTTTGGCTCATTTCACTTTTCATAATGTTTTCAAGGTTCATTCATGCTGTAGAACTTCCTTTTTGAATGAAAAAATATTTCCATTTTATTCCATTTTATGTATGTACCACATTTTATTTATCTGTTCATCTGTCGATGGGGAGTTGGGTTGTTTATACCTTCTGGCCATTGTCAAAAAAATGCTTGAATCTTTTTGCTTATTTTCTTTTCGAAGTTTTGATTTAGTTCAAAGTTCAAAATTGTTTTAATAAGCAATAATCATTATTGAATAAATGTTAAGTGCTGCAAATCAGAATCTCTTAAGTCTAAGCTCAGTAAGCATAAATCTAAAGTTTCATTTTCACACATTTATATGTAATAACAAAAATGTGTAACCAAGAAGCCAATATTACTTAGGTGAGAGAGGTCGACACTGTCCTACGATAAAGAAACCAGTCATACAGAGTCACAATTCATAACTTACCTTTTCATGCCATTGCAATAATACAGCACTGCTATTGTCAGAGGGGCTCTCAAAGCCTTTGTAAATATACTTCATTAGGAGATCCACACCATTCTTATCCAGGGATTGAACTGCCTTTTCAATATCATTAGCTTTAAAAGAGATGAGCACCTTCAGGACAATGCTGCCTGCTCGGTCCTGAAGGTAAATAAATAACAGAACATTTAGTTATATCCGTGTGCAGGATTAGTTTCTATTAGAAAGGCCACACTGAGGTGACATTTGAGTAAAGACCTGAAGAACACGAAAGAGAAAAACTTGGGGATCCCTGAAAGTACTTCAGACAGAGGGAAGAGCAAATGCTATTAGTGTGTGTTCAGGAAATAGACCTAAGGTGGCTGGAGCGAGAAAACGGAATTGAAGTTCTTTGAACCATCCTTCAGAAATGTTATTAATACAAATTTAAGTTTTTATGAAAACTTAAGTCTCATTTCATAGTCAAGTGACTACAGATATGGTAGTGATCTTCATTTCTAATGATTTTTTTTTTTGATAAAAGGCTGCTCCAACAGTAAAGTTACTTTTTGTATCCATCAAGTCAAGTGAAGTGAACACAAATTTACCCTTTCAAGAATTCATTTCTCCTTCTATTCAAGACAATATGATATCTTTGGCATAAATACTGGTCAGAATTTTACAGAATGTTTCTACCACCCATTGTTATCTTCAGTTTAAAGATTATGCAATTACGCAATTTAGAAAAGCATCCTTACATCCAGAACTATAACCTACCGCCCTCAAACTGTGTGTGATAAAACACTCATACAAAAGCAGGCAGTAAAATTAAAATTTCAATGGTTTTCCTCATAACTTAAAAACCAAATAAATTTTTCTTCTTATAAAAAATTATGTTACCTAGATAATTATTATACACTTAGTTATTAATACTATTCATCTAAGGAAATTCTTGGGGCTTCTAGGATGTATGAATAGCTATGAACAGTGGGGTCAATGCCCTGGGTTGCATTTTGAACAATACATAATGAAGTAAATAGGTTCTTAAGAATTACTGAAAGACTGCTGCAGGGCATGTAAGTCACACAGCTTAAGGGTGACTTTACAATACTGTATGTACCAAAAGCCTTTAAAAATGTGCATTCTAAAATCCAGTGATTCACTTCTAGGAATTTAGGCAAAGAAAAAAAATCAAGAATTTACCCCAAATTGTGCATTTTAGTACTTTTTACAACAGGAAAAAAAATAGGTCAATAATCAAAAAATGTGACAAAAGATGAGTTATATATGCAAACATTAAAAAAGATGTTATAGAAATAAACTTATTGCCAAGATGTCCATGTACTTTACTATACAATTGAAGATTATAAAATTCCATTTTCATTTTAAAAAGCTACTCATAGAAAAACTGTGTAAGCATACAGCAACACCAAAAGTAGTAATTATGATCTTGCGGTGGGTTTATGGATGATTACCTTTTTTATTTCCCCACATCTTTGAATTTCCTATAATATTTAATACTTGTATGACTTTTAAAAATCTTGAAAAAGTAGAATGTTTATTTTGTAAAGGTTTTATTTATTCTTCAAAACTTTGCTCATATTCCACCTATGGTCTCCTCTAAAAACAGAAATGACCTCTGCTATTTGAACTTAGTGTGTCCCTATCTCAAATATGTTTTTTCATATGTAAATTTTTACCTATCAAATTACATTATAAACTCGTCTATGTCAAAGATAGTAAATAGTTAAAATATCTGTTGATTGTGTGACACTTCAGAGGATTTGGTAAGAACGCCAGGCTACCAGCATAGTTTACTGTGTCATCTATGACTCACCTTCACAGCCTGACTCTTGGTGTTGATAGGAGGGTTTTTCAGAGCTGCCTGCAGGGCAGCTGTCATGTTTCCTGTGATGGAAGTTAAGGGGATAGCAGAAAAGGGCAGCATTTGGGAACCACTGGTTCTTAAAGATTTGACTTTATGCATAAAAACTACTATGGTCATTATGTTCAATACTGGGAAATTCAACATGTTGGTTTCAAGGATGTCAATCAAGTGTAAAATACTGAAAACAAGAACATTAGAATTTAATAAAACAAAGGCTGTTTCATCCTCGGTTTTAATTATCAAATAAACACTTTAATAACCTCTCATTTCCCAGTTAGACATATATAGAAACATTATCCAGTGACATTTTTAAAAGACAAAAATATATATCAGATTAAGCCCAAAATGAAAATAGCCTATCCTCAACCAAAATGTTTTTTTAAGTGATTCTTACTGGAAAAATAAAAACCAAACTTTTACTAGAATTATATTCTATATCAATTGAAATGCTGGGGGAAAATGCTTTAACAATCTGAATGATATATGTTAGCGATCTCTCAATATTGATGAAAAGAGACATTATATTTCAATGACCCTTAGGTGGTAGCATAACTTTTGTTTTAGATATTTTTGCTCATATTTCATAAAGGTTATTCAAACTGTTCTAGGCCATACCTATTACATGTAGTCTCTCTGAAAGCACCAGTGAGTTAGCATGTATGAGACAAGGAAGGCCAATCAGACTGTCAGAATGTACAGTCATTTCCCTAAAAGGAAAACCACAGAGCTCACTTGTTCCTTCATCTGTAGTGCTTAACCAGCATTCGTCTCCTTTGGTTTCAACATGACTAGAAGAGACACTATCTTTTTAAGCAGATCCACTATATGGATACAGCAGAATCATTTAAGATTCATCTCATATCATCTACGTTAGTTTCATAAAACATCATTTATCCATCACAAAGATTGTTTTTCGACAAAATAATGTTCATCATTTATTTTTTTGAAGAAAAGAGTCTGACAAAAAAACCTATAGTTTGTGGTAAGCTGTTATTCTCAAGCCTTAATGGACTTTGAGAGAAGCAAGTCTTTTGTAGACTGGTTCATTTTTAAGTCCCCAAACACTGAAGTCTTTAAATAATGCAAAACAGCAACAGCTGATTGTGAAAGTTGCAGAAATCCAAGAAACATCTGTATGTTGATAAATGTTTAATGCTGTATTTTAGGTGCTTTTAAGACCAGATATAGTTGCTACGAAATATTTTCACTCATCTATTCCCCCGTTATAATTTAATAGGACATCTATGAGTCTACAAAGCCTTCCTTATGAATACACCCAAGTATAATTAGAAATGAGTGAATTCAGTCAGTAATTGAGAATCTCTAAAACTAGAGCTTTGGTTATTGCAACATTTACATTTTTCTAAAAGAGATCTCATGTGAATGTTCAAAGTTATGAATATTCAAATATGCAAAACCAAAAACCAGGAACTGACAGCCACAGTTTAATTAAAATGGAAACGATTTCAGCATTACAAAAAATGATTCTGCTTTGTACAAATGGCTAGTCTTCTATTTTATCCATTGAGGTTTATTTTAAATATTTCCAGGGATTCTCCACATGCATCCCCTGCCTTCTTTCCATTGTCTTGCTCAGCAGGTAAAACCTCCAAGCTTCCTCCTTGGAGTTTTGTACTCACTCCCTTTCCCTTCCCGGTTAACAAATTCTGCGCATCCTGTATTTTGCAAAATCCCTTTTTCTACAAACAAACAAACAAACAAAAAAGAGCGCGCGGGACTGAAAGGACAGAGGGCCTCATTCAGCAAATCGCCCCCATCTCTCCCGGCATGGAATAAACTATCCTAACACTACCAAAACAAAAACACCACCACGACAAAAACAAAATCACCCAAAACACGCCCGTTCCTCCCCGTCAGAAAGCTCTGGAACTAATGTGACCCCAGGAAACAGCGTTGTCGGGGGGGGGGGACTTCGGCGCCCCGCAACAGTCCTGATCATCCCCTAAGCCTCCCCAGCGCCGCGAGGGCGCGGCCGGCACCGCCGGGTCCGGGAGGCTGCGACTCCTGGCGCAACCTGAAGAATCCGGGCGCGGAAGGCGCGCTGGACCTGCAGGTCTCCCAGGGCGGAGCCCTGGGGACTCGGGGCGACCCGATGAGAAATGGGAGAATCCCCTGCCCTCTCGGAATAGGGGACCCCAAAGAAACAGGTTCAAGCCGCGGGCCGCTGGGAGCAGCTCCGCGCCCGGCTCCCCGTGAGGGGTCCGTCTCCCTTGGACCCTATGGGCGCGGGGTCCCGGGAGACAGGCTGGGTGGGGTAGGGAGGTTGCCAAACGCAAGGATATTGCCGCAGGCAGGAGTCCACCTCGCCCTCGTCGGGCCCCGCCTGCCCGTCGCCCCCGTCTTCTTCGTCCACGAACTTGTTCTCGTCGTACTCATCTACGTCCACCTTCCGGAACCGGGCCGACGACACCGTGTTCTTCGACATCTCCGATCCGGAGCGGTGGCAAAGGCCTCTTCTCGGTGCTGCCTTTACCTTTGCAAGCCCAGGCAGACAGGAACCCGCAGCCTGGTGCCTTCACTTCCCTCTTCCGCTCTGGGGCGTCGCCGGCAGCCCTGGCTCCGGCGGTTCCGGGCCTGCGCGCTGGCCCCGCTCCTTCCTCCTCAGGTTCACACTCGGCTCCAGCCTCCCACGCCGCCCCTGCTCTTCCCCCGGGAGCGCGCGCGAGGCTGGGAGCGCGCTGGACGCAGTGCGCAGGCGCGGACTCTCCGCAGGGAAAAGTGGGGCGGAGCCAAGGAGGCGGGGGCGGCAGGGGGCGGAGCATGCGGGAGGCCAGAAAGCGGTGCCGTGGGTACCGGGAAGAGGCGATTGGTCGTCCAAGTGCCTCACGTGATCCCAGAGGGTTTCCATAGAAACTCTTCTCTGCGGTCCTGTCTAGGGGGTCTAAGGTTGGTTGCGATGGGCACTGGGGGCGGGTGGCCTTGGCTTTTGCTGCCACCGCCTCAGCCAACGACCTGTCATCCGGGTCCTGCGTAGGGTCCGGCTGGCCCGGACTTGCCTGAGAGGTGGGATGGACTGGTTGTGGGACCAAGTCCCCTGCAGTCGGCAGGAGTATGAGGAGAGGTGATGCAAGTCCCGGCGCTGAGCATCGTTTTAGTTGTCAGAGACAACGCTTCGGACTGTGCGCTGCCAGTGGCTGCGTCCTGGAGCCGGGAACCCCTTTCTCCGGGTTGGAACTACGTTGCACGGCCAGCGGGAGGTCCCCAAGGACAGAATCGAAAGGTCATACCTTTGTCAGTGCTGTGTGGCAGCACCGCAGAGGCACCTCCAGAACCTGAACTAGGTATCATTTCCATTGCAAGGGATTGAGTGTGTCTGGACAGGGGCTGGGGTCGGGTGGCAAAACTGAGGTGAACCTGTGGAATTTGGGGTAGGGTCAATCATTGACATCTTAAAATAAGTGGTTGTGTGGAGCAAGAATGCAAGAAAAGGGTAGCGGCGAGTTACGTTCTCCGGTGCTGAGGGGAAACAAAATGTGTAACAATTAGTAGAAACGAGACGTTCAAGACTAATATTTGTGATGTAAGATTTAAGCGATCCCCCTAGGCCAGCTTTTTATTATATTAGATATCCCCATTTCTGAGAGCAAAGCTCTTAATGAGGTAAAGACACTAAAACTGAGGAAATGGTGTTATGCTGTGTGTAACACTGAAGTACAAATATTTGCGGAATAAAATTAATTTGGACCTTTGGTTGAACACTGATCAGATGGGTTTGTTTTGCTGACATCCTATCAGGTCTGCTTTATTTCCACCTCTGGTTGAAGGCCGGCTGTTGCCCGTTAAGGACCCCAATCTTTGGTTTCCTGTGCTGTATTGAAGAGCATTGAGCTTAGAATCAGTAAAACCTGGTTTGAGTCTTGAATCTTTCAATTTATTTGATTGAGGCATGCCACTTAAAATTCTGAATCTCAGGTTCCTCATTGCTGAAGTGGGGCTAATAATGTGTACTTCACAAGATTATTCTGAGAATTAAATACAGCAAAGTGTTTCAAAGCTCTAAAATGTACATGAATGAGAAATGCATGTTACCCATACCATTGATTTTGGCACTAGGCTTATATATTACTTAATGATATATCATGTTTTATCTTGCCCCTGGAAGAAATGGAAAGATTCTGGAGGGCAGAGGCTGCCTTATATTTTTTTCTGTATCTTCCTTTAGGTCTGACATAAAAGCAAGGTTCTCTACATTCAGGTACTCAGTTATTCTTTGATGAATGAATAAAATGTGAAAGGTATTATAGTCTGAGAATCACACTGAGAATAATGAACCAGTAAAAGATGACCTCAAAATCAAATCTTCATTAGATGTATATTGCATATGCATGTATATAAGTATATCAATATGTATATGTATGTATTAATATATGTATGTGTAATACATATGTACATATATACACATATGCGAATATATATATATATATATATATGAGAGAGAGAGAGAGAGAGAGAATGAGAGAGAGAATGAATATGAATGAGAGACACAGACACCCCTCAGGAGTGACTGCATCTTTTTTTCTTGGGAGGAAGAAAGAATATGGCATTTTTATTTTCCCAATTAAATCACCCTTCTAGAAGATAAATCATTTAGATGATGAAGTGACATTTCTTTATATTAACATTCAAGTTATGAACAAAAACACTTGTAAAATCTCCCCAAGGACTGTCTGAAGACAGAAAAGAAAAATTTTCTACTTGTTGATAATCTTTATTTAAAAAAGTCATATGCCAAAGTATCAGATCATTACTATGATGAATGACATTATATAACTTAGAATTAAGATTTGTTTTAACATTTTTTTCTGTTTTAATATCTTGCTGACTTTAGTAAGAACTAAACAATATACTTGTTTAGATGCTAAATATAATTGTACTTTTTGTTCTTCTAAATCAAGATTTTTTTGAAGAGAAAATTGAACATTAGAAGCACTATTGAGAGCAAATGGTAACAAGGATTTAAGAGCTAATACATCCCTTCTCTTCCATTTCTATTTTTTTTTGTATTAGATCTTATTTAGGAAATTTTTTTATTTTCTTATTTTAGAACTGGGAAAAAAAATCACAGAGTAGAAAGCAACTTAAAGGAATAGAAGAATTAAAAAAAAATCAAGTTGCTCAAGGGTATAATTGTTTACAGTTGCTCAGACTTTTGCTCTACGTGTTGAATGTGTTGAATATGATGAATTTTCAGCCACATAATGCATACTACATTTGAGATGTAGTAATGTCAGAAATACCTTTTCCAATGCAGTATTTTTTGTTGTCTCACAATGATAAGTACCTAGTACATAGTAGGTATTGAACATGTTGCTGCTATCCACTGAATTAATAATTTGACAAATTAATTTTGGAATCACATTTAGAGATTGAGTATTTTTTAATGGACACATTAATTACCTCTCCACGGCTTTAGGGAAATTTGTGTGTATATGTGAAGAAACCTATCCTTAATTATTATTTAATTAGAAAATACACATTATTACACTGATGATGCAGAGAGTGGAAGATCTTAGTTAGAAAAGATTTTGATAAAACTATCCTGTAATGGGTTTTTCCTTTCAGATATTTTAAACCAAGTCCTCTACCCACAGTGTGTTTCTTTTTCCCAAACTTGCACTAAATTCTTAACAAACCAAGGCCTTGAATCCTGCAGCATGGCAGGGTTATTATTTGAAATGGAAGTGAACTAAGTATTCATCAAATATGTCAAATGTGTGCTATAAATATAAAATAAATAAATTTCAGTTCTGGTAACGATGATTTAATTCCACTGTTCTCTAGCAACATAATTACTACAATATAAAAGATTTTTTAGCATGTTGCCCATAGACTATATTATGGTTTAATGCTTGTACTTAATATCCAAATGAATTGGTTCTATGTTGGAACCACCAACTTTCAAAAGCTTCAGGTTTTTTTTTTTATTATTAATTTTAGCTCTACATATGATTACACACTGAGGTAGAGTAGATAGGATGAACTATTTTACAATGCGACCTTTATTTATATATTAGTACTTAAAAGATTAAAAACATAAATCTGTACTCTTGTCTCATGAAAAAAGTCAGTGCTAAATTAAAGAATAAACCTCGTTTATAAACATTTTAGTGAATGGGACTCTATTTCTATGTTTTACCTGTTTATGATAATTTGAAGGGAAGCTACACATATAAAGATATGTTTATTTCATATTCTTTCCTGTTACTGGGATCTGTTATTAATGCTAACAGCTGTTTTGAGGTTATATGTCTTATCACAGGATACAATCATGATATTTGAGGTAAGTATAATTTTCATCATTTACATCTCCTTTTCTAATATTTAAATCACTTTTCTTTTTCTTATCTGATTGCATTAGCTAGATTCTCAAAAACAGTGTTGATTCTATTTTAATGGAAATGTCTTTGGTATTTCACCAGTTTATATTTCCTATTGCTTTATGACTTTTAGGCATAATGGCTGAAATTATCAAATGCTTTTTGGAGGATTTAATGATAAAAATTATGTTGTTTTTGGTCTTTAATTTATTAATGTAATGAATTATATTTACATATTTTTCCGCACTGAACCAGTCCCACATTTCTAGAAGAAACTCATATTTGGTTACTATTTTAATTGTTTGATAAATTTGATTAGTTTATATTTTATTTATGTGATTTCAGAATCTATATATATAAATATGATTGATTCATAGTTTTATTTCTTTGTGCTCTCTTTTTCTGGTTTTGATATTAGGGTTAGTCTAGGTTTGTAAGATGAATTGAGATAATATCCATCCTTTTTCTATGCTCTGGAATAGTTGGAGTATTAGAAAATTGCCATGCTGTTTTTTTTCTTTGAAAGTTATAGAATGTACTTTCATTGCTGGGCTTGCTCATATTTTAAGAGGTAGGTCTTTGATCTTCTTTATCTCCTATGATTATTGACTTGTATGGTTTTCTTTTTTCGAGTCAGTTTCAGAAATTATATTTTTCTAGTAAATCATGCATTTCATCTAGATTGTTAATTTATTGACAAGAAGTTGCACAAAATATTTTCTTACAGCTATTTTAGTTTCTTCCATGACCATAGATATGATGACTTTTCTCACTGCTACTATTAACTAAGCAAAATATTAAAAATCAACATTTTTTCTTTTTTTCTCCTCCTAACCCAGTTGTCACAAATTCTAGAAACATCTCTTTACTCCTTATAGAAAATAGTCATCTCAGACTTCTAGTTTTAATGGAATTTGAGAGATCCTACAATTCCTGTCTCTCCTATCTATCCTTATTAATATTTTATTAATACTAGCAACCATTTGATGACTGTTTATTGTGTTAGACACTAGTTGATAAACTTTTTACTGTACTTACATTATTTAATCCTCAGAGTAGCTCTAGGGCCTAGGAATTAGCGTTTCCATTTTATGAATGAAAAAGTAAGGCTCAGGGTGAGCTTATTTAATTAACTCAGCCAATGATTCTCAGTGAGCAAGCAGCAGACTGATTTAGGAATTAGGACAGTCAGATTCTGAAGCGTATGCTTTTAATCACCACTCTACTTTCAGTGAGTCTTTCTCATTATTCCCAACTCTACTATTTACCTTTGTGCTAAAATAAGTCTATAAGTATCAGAGGTTAAATATATCCACACAATAGCTTGCAATGAATTGTAAACTGTGAATTTAAGAACATCTTGTTATTGAAATGATTTTTTAAGAAGATACTTATTTCTTTTTCGGATATTCTTGTGAGCATTCCCCACCTATCCCACCTGTCTAGTCTCTGAGACTGGACACAGAGCTCATTATCTAATTAGCACACCACAAAAATGTCTCTTTTTTGGTGTATAGAGAAATTCGTAGGTGTCGATTAGTAATTCCACTTGTTTTTTAAATTTGTGGCAAAATACTCATAACATGAAATTTACCATCTTACCACTTTAAGTGTACAGTTAAGTAGTATTAAGTACATTCACATTGTTGTACAACCATCCTCACCATCCATCTCCAGACCTCTTTTTATCTTGAAAAATGCAGACTCCGTACGCAGTAAACAATAACTCCACATTCCTCTCTCTCCCCAGCCCCTAGAAGCCACCATTTTTACTTTCTGTTTTTAGAAATTCGATAACTCTACGTAGGTACCTCATATAAGTCAAATCATACAGTGACTGGTTTATTTCATTTAGCTTGATGTCCTCAAGATTCATCCATATTATAGCAAGTGCCAGAATTTATTTATTTTAAGACTGACTAATATTCCCTTGTATGTATATACCACATTTTTTTTTATCCATTCATCTACCCACAAGTGGAATTGATGGATTGTATAGTAATTCTGTTCTTAATTTTTTGAAGTTAATTCCACTTAATTAACTATATAAGGCAATAAAGCAACATTGCATTGCATCAGGTCTCTCATTTGCTGCGTCCCTGAGAGAGGTGAGCCCGAAGGCCTGATCACTGCACTGTGCAGCTTGCTCCATGGAACTATTGCTCCAGTACATGCCATCTTAGAGCAGAGGGCTCATGTCTCTTGCTTTTGAGATGTGGAAATAGAGGCTACTTGCCTAGGGCCAACTATCTTGATGCTCTCTTAACAGCCTCTTATCTAAAGCTTGACCATATTGGCCTCAACTCACGACTTGTCAGTACCATTCTTCTTCTAGCCCCAGTCTTATCTAACCAGCACAAAAATTTCACTGCCCAAAGCACTTTTCTTTCCTGTCGTTCTGGCAACATTTGTTATACACCATTGATATCCAGGTTCACATTTGAAATACACATTCATCATCGATTTCAGACTGTGTTTCTAACTGGATCCTTTGTAGCCTGATTGATATTGTGGTTTTCTTGACCACTTTGGGGATAGATTTCATGACAACTGATTGGATCTACATTTTTTTTTGAGGAGGCCACAAGGTGGGTGGGTCTCTCCTATTTCTGTGGGGTGTCACCAGCCAGCCTGGTAAGAAGCTTCAGAGCTGGCTCCCCAGGCCTCCTACACTTGCTGACACCATTAGCTACGTCACTCAGCTGGATCTACTTTTATAATGGTCAGGGAGGCTGAATTTGTCATGTTGGAGTCTTTTTAAAAAAAACTCTACATCCCAAATTGTATACATGATATCATGATCTAACAATAAACTTCAACAATACCTCTTTAAATAATAAGGACAATATACCCACAATACTATTATATTCCAGTAATTCTATACAAATTTTCAGGTTATCAATAGAAATTTCTTTAAAGATTTATTTGTTTGTTTTCATCACAACAGGAATTTCTATTCTAAGCAATTTTCTTCTAAGAGAAAAGTGAAGCAGCAAATGTGAATTCATTCATCACAAGCTAAGTACTCTAGTGTACATGCTCAAGTGGTTAGCTAAAGAGCACTTTCTAGAAGTGTGTTTTGAACAAAATTTTGAGAGAAGGTATAGATATGCACTGGTGAAAAAGAAGTGGTCAGAAAAAAGGGAAGTAAATAAAAATTATGCATTGGGGAGCTATATCAGAAGAAGGGGGAATGAATGCTAAGAAAAAAAAACATGTCCATCGCAGGATGAAGGTATTGAGATGAAGGTTCGCAGCCTGGCTACCCACGTTTTGCCTAGGTATTGTGCTAGGCCCTAAGGGAAAACCAAAGAAGGGAGAGAGACAGTGCTCGGCCAATAGGAATTTACAATCTCGCTGATGAGACTGGACAACAGGAAGGTGGAGGGAGAGCCTTGAAAGCCAGTGAGAGTGGCTTGGTATTATATGGCACGTGATAGAAGTAGCCTTTGGAGAGTCTAATGTATCATCCTGCCTCTATCATCTCAGAAGGGAGAGGTCTGAGCTGGGAAAAATCAAACTGAGCAGGTGGCTAGATTTCAAAAATCAATTTTTGTAGCCATATCTAATCAATTAGCAAAAGAGCTTTCTCTCCATACAAAACTATTTTGAATCACCTAGGAGAAAAAAAATGGGCTTCCTAAAATCTTCTGTACACAATGAACAATTAATGGAAAATCATTGGTTTGCTTTTGCAAACAGCACTTAATGCTAGTTACTTCAGGTTGTTTTCCAAGTTTACAATAAATTTTAATACTGAAACCAATTTAGGAAGCTATTTGGTCTGTAGGCTTTTTTTAGTGGAAAGATGATGTGGGTCAAATAGAATAATTTTCTTTTTCATATTAGCAAGGTACTAATGGCTCCATTTTCCTACTGTCACTTTCAAAATAAAGGAACGATATTAAATTCTTTTGAAAAAATTTTGGATTATGTTAAACATTGTGTAGCTTTATCATAGTTGAGATAAATTATTCAGGGTCTGCCTTTAATATATCAGTTTATCTCAATCTTAGATCAGACCTAAGAGAGAGTTTCTAGATTTTTGTTGGCTACCTCTGGTAGTTGTTTGGTCTTATGTTATAGGAATGTAGATTTTATTTATTCTATTTCTTTTTTTCCTTCTTTTTATCTGCCTCTTTGCTACTTACAAGCTGTTCTGTGATTTCCACGGTCTCCACTGGCATTGCCATAGGAGGCCTTCTGAAGTCCTTGGTTTCCTGGAATGACATTTGAGGCATGTTTAAGTGCCTTACGACATTCCTGGGTTTAGATGGGTTTCGACCCACGTGGATTGGTGGCAGGTTCCTGAAAGGCACCAGCACAAAAATGACAGGAACCCTGAGGTCTGGTGTCAGATTGGGTTGTGGTTGTCTACTTGTCACTTGAAGAGACTGTCCAGGAAAGACATTACTTAAAGAGGAGCTCTCTAAAGCTGCCTGAGCTGTCATGTTCTGATTCTCTTTTGTCTGGGGAAGAACGTCAGTGAAATAAGGTTTCACTCCTGTTATGGCATTGATTTCATATGCATTGTACCTGTCAGCCAGGGCTCTTCCGGTTAAAATGGGCTGGAAAACAGCTGATCCTGAGACACCGCTCACAAAGCTGTTGAGGAGAGAATGCCAGATCCCACCACTTATTGGGCTCAAGGTGACCTTCGGCCATAGACTGGCCAGGCTCCGGAGAGCTTCACGGTTCCATGCTGAGGCAGGAAATTCAGGCTCAGTGTGATAGAGCTGAGAGAAGTAAATGCTCAGAGTGACATCTGGATACATTATCAGGAAATTGTACATTTTGCTGATGCAGCAGTGGTCAGCTTCATTACAAGGGGAGTTGTTAGAATACAGAATAATATGCCTGATGCCATCGTTGCTGTATATGGCTGAGTAAAAATACCCATTTGTCTCAAATAGCATTGATTCTGGATGGGTATTATTTCCAGTGCAACTGCTGGCGTGGCCCTTTTGCACCAGGCTTCCTGAAGAAGTTTTCAGTTCATAAAACGTGAGGTGTTTTGGTTGAGGATATGATGGCCCATAAGGGAATCCAAAAATCTGATAGAATTCTGTGTAGGGAACTCTTGCTTCTTCACCTGTCCGAATGTGGTAAGGACAATTAGAGCAATCTAGAGAGAAGCTTAGCCAGTGATAAGGTTTTACTATTGTTCCACGATTTGCTAGGTATTCCTCGTATAATGGCTCCATTGCTAGTTCTATTGTCTTCTAGCTGCAACCCTAAACAAGGAAGAGAAAATATATATAAAACCAGTGTGAGAAATATTAAAGACACTACATTAATTTACTGAGCCATACTTTTCTTTAAAGCAGGTAGCATAATAATCATAGTAGCATCTTTGATTCTCAAAGATAGTGATCTGTATCCATAGATTAGAAAGCTCAGGATTCATCTTTTTTAACTGAGATTCCTGGGGAGTGGGGAGGAGACAGGAAAGAAAGGCACTATATGCTTTTACCTGTGTCATAGATTCTGAGCCAGCAGAACAAGTGGGTTATTGGTGCAAGTTCTAGAAGCAGACTGCCTTGTCTCAAATCAGGGCTCTGCCACTTTCCAGCTTACTGACTTCTGGCCAGTTACTTAACGTCTGGGAGCCACAGCTTCCTTTTCTGTAAAATGAAGCTAAGATTAATTCCTGCCTTACAAGATTATCTTGGGGGTTGTATGATAGAAACAATATACAACGCTTTATTATTTGCCCAACTCATATAAAGGACCCAAAAAATACTTAGCTCTTAGTAGTAATAGTATAAGTCCCATAGTTATCTAGATGATTCTTATTTATGAAAGTCCAAAGAAATAAGCAAGGGTTTTGCATATTGTTCATATGTTCTTCCTTTGTCTCTTTTCTGAATATGATAGTCTTTAATATATTGTGCAGAGGTTTTAGATGTGATTGCATCTCCAATCAGCTATTTCATCTAATCATTGACAGTAAATTTGAGGTGGTTATCCTTTTGGGAATAGGATCATGGAGTCTGTTTTGCTTAGAGACTTCTTGTAGAAGTGCCACTTGAATGTTGTTTGGGTCGTGAACACTCATTCATCAGCATTTGAGAGTTTTATTTCTAGTGGATAGGTTTTGTTAGAGCGTTTTGGTAACTTTACTATTCTCCAAGCAAATATAGTTCTTTAGGGTATTTCAAATAAATAGTATCCAGGGAGTTAAAACCAAAAAGTTGGGATCTTTAAGTAATGACTTTTTCTTTTTAAAAAGATTCCTTCAGTTATCATTGTTCCCAAGCAGCAACCTGGGGCATTACAATAGAGTTTTAAAAATATTTTAAAGTAATTTTTTATTATATAAGTATTATATGTTTCTTATAGGTGTTTAAAAATAATACTGATATATAAAGGAAAAAATAAAGACTTATGCCAGTGTGTGTCACTTTGCATTCCCATCACCGTTAACAAGTCTGTTCCCTCCAATCTTTATTCTATATATGTTTGTTCTGCATAACATAACAAAATCATGTCTTATACTGTTTCACTTTGCATTATGTCATGAGCATTTTCCCATATTATTAAAAATTCTTCAAAAAACTCAATGTTCATGGCTGATTAGTGACTCATTACATAACTATAGCATACACATTCTTGCCTCCTCTTATTATTATAAATAACACTTCGATGAACATTTCTAAATAAATTGTTCACATCTCTGATTCTTTTCTTTAATGTAGATTACATGTCATTAGATCACACTTTCTCAGGCTGCTTTCTAGGGGGGTGATCCAATTTTATCACATTCCCTTCCAGTGTTTATAGCCCCTTTGCCAATTTGAGAAATTAAGCACCTCTTTGTATTTACAGATTATACCAGGTGAGGCTGAACAGCTTTTCACATGCTTATTGGTCTGTAGTATTTATTCTTCTGTGAAGTCTATTTGATCCTCTACCATTTTTCTGTTTGAGATTTTTCTATGTTGATTCGTAAGAACTCTTAAGTATCAAGAATATGAACTGTCATATTTGTTGTGAGTATTTTACCTGGTAACAGAGCCTTTTAATTGTGCTCATGGTATTTTTAATTGCACCAAATTTTACATTTTTATGTGGTCTGATATATATGCTTATGATTTATTTGCTTCTACTCTTGTATTTAGAAGACTTTCCCATCAAAGAGGCGTTAAGTATTTCCCGTATTTTCATCTAGTACGTATGGTTTCATTTTGTAACTCTTTGTTGAGGTGACAAAATAGATGTAGCAGAAAATTTAAAGGAGATAAACCATTGCAACAAGACACATATTTCTTTTTTCAAAACCCAGTTTATCATTTCCGAAGTATTTATTAAGGCCTCTCAATGAAAGCCCTTTGACCTGAGGAAGAACTTCTCTGTTCCTCAACTCAGATCACCTCAGTCATTGCGGTTTTTGGCCCAGCCCGATCTCCAGGCCGAAACCTGCAGAGTTCCTTTGCTAATCCTGTCCTAGGCAGAAAATATTTCAGGACCTCAATCCAGCTGAAGTTGGAATGTGACTTTACTCGTGGCACCATATCCCAATGGCTAAAATCTCTGCGGTAACTCTGGGCACTGCATACCTATCAGACTCCAGATTTTGTCTCACCTTTGTCACATGAACTTAGTCCATAGGATTGGGCATCTGCCTCAGTTTCCTCCCAAGTGCTATATGTTCCTCGGCAACTGATTTCCCACCCTAAGGCTTCTTAGACCTTACATAGCTTTTCCTCAGGGCCCTAGACACTTCCTGCTTCGCCCTTGGCAATGGGCTGATCACCTGGAACCTGATGCCTTTGCCTCCTTCACCCTGAGCATGTCTCTCCCTGGAGCCTCCACTCTCTCAGCCTCTCTCATCAGACCGACTCTCTCTGAATATCAAAACTGCCTGAAACCAAGCCTAGAGTCTCACTCTCTTCTGGATGCCGTGCCCCGGATGTGGTCTGCCATTGGGTGGCACCCCTGACATCCACGTTACCTCTCCGATGACAATTTTAACGCACTCATAGAAAGTTTACAGAGTGGTTTTGCTAAAATGTAATGGAAGCAGAGGCCTTTCCTACCTTTGTTATTTTTGGGGTGGGGGTAGTGGCGTTAACTCTATATAATGGTCTCAGAGTTACCCTTTCGGGAAACAGAAGTCTGTCGTTCAGGATGGGGACAGTATGGCAGTTCCCGACCGCTTTTCTGGGCACGCCTTCCTTCGCACCCCTTCTCTCCCGGGGCTGCTGTAGCCGTGAACGTGCATGGTTACCGTCTTTGAGGAGATCTTGGGAACTAGTGGCTTCTCTGTGCAACAGAGGGGGCCCTGGGGTTTCATTCTTGCCTATGGCTTTTCAGTGTCCCCAACCGTGCTTCCCTGTTGGCGAGGCCTTCACTTTTTCAGTCTTTTTAGGGTTTTTCTTTGATCTCCCTCCCCTAGGGTGGGATTGGGGTGGGGGAACAGGAAAGAACTCCTATCCTCTTTGAACTCTTACGGAATATGTGGGTTACATCATCAATTTGCCATTGACCCCAGACTGTCTTGGATTGTTTCGGTGCCTATCCTTACATTCTCCCCGAACCAGGCAGAGATGTGCCCTGGTTAGCCCAGAACCCACCTCCGGAAGCTTGACTGGTTGACAGGCCGGGATGCTAAGCCTCGTTTCCCCAGTATCCTGTATCTCTACCACCCAGTCCTCTTCCTTCTGCTCTGTCTGTGCCCCGGGAACTGCACGTTGCCCTCGGGAGGGCAGAGCTGCCGGCAGCGAGAGGCTGAGATGCGCAGAGCCCAGCACCCCAGCTCCCTAGCTCCGTCGTCAGGCTGCGAGTGGCCCTGGACCGGGGCCACGGGAGGACAGCCTCCCTTAGTCTAACATAAATGGGGACAATCTGCTCCCTTGTCACCCAGCTAGGACGCAGCAAGTGCTGGTAAAGCACAGTTTGCCTGGAGTAATTGGAGAACGGAGTTTGCCCTTCCCAATCTGTGCGCAATCTGTTAGCAGCTAAAAACAAATGTCAGCAGTTATAATCACCAGCGCGTTGTCTCCAGGCGGGGATCACACTCCAGGTGTTCTAGGAGATGGTCCATTTCCTTGCTTTTCTTCCTTAGGTCCCAGGCCCTGTTTCAGAGGGCCTGTAGCTTTGGAGTCACCCCCTGTATTGGGTCGGGCTCCTTCCACAGTTTGTGTCTATGGGTTCCTTTGAACTTTGCTGTCTCCAGTTAGAAAGACTTTGCCGAGGTGTGGCGCCTCTCGGAACACTGTTGAATTGATGCCATGGTAACGTTTGCAAAGCAGCTACTGCTAGGATACGGCTCTGACACTTAGTACTTGATTTGCATTTCAAACCACCTGTTCTGAAGATGAAAATATACATGCAGGCCTTGTCCAGCCTGGGGAAAGCATAATATCTTACAGTTTAAATGAATACATTGGGGTTTTTCTCCCGCTGAGGTCACTGTCCTCAGTGCCTTTGTCCTGATCTAGAGTCGGTGCCCTGCTAGGGTGTGGACAAGATTTGTTGGCTCTGTGGCCCGTGGCGGCTCCAGGGCCTGTCCCGGGGAGGCTGGCCCTGCAGTGAGAGGGAGGCACCTGTAAGCGGAGGCGGGGACTTGACCCCCACAGTCCCATAGGCTCTTTCTTTACTCCACACTTGGTTGATGACGTGCTAGCAGTTTCCTTCCTCTACAAGCTCCCTGGGAGACTCCGTGGCTGACAGAAGAGCCACTTGTCCTTTCCCCCTGCCGCCATCCTCTCCACACCGTCTCCTCGGCCCCTAGACGTGTGGATAGCCACGATTCACCGTGTGTGCTCACTCTCGGTCATTCCCTTTCCCTTCCCCAGGCCTCTGGAAGGAGTGCGTGGCGAGTTCTATCACGTATTTCCATGAGTTACCATCGCAAGTCCTTAAGCACGTACGCTACGATAAAAATTGCCCATTGGGGATGATGGAAGCGCCTAGAAGGCTGCAGCAGCAGCGTCACCACCACTCTTGTTTCTCACAACGAAACTTCCAGTCTCCACAACAGCAATGGTCCTTTCTGCCCTTGAGCGTTCCTTCTAGCTCAGCTATTTTTATTGCCCGTGAACTCCTCTGCTAGTTACTTTTCAGTTACGTTTTCCTCCAGTCTCGCCTTGGTACATGCTCGCTCTGTTGCCTCTCATGCCTTCCCCACCGTTTGTCACTGACTGCACCTTTACTGTACCCACTTCTCGCTTCTTTTTTAAAACCATCTCTTAACTCAGTGAACTTGTAAATGTAAAACCAAAAGTCGATCCTCAAAGTTCATCTTTTATTTAGCCTTAATAAATGATATTCCATTTAAAAATATTACCTTAAAAGCGAGTCTCTATCCACTAGTATATTTACCAATTGCGTTTTAGGGTGATTTCAGGGACAGGTAATTCCAAGTAGCCAGCATATTTTAAAACAGCTGTATTGAGGTATAATCGACAAATAAAAGCTGTATATACTTAGGGTGTACAACTTGATCTTCTGATATATTTATACACTGTGAAATGATCACAACAATCAAGCTAATTAACATTCACCCCCTCGTACAGTTATCGTTTTTTGGCAGATTTCAGGTATTCTGTTCAGTGGTGGTTACCATGGTCACCACACTCTGCATTAGGTATCCAGAACTTACTCATCTTGCATAACTAAGGCTTTACACCCTTTGACCAACATCACCCCACTTTCCCCCTCCCAGCCCCTGGCGATCACCATCCTACTCTACGTTTCTATGAGTTTGATTATTTTAGATCCACATGTAATTGAAGTCGTGAAGTATTTGTCTTTTTGTGGCTGGTTTTTTCACTTGGTGTAATGTCCTCCAGGTCCATCCATGTTGTTGGAAGTGACAGGATTTCCTCCTTTAAGGCTGAGGAATATGTCATTGTATATATATGCCACATCTTTATCCATTTATCTGTCGATAGGTTGTTGCCATAGTTTGACTGTTGTGAATAATGATGCAATGAATATGGGGCTGCAGATATCTCCTTGAGATCCTGATTCTAATTCTTCTGGATGAGTACCCAGAGGTGGGATTACTGGATCATATAGTGGTTCCGTTTTTAATTTTTAAAGAATCACCATACTGTTTTCCATAATGGTTGCACCAATTTACATTCCCACCATCAGTACATAAGGATTCCCCTTCCTGGATCCTTGAAAACACTTGCTATCTTTTGCTTTTTTGATAATGGCCATGCTAACAGGTGTGAGGTTGATATCCCATTGTGGTTTTGAATTGCCTTAGTGGTTTTGATTTGCATCCCTCATGATTAGTGAAGTTCGAGCACCTTTTCGTGTACCTTTGATTTTTGAGAAATGGCCAATCAGGTCCTTTGCCCTTTTTAAAATCAGATTTTTCTTTTTTGCGATTGGGTTGTATGAGTTCCTTATATATTTTGGATATAAGCTCGTATTAGATATGTAGTTTGTAAGTATTTTCTGCTGTTCTGTAGGTTGTATTTTCACTCTGTTGATTAGTGTCTTTTGCTGTACAGAAGCTTTTTAATTTGATTTAATTCCACTTGTCTATTTTTGTCTTTGACACCTGAGCTTTTGTGTCATATCAAAAACAAAACAAAACAAAACAAAAAAATCACCAAGACCAATGTCAAAAGCTTTTCCTTTAGTAGTATTATAGTTTCAGCTTTTACATTTGTCTTTAATCCATTTTTAGTTGATTTTTGCATATAAAGTAAAATAAGGGTCCAGTTTAATTCTTTTGCACAAACCACCATTTTTTTTAAGCCACTATTTTTTACTGTTAGATGTAGGAAAACTCTCAAGGAAGGTCAACTTTGCAAAGTTCCATTTAGGTTGTACAAAATGGCTTTAAAAACTAAATTTAGTCACAAGGAAACAAAGGACCTTGATCATGTTTCCTGCTCATAATTTTTATCGCTAAGATATTTACAAGAAGGGAGAAACTTTAAAGAAGACCTAGCTTCCCAAACAGACTCCTTTCTTCTCTGTCAGCCTGCCATGTTTCAACTTCATTCAGATAAGTTATGACGTATATTATCTACATAAAAGCAATATGCAGTTGTAATGAAGTAGGACAAACTCTACTACGCTGATATATATATTTAAAAGACCTTTACTCAGTTTAACACTACAAAAATTGTTTGTGATCTATGTTCTGACATCCAATTTGAGATATATCTAAAGTAGTCTGTGTGTTGCCAGTTGCTGTGTATAAGTCTCTCTCTGCATGGCAAGAAGTAAAATAATTTTTATTCTATTGCTAAAAGTTTTTACTTTTGCTTGAACATACTGTGGCCTCTTCATTATATAATTCATTGCTTTTGCAGAAGTTTGGTTGACACTATAATGCCTACATTCATATAGCAGTAACAAACTATCTAAAGTAAACAAACCGAAGGAAAAGAAACTATTATGAAATAAAGAAGTGCAGAGAATTCAGTTGATTTCATGGATCTTGCTAAGGAGCAGGTGGGAAAGATAGTATAAGATAAGTGTTAAGGTTGAGAGGAAAGGGAGACAAAAAAGCAGAGGATGGATCTTCTAGCTTGCGTGGGGGGAGTGCGTCATAAAGAGAATGGCCACCAGGTGGCAGCACAGTCTGCAAAATGAGGAAACTTGGTGGATAATCCTTAGTTTGCTAAAACCGCAGATTCCCTCTCCGAATTACTCCATGTTGTTGCCTCCCATTATCCCAAGGGAAAACTCAAACAGATGTTTAGAATCAAAGGTAACTTCTAAAACAAAACTTAAGCTGAGGAAAAGTACAGGGTGAAGGCACCGTCTTTATCCCAAGTCTGTATAGATGCTCTAAAAAAGATTTCAAACTATCTGTGGGGAAGTATACACACACACACACACACACACACACACACACACACACACATACACGCATACATGCATACATACATACATACATATATAAATAATACTTTCTTTATTCATTCATTCGTCCATGGACGTTTAGGCTGTTTCTATAGCTTGACTATTGTGAACAGTGCAGTGATGAACATGATAATACAGGTATCAGTTTGAGATAATGATTTCATTTCCTTTGGATAAATATGCAGGCATGGGATTGCTGAATCACAGGGTGGTTCTATTTTTAATCTCTGAGTAACAGTTACCCTGTTTTCCATAATGGCTATACCAATTAACATTTCCAGCAATAGTGTACAATGATTCCCTTTTTCCCATATCCTCACCAACATTTATCTTTTGTCTTTTTGATAACAACCATTTTAACAGGTGTGAGGTAATAATCTCATTGTGGTTTCGATTTGCATTTTCCTGATGGTTAGTGATGTTGAGCACCTTTTCGTGTGTCTATTGGCCATTTGTTTGTCTTCTTTGGAAAAATATCTATTGACATCCTCTGTCCACTTTCATTAGATTACTTGCTTTTTTTGCTATTAAGTTGTGTGTATTCTTTATATATTTTAGATAATAACCCTTACGAGATTTATAGCTTGCAATTATTTTCTCCCATTCTGTAGGTTGCCTTTTCAATTTACTAATTGTTGCTTTTGTTGTGCAGAAGCTTTTAATTTTTTAAATTAATTAATTAATTAATCTACTTATTTATTTAAGTTTATTAGGGTAACATTGCTTAATATAATTATATAATTTTCAGGCATTCATTATAATTTGACATCTATATATTCTATTTTGTGTTTACCACCAAAAGTCTTGTTTTCTTCAGCTACCGTATATTTGATCCCTTTTACTCACTTCACCCTCTCCCTACCCCCCTATATTTGACCTTGTTTACCCAGTCTACCTCCGCTCTCCTCCCCCCTTCCCGCTGGTAAACACTAGTCCATTGTCCATGTCCATGAGTCTCTGTTTGTCCTGTTGCTTTTAGGTTTATATTCCACATATAATTGATATCATGTGATTTTCAACTTTTTATGTCTGGCTTATTTCGCTTAGCATAATTATCTCGAGGTTCATCCATGTTGTTGCAAATGGCAGTATTTCATCTCTTCATATGGCTGAGTAATATTCCATTATATATATGTACCACACCTTCTTTAGCCAATCATCTATCATAGGACATTTTGGTTGCTTCCATGTCCTGGCCACTGTGAATAATGCTGCTATGAACATCAGTGTGCAAATATCTTTTTGGAATGAGTTTTCAAGTCTTTGGGGTAAAAACCCAATAGAGGGATTGCTAGATCCTATGGTAGATCAATTCTTAGTTTTTTGAGGAACTTCCATACTGTTTTCCATAGTGGCTGTACCAATGTGCAGTCTCACCAGCCGTGTATGTCCTGTTGATTATAGCTATTCTAACAGGTATGAGATGGTATCTCATTGTGGTTTTGATTTGCATTTCTCTAATAGGTAGTGATATTAAGCATCTTTTCATATATTTGTTGGCCATTTGTATGTCCTCTAGGGAGAAGTGTCAGGTTAGGTCCTCTGCCCATTTTTTTTGACAGGATCAATTGATTTTGTTTGCTGTTATTGAGTTGTATGAGTTCTTTGTATATTTTGGATATTAGGCCCTTATCGGAGGCATTGCTTGCAAATATATTTTCCCATTTGGATGGTTGTCTCTTTATCTTGTTGATAGTTTCTTTTGCTGAGCAGAAGCTTTTTAGTTTGATGTAGTTCCATTCATTTATTTTTGCTTTTACTTCCCTTGACTTTGAGGTCAAATTCATAAAATGCTCTTTAAGTCCAAGGTCTCTGAGTTTCATCCCTATGTTTTCTTCTATGCATTTTAATGTTTCAGGTCTTGTATTTGGGTCCTTAATCCATTTTGCATTATTTTTGGTGTGTGGTGATAGGCAGCAGTGTAGTTTCATTCTTGTGCAGGTGGCTTTCCAGTTTCCCCAGCACCATTTATTGAAGAGGCTTTCCTTTCTCCACTGTATATTTCCGACTTTTTTTGTCGAAAATCATTTGCCCATATAAATATGGGTCTACTTTTTTACTCTCAATTCTGTTTCACTGGTCCATGTGTCTGTTTTGCTACCAATACAATGCTGTTTTGATTACTGTCATTTTGTAGTATAATTTGAAGCCTCCAGCCCTGTTCTTTTTTCTCAGGATAGCTTTGGCAATTCTTTCATTATCTTACAGTTTTCAGTGTTTGGGGAGGCCTTTTACCACCACTAAGCCTCTATGCTGAGAAAGATAGCTTCCTTGTCATCTTTTTGTTGTTATTGTTGTTGAGAGAATAGCCCTCTCAGGGTTTATGGGGCAGGGAGAGGCTCTGTTCCACTTCTTCACATTGAGCAAACCCAAGGCTCCATATCTATTTTAATGTGGCTATAAAAAAATAAGTTTCTTGCCTACCACTATCAACACACACTCTATGGACAGCCTAAATATTAGTGCCAGTGTAACATATCTGTATTTATGTTCTTACCTGGTTTTGGTTCAGAATTTCCCTTACTTTCCTGTGAATCAGCTGTGCATTTAGAATCTTTGTTATAATTTATCCAAAAATTCTAGGGTTTTTTTGTTTTGTGTGTGTGTGTGTGTGTGTGTGTGTGTGTGTGCTTAGACCACAATATTGCTACATTATAGAAGTCTCACTTGACTGGTAGTCCCTAACTTCACGGCCATGCTTTGCCCTTAAATCCCTCCTCCTGTTCCTAGTGTCAGCCTGAACCAAGTGTGCGCTTGCTGTGTGTTTGGACATGGTACACTGGGGTTGCAAGCATCCACCTGGCAGACAGACCTCTGGAGCTCCTATGTGTTTCCCTAGACTGTGCCTGGACTGGCCTTGGCTTCATCTTGCTCCAGCTCATCTATGTTGCCAAGATCCCAGCATGCTTTGAATTCCAACCTACCTGAATTATGTCAACCTCTATTCTTTTTCTTCTGTTTCCAAGTCTCTGTCTTTACGGAACTTGCCAAACTTAAGTCTGGTTTGAGTTTATTTCCTGGATCTGTCTTTCCACAAAGGACTCTATTCCTGATTGGAGGGTTTGTAGTGTGGTTTATAGCAATGTAGGAATGGGTCCAACTCAGGATTTGGATTTCTAGGATGCCCAGATGGCTTAGCAAAGAGCTTCTAACATTCCACCTCATTTAAAACAATACTTAACTCACTGAGCATGTAAATTCCAAAGACTTTCTATTACATGTTGATGATATATGCACCTGTAGTATTAATGGAGGATAACATTGAATTACTCTTTTTGTTAGAAGGAGGAGTTTACAGTTGAGGATACCTTTTGATTTGTTTTTATTTGCTTAATTCACAAGTGGCCATCTCCCCGACACCAAATACAATGAGCTGGGGCTGGAGTGTGGCTGTTCTAGTCCATGCACCCTTTCACTCTGAGACCTTGTAAGGAAACTGAGTTTGGTGGAAAGCACCCAGAGAATTCAACAGTATTGATTGGATGGATCATTTTTCCCAGTTTGGACTTTCTTATTTTTTTTTAGGAAGCCCTGCTAGTTTACCGCTGAAACATCAGTCTTACACAGAGCAACCCCAACTGCTGTGCCAGAGGTGTTAGCACTTGAGTATGAACATGGCTTTGAAGATCCAACAAGACATCTGGTGGCAAGAGAGTGCTATGTGCTAGGGATGAGCCCACAGAAATTGCGGGTTGCATGGCTGGTCAGTAGTCCAGCAGAATCTAATCTTTATCAGTTCCATCCTTTGGGGTTTATGTTCGTGTCCTCCTTTCAATCACGTTGTCCTTGTTTAGAGTTCTCTTCTCACTTTCTCTCTTTCTTGGCAGGATCTTCAAAAGGAATTAGGAGGTGCTCCCAGAAGTTGCCTTTGAAGATTGTTGCAAGGTGTATAACTGTCAAAAAGGATTGGCCAAACCCTGTTGAAAGCTGTTTTACACATCAAGTCCTGAGCCGGTCTCAGCTCTTCTGTTACGATCTGATCATCTAGAATGATCTGAAAGAAAATCATCAGAGCTAATTATAGAGCCCAGAATGATTTTCAGATGCCCTCCCCTTTTCTTTTCTCATACAGGGTACTCAGGAATCTTGTACTCTGGATGAACCCAATCTACATTTTTGTTGGAATTGGAAAAGTAGGGTTTTAGACTTTACTGCGAAGGCAAAACTCTTTAATTTACCTAGGGCCACTTAACGTTTATAAGGTTTTATTTCTCCTTTCTGTTTCTTGTTCTTTCTTTTCTTCCCTCTCTACCTTTCTCCTGCCCTTCCTCCATCCCTTCCTTCCTTCTTTTCTTTCTTTCCTATCCTTTATTCCTTTCTTCCTTGCCTTTCTTCTTTCTTTCCTTTCTTCCTTCTTTGCTTATATCTGGGTAGCTTTGAACATACTTAATATTTTGGAAAATAGACATTGTTTAAGGGAAAGTATTTTTATTACAAAAATGTGGTTTAGAATAATGAAACCTTAGGCTTGGAAATAAAACATAATGTTCTTCTATTTCAGCCGTTTTATAATATTTTAATCCCTTCTACTCTGTCCACAGCTTATAAAGGGTTACCTACATCACCCGCAGTGATGCAGGAGCTCTCTTTGTCTTGAAGCAGCTCATTACAACTTCCAACAGCTCTGACAGTTTCTTAGTTGCTGTTTCTGTTGAGTTCAAATGTATTTTCCTATAACATATATCCAGTGCTCTTTGCTTTCTCTCCTTGGGACCATACAGAGCATTATTTTTCTAATTTTAAGTTGAAATCCAGGGTAGTGAAATAATCTTGGTTGCATGTGAGCAGCATTAAAAGAGAAGAAGAAATAGAGTAGAATGGAAGTAGAATAGAAAAGAGCAGAGTATATCACAAGTAGTAAAGTCTTCATGAAACTGTTGTCTTGATTAAGTCATTTAATTACATAATGAACTTCATATGTGAACTGGATCACAGTGGTTAACAAAGTTTGAAAGCTGCTGAACAGAGCGTGCCTGGCTTCCTTCCACGTGGCCGTCCGTATAGCTGAGCCGTTCTCCTGCCCTAGCAAGTCTTTTCTTCTCAAGCTAACCCCTTCCTTCCACTCATGCTTGCGCATCATCTCTCTCATCTCCTCGCCATCCTTAATACACCCTGGCATACACTAGCTTATATTATAAATATGGACCTGTAATCAAACCATGTGCCTAGCTGTGCTCTGGCCGAAACAGGCAAGAAGGGCTATCCTTTCCTGGGTAGCAGAATGCACTTCAGTGCATTTCAGTGCAGCCCAAGGCTGGACGATGCAGTGGTTAATTGCGGAGGCCCGGGGGGCCACTGGCCTTGGAGTCTGTTTGTTCTGTTAGTGTAAGCCTTGGGTAAGCTGAATAGTAACCTTGGGTGAATTATTTAACCTCTCTGTGCCTCAGTTTCCTCATCTCTAGATAGGATAATAGTGTTTCATAATATTTTTTGTATTAAATAATTTAATATATGTAAAGGACTTAGAACAGTGCCAGGCATACATTACTCAGTGGGCTACTGTATTTTTAAGGCAATGATAGTAAATTGTTGATCCATCGAACTTTTTATCACGTCAAATGTAGAGAGCTTTCTGTGTGCGATCGTATTCCCAGTTTGCCAAGGGCAGTCCGTTTGCAGCTGTTGTTCTGGCATAATGAACAGTGCCCCCTTTCGCTCTCAAATGTGGCCCAGGTAGAGCTTCATGTCTGAGTCTTCTAAACTATATATATGTAGTAGGAATTACTATTTCCCCCAGTTATATGCCACCTTAGCTAAAAGCCACATCTTTTTTTTCACTAAGGACTTGATTAAATTCGGAGTTATGTGGAATACTTTCTTTTCTATTTTTCGATTGAAACTTTACCACCTTTCACCATCTCTTCCCTCCTTGACGAGTGGCAGAACCAGGATGGAGAGCAGAGGCTGCCTGGCTCCAAAGGCTAGGCTTCTCCCGCTGGGCCCGACCACCTGGGCTGACTTTGGCCCATCATTCTGTCCTGTGAAGACCTTTCAGATTCTGATTAAGTCTTTCAGAGTATTTATTAATTCTCTGAACTTCATATTGTTCACACTTTTTAAAAATCCATTCAGCGAATATTTAATGAACTTCCACTGGGTACCAGGTCCTGTTTTAGGATCCAGGAATGGAACAGGGGACCAGTCAACAAGTCCCTTCTCCTAGGGAACTGACATACACGACAGGGTCCTCTGTGTCTTACTCCAGGGAAATGGGCTAGCAGAACAGGATTTACATAAAGCCTTCAGGCTGGTCACTAGATAATTTCTTCTGGATTAAAAATATGTCTTCATTAAAATGTAGCATTTAGCAATTATTTAACACATAGAGTGTTTATATTATTGGTCAATCTATATTTCTTCTTCTTGTCTAGTCTAAACCTACTGTCAAAGGCCGTTTTCTTGCTGTACCATATCTGTCATATTTCCTAGACTTATTAGTCCGCTGTGAAAGAAGGAAATGGCATTGTTCGGACTAACTCACCCTTAGTGGTGGCCAGTAGGGTTCTGTGTGCGACCACACTTTTTAAGAGTATGTTCTAGCTGCTGTGGCCTGGCAGTGTGCAGGACTCAAAATCTCTATTGTTTAGAAAACGGGGGCTTTCCTTCTTTTGACAGCTTCTCTTGTTTACTAAGGTTCCTTAAAGATCCTGGTGGTTAGCTCAGTGATCTATCTCATCTGCTAATTTCTTTCCATATCCTAGAATATAGGCCAGGAAATAAGCTTTTTTAGAGAAGTTAGATGCTTTCTTATGATTATATAAATGGAGTTCTATACTAAAACTTGAGCGTTGTAACAGTTGCTATTTATTAAGCCCCTACTATGTGCAAAGCACTTTTGTAAACATTGTACATGCATATCTCTCTGAGTCATGTTGTATTACCAGGCACAGGTATTACCTCCATTTGAGGGATGAGGAGAGCAAGGTCAAATAGGTGGTGAGGTGCAGAGCGGGACTTGAACCCAGGCTGTGAGGTCAGGGAGACTGGAGAATGAGCTGTACTCGGGACTCAAATTCGGACAGAGGTTCTTGGTGAAATGGCCTTCTAAAATGGTAGACTTAGTTAGCATCTGTAATATATAACTTCATTGATGACTCATAGTTTTTCTTTTTCCTTTTTAAAAAAATTTTATTTATTTAAATTAGTTTCAAGTATACAGTACATTGGTAGACATCTATGTAGTTCATAAAATGATTCCCCCATTTGCTCCCTCCCTTCCCTGGTCCTCCACTAGCTATCATATTAATGCCAACTGCATTCCCTCTGCCATACTCGGCCATTAAAAAAATGAAATCCTACCATTTGCAACAACATGGATGGACCTAAGGTTATTATGCTGAGTGAAATAAGTCAGAAAGAGAGAAATACCATATGATTTTACTTATATGTGGAATCTAAGGAACAAAAAGAACAAACTTATCATAGTTTTTATTTTATTTCCATAAAGATGAAACTATCAAAGCAGATGTAGACTTTGTGTGTGCGGGGGGAAAGAATAATAATTTGAGGAAAACTGACTTGTTTCTTTTCAAGCACCTACAGTGTCTGTTTGCTTTTCTTCATGAAAATGAAGTAAGAATGTGTGCAGTGCTGCACGTACCTCCTAGGCAGTGAAACCGTTTACTTTCTGTGGAATAAATTGGCGCATTGAAGACCAAAGTGCCTTCTTTTGAATTATTTTCTTTCCATAGATGATATCGTGATCTGTGAGTTTATTTTTCATCCGTTTGTATCAGGCTTACTTCCAAAAAAGGATCAGTGTCTGTTGACTTATTAGCAATATTAAAAAATATTATTTCTGTATTACTAAATAGTAGGCCCTTAAAGACAAGGACCCACATCTCTTCTGTTCACACCTGTGTTATTAGCTCTGAGTGCCGTTCATGGCACTTTGTCACATTAATTGAATAAATGGATGAACTGATGAATGTCAATCGCCATGTTAGCTTTAGCAGATTTGCTATATTGCTTATGTTTCTTTTGTTGGAGAAGCGAGATGCTACTTTCTATCTTTCCTTTAAAAGAGCAGAATTTTTAAAAATGTTGTGACGCTTAGAAGGGCAAGATTACTTCCTAAAACTTTTGATTTCGGAGAGGTTTTTTAGCTTGGTGAAAGCACCGGCTGTTAATCTGAACAAACAGGAGTAGAGGAGAGCATTGGCAAGGGTGAGGTGGGACACCACTGTCCGTCCCCCTCTACAAGCCCCAAATAGTTACATAGCTACTGGGGTGGGAGGGACACGCGCCATATTGACACTGTAGTTTTTAAATAGAAAGACCAGGAGACTTCAGTCCCAAAGTGGACAGAAGAGCCTTCATGTAGAGGTCCTTAGCTCATTAGAGAGATGAAAGCCTAAACCTGTGATTTGCTCCTTGCCCCTCCCGTCCTGAGGACGTCTGTTAGTGGCGAGCTGCTTTAGCAGAGCTGAAGACTAAGTGTTTCTTTCGGAAAACCTTATTTCTTTCCACATAAGTTATAATTATCATCTGAAATAACACCAATATTTGATTTACATATTTTATTTTATGTTTATATTTATACAATGTTTATATATTTAAAGACTTACAAAGACTTGATTTCGTGTAAGAGCAATCAGTGAAAGGTATATAGAACATAACACCCTAAATTGGCTTAAGTTTTTTTCCTGTTTGAAATGTTTAATGTTTCTTTAATTACTCAAGAGTTTTAACTTTGTTAATAACAAAGGTTCTCAAGTTTTTAGCATAATATCTGGAAATCAGTGGTCTGGTTATGAATCAGAATGTCTCCTGGTGCGTCCTATCTTGGATTACAATTGGAAGTGCCAGCCAAGGACATAGGAGACTAGGAAATCTACTCTGTGATCAGTGATGATTTACATAGAGTGTAGAAGTATTTCTCACTGTATTAAGGCTTTAGGTTTATAGAATTATAAGGAGGTCTTCCTTTTTGTTCAAATGTGGTGAAAACTGTGCTTTTCTCCCAGGCCCCCTTAGTGTTGAATGTTTAAAAACATACAGGAACATTAAAAACAACAGCTACAATTTCATAAAGATTACATGAAATTTTCTCTGTAGCAGCAGCTCTGTAGGTGTTCTTCTAAAACCCAGGGTTATAGGTTAAAGAGGAAAAATCTATAACAAATAGAGCAAGGAGATATAAATAAGTGAAAGAATGGCAAGGATATGATCAGATGATTGCTTCTTTTATACTTATTGTATGGTAATAAAGTGATTTTGTAATCCTTAATATAGCTACTACTTTTAAAACTTCTTCTCAACAATAAAAAATATTGATAGTTTCAATCAGAAAAAGAAATTTACCTATTTATTAGTTTTAAGTTTATAATAGGTATGGGATCTTTGACATTTCTCGAATAACTATATTTTAAAACCTCAGCACTTGTAAGAATATTCATTTGATTCTGATTTTACTTTACCAACACACATCAGTTTAGAGTTTAGCAAGAATCATCATGTGGAAGAGTTTTATCAGTCCTTTGGTAATTCCAAGACTCAGCCTAGAGCTTCTTGAAAATAGTTCACGAGTTGCACTTTCCCCCCATTAGTTATATGTATCATGCCAAATCAATATTATTTTTGGAAATTATAATTCTTTCTAATATTACCATTTTGTACTGCTTTCTTTTCTAATCACGAAAGTCATATACATTCATGGTAAAATTTCAAATATTACTCATTCTCTCTAAACTCAGCCTCTGGTGACATTCACTGTTGACAGCTTGGCGTATAACTTTCCGTTGTATTCGTTAATGAAAGAAAGTCTTTTCTCTTCGGAGGGAAGTGGACCAGAGGTGGGGGTGCCCCGTCTTCATTTTCCTCAGGACACTTTCTTCTGGGGAATTCACTGGCAGTTTGGTTTCCTCATCTGCTAAGGTAACTGGTAATTTGTTACCGTGGTCAGGAAATTTGCATCTTCATTCCTGTCATTACTGTTTCTATCTTTGTCTGGTGTTTAATGTCTTCAGAGCTTGTCAACAACATGTATTTGTGCAGCGCTGTGTGGATTTCCAAGCATGTTCAGATCTATCTCAACCACCCATAGGAAGGTTAAAGTCTTCGTCTAGGTTAGCTAGTACGTGGCATGGCCATAACTTGAACCCCTCTGATTCCAGATACCCTGAGCTGAACTCATCTGGTTCATGACTTTAAATACTACCTAAATTCTGGTGATTCTCAAATTTGTATTTCTAGCCCTGACCTCTCCTCTGAGCTTCAGACATGTATATCTTGTTTTATTTTTATTTTTTTAAATAACATCTTCACTTCTATGGCATCTCAAACTTGACTGAGCAATAAAGAGGCTCCTCGATGACCCTACCTCTATCCTGTTTATTTCCAGGTCTTTTTTAGCCACTCATTTGCTTGGGCAAAAACCTTGGAATAGTCTTTAGTTTCTCTCTTTCTCAAACTTGACACCAAAATCCATCAGCAAGAGCTAAACTTAACTCTCTCACCAATCTACCTTCATCTCTTACCTGGCCTACAACACTCTCTTCCCAGATGGTTTTCCTGCTTCCACTCTGCCCCCATTCCTTGTTTTCTTTTTCCATTATACTTACCAGTATCTGATATTATTTGTTTATGGGTTTGTTGCTTATCTCTGTCTAGAATGTAAGCTCTACAAGGCACACACTTGTCTTGCTACCGCTGCATCTCTAGGGCCTAGCACACTGCTGGCTATGCTGTTTCATGTTGAATGAATTCATGAACAGGTGAACAAATGAATGAATGAAAGGAAGCAATCTGGTGCTCTTTCAGTAGTTGGGGATTCAGGGACAATGACTCCTTTGCTGGTTTTCTCAGGGCTCTTTTGTAAAGTGTAGAAAGACTTTTATTTAATAATGAGTGCTTGAGATTGATATTAGAGTCTTATAATCTTAACTTTATGGTATCATTTGGACCTCACTTCATGCGTCTTGTGCTCTCTGAGATCTTTCTGAGAGATTTTCTATGGAAACCAGAAAAGGAAACCAATCCTAGTGTTTTCTGGGAGAAGCCTGGCCTGATAAATGAATAAGTGACTTTTGCTGATGGCAAGAGGCATTCAGTATGCACTTGAATAGTAATATTAAAGATAAAACAGAGAAGTGAATGAAAAAACATCTTTATTTGCTTTGGACGGCCCTCCTTCCATTACAGTTAATGTTATATAAAGAAGAAACTGATATTAGGCTGATTAATAAGTTTTTAAAACTGGAAATTTATAATGATGGTCAAAAGATCCTATATTTAAAAACAGATCAATGACTCTATTAAGAAATGCAAACCGGCACGGGGGCTGGGTGGGGAGAAAGGGTGGTTGGTTGTTCTACATCTGGTTGAATGGTAAAGGCTTTTCTTTGTATCAGCAAGATCTGGGCTTTGATTTTTTGTCTTGCCACTGGTTAGCCACATGTCCTTGGGCATGTCACTTCTGGGATCTAGGTTTGTTATATCTCTTTGAAGGTTTAAGATGATCACATGAGGTGAATCTTGGGAACAAATTCTTATAAGAATAAAGCACAGTATCCTGATTATCATTATCTCACCCTTCTAGTACAAGGGTCCAGGTTGTCATTCTCTTGCTGTTTGCCATTCCAGAGTCCTGGAATGCCAATGGCTATCACGAGGCCGAGATCCAAACTCAGAGTTTCATGAAACAACACAAAATAGTTTTCAGTGACTTTTCTGGGAAATTGTTGCCAGCTTGTTTAATTGATCGTTTATGTGAATCTGAGATCAACAATAAAATGGTGCTACTAATGGTAGCACCATTAGTGAGGCTTTATGATAAATTTTGTGAGCATCCTCTAGGATCTCAGATATGATGTTTTCTTTGGCTGTATCAGGGGAGAGAGAATGAAGGCTTTCATGTCTTTAAAAGCAATTATAGGCTCAGGTTTCTGAAAGTAATGAGTGCCAGCAATGGCACCTCTGCAATTATTTGTTCTTGACTTTTTAAAAAGATTTTTTGTAAGCCAGACTATTGATGAATTTTAATACCATTAGCATTTCTTGTATGAAATTAGTTTTGCAGTGTTATTCATTTCTCTTTTTAAAATGTAAGACAGGAAAGTGAGCCTGAAGCAGGACTATTGCATGTGTTTGAATGTTTCATTTCCAGATATTGGAAGGCATGTTTTGAAATGTTTTGGAGAAAAGTAAATTTTTTTTTAAGTCCAAGCAGATTGATTTGTTTTAGAAATACTAAAGGTGCAATATGTGAATCATATTTGGATTTTAAAGCAGGATATTAAACTTCACAGTAAAAGCGATTCCATGGATGTTTAAAGCCCAAAGAGAGATTTAGAAAGCCAGGAGACAGAGAAACTGAAGCTTACTTGGCGAACTACATGATACAGGAATGGAAACATTGAATAAAAAACTGTAAAACCATTTTTTTCTTGATGTTATTCTATCCCTTGAAGGCAGATGGATTATTAAAATTAAAATCGTATTAAAAATCTTCTCCATGAAAATATGTAACCTAATAAAATGAATGTTGAAGCAGTCACATATATTTCTTTCCAAATCCAAAATTTGGATTTGGATGGGATTTCTGAATCTAAAATGCTAAATTTATTTAGAATTTTGAAATTTGCATTTGCTAGGCAATGCACTTTAGTCAAGCTTTAAAAGTAAATGCCTGTTACTTAGTTCAAGTAAATAATCCTGATGGTGCTGTGAGTTGGTTTTGTTGAAAAGGGGTCTCATTCCATGGCTGACTAGGGAAAGTGGGGAGAGGGAATAAAAAAGACACTATGCGTTTGTGCTTTTGCATTTGCTGTTACTCTCTGGAGGTGCCTCCCCCATCCTAGCTCATCTGGTAAATAAATTCATGCTAATTTCACAGCCGTGATTACTTTACTAACTTCTCTAGGAAGAGAGTTGCTTACTCCTTTCCTACCATGTGTCCTTGTGTGAACCTCTATTACTATACACAGCACACCATAAACCATTTGCTTACATTACTGTCATCTTTCTATTTCCAATGCCTAGCTTAATTTCTGACATATAGTAAGAACTTAATAAATGTTTACTAACTGAATGAACAAAATGGTGAGTGATAACCCTGACTACTGTATCACCTAGGTTCTGCTCAAAAAGGATGTAGTTCTTGGCTCCATCCTTCTCCTTGTGCAAAGTAGCAGTGACAGGACAGATGCTACCTAGAGAATAAGCAGATGGGTGCGTTTGTCAGTCAATAAATATTCATTGGGCTTCTGGCACTGTGCCAAGTGCAGAAATGTAAGGTACGCTGTATCTACTTTCAGGGGTTTACCAGTTAGATTTAGAGGTATAACTTACCCTTATGAATCAGTTAGAGGGAAATGGAATGCTGAATTATAAGACTTGACTTTGTGTGTCTTGGGAAGCCAGAAAATGTAGAAAGCCCTGTGGACTGAAGGAGTTGGGGAAAGCTTCATGCGGGAGACACAAGTTCATTTAGATTCAGCAGTACTGACCCAAAGGAAGGGCTGAGGAGGTGGTAGTCTTGGGCCAGGGCAAGCTGAATGGTTGGCTGGGGGAATCAGCTTGAGGAGCCAGGTTTCTTCTGGTGACTCCAGATCCTTCGTCCACCCATAGGTAAGCTGTAGAGGGGCTTCAGACTCCTGGAATTACTTGCAAAATGTTGTTTGTGTCTCTCTATGGGCAGCTTTCCAAGGATAAGGTTCAGTTTTTAAAGAGTAGATGTAGAATTTTAAAAGAATACTAAATTTTGTAATTTTAATCAAGAATAGGTAGCATTTTAACTTTTGTTTTTTTTTTTCATGAGGTCCTAAAGAGAGGGCAAAAGGAAGAATGCAGAGACAGGGGAAGGAAGAGAAAGAGGAAGAGGATTCAGGCTAACGCTTAAAGAGGCAAAATAATACAGGTATTAATACTTATGAATGATATTTACCTGAGAGTGTATCAGGACCTGTGAGGCATCTTCAGCTGATTAGCAAAAGAGATCATCTAAGCAATGGAGGCCACAATTTTGGGGTAGCACTATTTGAGAGATATCAAATGCTGAACTAAAGGTGAATAAAAATTTGTCCCATCATCGCCCAAATGAAAATATATTAGATTCAAAGGCAGACAGTTTTGTAGACTTGGCTGGGATTTATTGATTGATTTAAAAAAAATTGTCAGTGTCTTTACTCAACTAATTTTTTAAAGGTTATTTAACCTTTTGAATTTAAGGGTTTTTAATGAAAAATCTGTATTTCTTCATAAAAATTGAATATAATGAACTTGACTTGGTTATTTGCCATAGATGCAGATTCTTTTAATATTGGATTCTCATTATATAAAGAAAACATTTAGATTGGAGCCCTTTTTCAGCCACGACAAGTGGAGGTCAGCATACTAACGTATCAGGGACAAGAATGATGGATTTTCACTTCTGGCTTGGTGAGCATCTCACTATCACAAACATGCTTTGAAGTGATAGCTTTTTAAAGTCACAGTGTGAGTTAGTAAAGAAGGAAAGAGATGCATAAAAAAATAAGTCTGTTCATTTCTTTTTTGGCTTGTTTTATTTATTTTTTTAATTGGTTAATTGTCTTTTTATTGTTGAGTCATCAGAGTTATTTTTATATTCTGGAGAAGTCACTTGTCATTCTGTGGGCTATTCATTCTTTTTTAAAAAAAATTATGGTGACATTGATTACAAAATCCAATAAATTTTAAATGTACAGTTCAGCAGTAAGTCATATATATATTGCATTGTGTGTTCACTGCTCATAGTTAGATTTCTTGCTGTCACCACATATTTGATCCCTTTTACCCCATTCACCTCCCCACCAACTCCCTACCCTCTGGTAACCACTAGTCTATTGTCCATGTCCACGAATCTCTGTTTGTCCTGTTCATTTTGTTGCTTTTAGGTTTATATCTCACATTTAAGTGATATCATGTGGTTTTCAACTTTTTCTGTCTGGCTTATTTCACTTAGCATGATTATCTCAAGATCTATTCCTGTTGTTGTCAATGGAAGTAATTCATCTCTTTATAGCTGAGTGATATTCTATTGTATATATGTACCACATCTTCTTTATCCAACCATCTATTGTTCTTTGGCTTGTTTTAAAAAAGATTGCAATGAAATGTTTCCTATTATTGGTTTATAGATTTGATAAGAGCGCAGGAATTGTGGAGCAAGGAAATTGTAAGTTTAAGCAAAGAAATAATGCAACAGGGGATTTTTATATAATTCTTTCTTTAGGAAATTAACTAATTTGATAATAAAGAAGATAGTATTGTTGAGAGAAGGAATAGACATAGAAACCTCAATTATATCTCCAACATTAGTAAGCTATATTTTTACATGGAATTCAGTTTAATTGGAGGAGATGAACAATCGGATGATCCTAGAAACTTATTGATTTAGATTTATAAACCTAAAAAATGCATTAATAAAGTTAATTTAATAAATGTTGGATTTTAACATCTTTAAAGTCAAGTATTAAGAAAGATATATAAATTCTCAGATCATATAATTTTATAAGAAATAGATCTTTATTCAACCTATAAAGATTCCACATAGAGGGTTACTGCAGTGAATGTTCAAAATATATTATCATTTTTGTAGTGGTTGAATCCCATTTTTAAAATCTGGTAATATAACACACATATACATGTATATGTATATATTGTGTTAGAATTATATAGTATAACATTTTAATATGACATATTATACTGACATATATATAATATTTTTTGAGTTCTTAATATCTTGTACTTTTTAAAACGTCATAAGTGTGGCAGATATGTATATTGACATTTCAGATCATTGTTCAGTAATGTAGTATCTTCAGAACTTGCCCTTGCTTAGGGACCAGGTTGGACCAAGAAAGCCGATTGGCCCAAGGGGCCATTCCTGAGATTGGGGCTTGAAGGCTGCAGGTTGGCCCAGGTGAAATTAATAGGGAATCCAGAAGTGCAGGGTGTGCTGGACTGAGTGTAGTTCATGTCCTAGGGGAGGAAGAGTAGCGGGTCAAACTAGATAAACCACACACATTGTCAGCTCTGGATGTGAGGCCCATCAAAGGGCATTCAAGAGTGAAGGGTGAGTGAAGGGGCACGAGAATGCGAGAAGATCCAGGCCTTGGTGAACAGGGTTGGGTTTTCTGGGCTGCTTGGTCCCTGGTTGATACTGGCTGGAATTAAAGATGCAATTCCAGATGGATCATCTTTTATAGTTTCATGCTTATGAATATAAATTTATATTTTATTTTGAGTGGATTTTGATGTGAGTGAAAATAACTGCCATAACATGATGCTTGACTTTCAAGCTATAAACAATAGCATTTCTAGTTTGTTGGTTTGTGGAACAAAGAAACTATTAATGATCTATTTAAGAATAGATCGGAGTGTGTCGCTGCAAAGGGATAGCACCAGGCAGTTCCTTGGGGTCATGGTGCTGTTCTGTATCCCAATGGTACGTGTTAACACAAATCTATGTATGTGTCAGAATTCATAGACCTGAACACCCAAAAAGTCTATTTTACTGCATGAGAATTTAAAAAAATACAAAATAAAGCACAAAATACTAGCAGGGAAGTAAAAAGATCTTTTTAAAATATAGGATGCAAACAATGGAGCACAGTACACCAAAACAGTTGTGGAAGGCCACGGGGAAGCAGGGATCCTAAAAAGGCATTGTTTGTATGTTTCTTAGCTCTTTGGGTTGGTAGAGGGCACACTTCATAGTTGTAATATGGCCTGGATTTAAGAGACAATGGAAAAAATCAGCCTTCTTAGGTTAGAATTACGTGGTGATTCAGTTGGATCAAAAACTTTCTATTCATCATTTTTCAAGCTTCAACTCTCCCTCCCCTTCTCCTTTCCTTCCTCCCTCCTTCCTTTCTTTCTTAAGAGCATGCAATCTGACCTAACGAAGTGATATCGTAGATGGAAAGTATATGAAATGAGGGGGTTGAGAAGCTGGTCTAGTTCTTTTCCAATCCTGAGGATGGACAGTTGAGCCAGAATAAAACAGAACCAGAAGCCCAGCTGCTCACCAGAACACACCTGATAGCCGACCCAATCTGTAGACTTCCTTAGTTCAGACAATATTAGTCATCATTTTGGAGCTGAGCATGGTTTGAGCTAGAACTGAGCCACGTTCCAGAAGTTGAGTGCAGTCCAGAGGGCCTCAGAGTAATCCTTAAATTGATCTTGACCTTTTATTGTACTTCAGGTTGGATTACTTCTGGGATTACTCTTGTCCAAAGTTATTTTTCTGTCCCTTAGAAAGAATAATTTTGAGTCTTGGATCTAGACAGAATTTAAACCAGTGTACTAGAGATTTTAAAGGGCTGTTAAGGCAAGGCATAGACAACATGGCCTCATTCTCGGTATTGTCTCTTTAATATCTCATTTCCTTGGCAACCTGACTTCCGATTTTTCTGAATGGGTGTTCCTTGGATCATTTGCCAGGGAAACAGCTCTGGATGAGGGACCATAGGAGAGAATTTTGTATCTCTTGGGAAAGGAAAGGTTAACTTTTATTTCCAAGAGCACTGGCTGCATGAACTCTTGGATGCAGCGGTTCCCAGGAGAGAGTGGTGTGCTGAGCTGTGCTCACACATACACCGTTCCACAGGCTGTGCAGCGCTGTTTGCAACAGCTTCCTGAGGCTGCTAGTACCAGACGGAGTGAATAAAAGATTCTTTTGAAGTTCTTGACTCACATTCTTTACATTCAACATTGGTAGCCACTTTTCCTTTCCATCTTTCCTCTGGGTTATTCTGGATTCTAAAACTCTAGCTGTGAGATAACGTCAACTGAAATTCTTGCCAATCCTAGCCACAATCCTTGCTTAATATCATCTCAACGTAACCTTTTAGCTAGTCTGAAAACACATTGTAGTCTGTTGCTGGTAACAGATTTAAGGTATTATTGAATCTTTGGGTATAGAATTTGCAATCTGAGTTCACCATCTGATTTATATATCCTATGGTTATAACTCCGATTTGCAAATCTGAGAACTATTGGGACTGTGGGCCTATTGTGCCTGATTTAATTGCATATTTAAATGTAAGGCTAGAGCTAAAGCTAAAAAAGCAGATGGATTTGGACGAGGAGATTGTTCCATTTTGAGTTCATGTATAAAGCCAAGAAATTCCTGGAGCAGCTCTGACAGGGATTTTAGGAAAATAGGCTTGTAATATTTCCACTTCTCTCAGCCTGCAGTCTGGCTGAAACCGTAGCAAGATCTGCCTTTTTCCAAAGGTCTTGATATTTCTGCAGCTGTTTTCAGAAAGCCTTGAAAATGAAAAGCAAAGTAGTCCACAGAATCTCAAGGATCCATGCCAACACCTCCAGCGTTTTTGGATGGTCTCAGTGGGAAAGAGTTGGAGCCACGTAAGTGAAGGTGTGTATGACAGAAGGCACGTGTGGAGGCTGCTCCTTCAGATGTGACGTCATGCTGATGGCGGCCGAAAGCTGCGGGGAGAGCACTGGCTTGTGTTTCTCTCTATTATTTTAGAGTCTCTTTGTTCCAGTCACTTGAGTTAGCTGGGCCATTTGTCTGGATCAGTAAATATCCCAAGCTTTCCAGTTGCTTCAGTTAGTCCAGTGTTAAGAGGCTGTCACTACTGAGACATTGTATTTGCTAGTACTTTTAAAACATTTTTGATGAATCCTTCCAGTTTTATATGCTTGGTCTATAGAAAAAGAAACTAGGGTTCAGAAAATTTATGCGATTTGTACAAATCATATAAACAGACCACTGGATCATAAGAACGATATAACAGTGTATTTTCTATTATTAGCTTTCAAATTTAAAGTGGTTGAAGCTCCCTGTATATGTAATGTGTATAAGGAGGTTTAAAATGGTAGAAATGATTAGACTCTCAGTGATTTTTAAGTATATTTGGCAAATGAAACTCAAGTGAAAGCACAACGTGTTAAGCTAGAGGTTTTATGTTACTAGCACAAATGTGTTTTATAAGTTCCATTTTCTAACAAGACCTACTCTCAAGTTAACTGGTAATGTTAACAGACTATATCTGATGAACACAAATATTTGAAATCTAAATCTATGTGTTCAGTTGGATCCTCAATGTCTGATATATTTTTAAGTTTTTTTGATTGCCCAGCATTGAAAAAATCTTGCAAATAGGTCTAATTGCTTAACAATTAAACCTACTCGGAATAATCTTCAATCAGATTGACCCAGAAGCTTGAAAATTATTAATAGGAAGATTTCAATCTGATTCTAATTACTATGTAACTCTAACCTAAGAAGGCTCACTCTTCCCATTCATTCTTATATCCAGCCCAATCCCATCTACTGAAATTGCACTTGTCAATGTCCCTAGACCTCCATGTAGCCAAATCTGCCCGTAAGTTCTCAGTGCTCACCTCTTAGGACCCATCAGCCACATTCAATGTCCCTGGTCACTCTCTCCTTTACTTACCTCCTGGATGAGGGAGGATGGGAGTAGGAGGAGGCTGTGGAGAAGCAGAAGATATTCATAGTGGACACCTCTGATAGCAAATAGATACTGTTATAAGTCACTTTAGCTACCCAAGAACTAAACAGTTAGTCACAGATCTGAAATGCTTTGTGGTCTTGTGTAAGTCTCTCAGTTTTCCCATCTATGAAGCCGGAATATCAATGCAGACTTACTTGGCAAGGCTGTTCTAAAAATTAAAGTACCCTAAATTGTGATCATGAAGTATTTTACAAATTTGAAGAGTCGTGGAAATGGGAAAAATACTTAACAAGAGGCCCCGGGGGGCTATGCTTGCTTGAACTGTCAGCCATTTCTCAGGCAGTGGTAATTTCCTGGCAGGATCTGGCCCAGAAGGGGCCTTGACAGACATTGCACAGAGTTAGTTGAAGAAGGCCTGATTGACACATCGTTATTATTTTATCTTTGTAAAGCTGCAGGGTGAGACCTGAGACAGCGGGAGAGGCCATGAGGTATTCACTTGACAACCTGCCATTGTCAACTCTTACAGGAGGGGGCATCAGTGCCTAGAAGGACAGTGGTGGGTTGTAAGTGGTTCATATTTAGTTCAATTGCAGTAAGTCTTGCTAGTGACTTAATACTTTGACTCTGGAATTCTCCATGTGTGTTGAGCGTGTGTGTGTGTGTGTGTGTGTGTGTGTGTGTGTGTGTGTGTCTGCGTCTGTGTGCATTCATATAAACAGTTCCTATTCACTCACTTTGTGATTACCAGCAGGCCACATTCTTTGTGGGTTTCTGAGGTTTGTATTAAGCAAGTTGTACTATCTTAGCCTGATTATATAATTGAAATTCCTTGGTTTACACCTGAGGAAGCCACGCCCAAAGGGGCACAGAACAGGGAAGTGTGGTACCTGGAATGAACCCTTAAGCCCTCTGATTTGCTGTAAATTTCTCCATAATACTGCCGCAGCAAGCCACGGGGAGCTCATGTCTTTTTATTTGTTTTTAGATAACTATATATCAAAAGCTTAAAGCCAGAAACATGAATACGGATCTTAACGGTTTTTATATTTGTGCTGTAAAGCAGCCCTGGCCATGCGAAAGAGCTTTATGGGCCCTCAGCAGTGACTCTTGGATCTTGGAAAGTACCTGGAGAACCACTGCTGAAAGGCTGGGGTTGGGAGCTGGAGGCAGTGTGGTGAGGATGGAAAGGGACTGAGCTGGGCTGGGGTAAGGAAGCTTCGGTTCATATTCTGATTTTGTTGCAGGAAAGAAACCACTGCGATGCTATACACTTTTTATCTTGTTTGCTCCTAATTACCATCTTTGCTAGGCAGATATGGTCATTCTTATCTTAAGAATGAGGAATCTGAGGTTTAGAAAGTATAGGAAACCTATGTAAATTAAAGTCATAAACCTAATAATTGCTAGAGGTTTATTTGAACTCTGGTCTATATAATTATACCCAGAAGTTACTGCTCGGTTTCCCCTGGGGGCCTCAACTGGGAAGAGAAAGTATTTGGATGACCTCTGAGGCTTCTAAACTCCCAGTTCTGGAGATTCTGCGTTTTATCCTGTCCCCTTTACTGATGTTCAGCTTTGAAGATTTAACTTACCCGCTTCCCACTCTTCCCACTGCCCGCATGATGAACTGATAGATTTTCACACATCCGTCTCCCAGGAGAGGGCGGTAAGAGAACCACTGAGGCTGCAGAACTGTTTCTTTGAGGTGTAGGCCTTGTTTCTCAGGGGTCTACGATGTCACTAGCATCTTACGTAATTAGATGATGCGTGTTATTGACACTTTATTTTCATATTACAACGCCAGAGAGGTTAGGATTGCTGTCATTTTATGCATTTGTCCAAGCAACCTTTAGCCCATAGACCAAACTATTGTCTTCATATACTGTAACTATTATCTTTTCACATTTCTAGAAGGGTGGAAGTGACTCAGTAGACCGAAGGAAAGGAAGGGTGGCATGCTGTGTAAAACCTTGTGTGTTAGTTAGGGAAGGCTAACAGTTATAACAGATGAAGTCTAAAATTGATAATGGCTCCAACATAATAGAAGTTTATACTTGTTCATAAGAAAGGACAGGGCAAGTTGGTAAGTCAGGGGGGACCCCAGTTGAAAGAGGCTCTTTCATCTTCAGTATTTAATTTCTGCGGTCATCTTGGGGTTGTCTGTACTGCAGCCATTTGGAAGAGAAAGTAGCATGGGGAAGTGCCACTTGGAGGGTTTTGTGAGCCCAGCTAAGAATGACACGCATTTTCATCCAGTTCATTTGCCTGGAACTCAGTCACATGGCTGCACCTAACATCTAGGGGGCTGGGAAATGTAGTCTCTGGCAAGATGGCCCACTTCCCAGCACTGAGCCTACACGGTGGATGATAGAACACACATTTTCAGAGGAGAGCTGGCCTTCTGTCACACCCTGGACCAAGGTCAGAGCCTGTGTTCTGGTACTGGCTTTCCTAGTAACTGGCTGGTAACCTTTACTTAACTGTAAAATGAGAGTTAAACAGTTAATATCCATGGTTTTTTTTACTTTAGAATTCCATAGCTTTATATGGCTCTTAAATGATCTCGTTCCATGTTAAGGCAGCTAATTCTTAGCCTGGAATACAATGAAAGTTCGGGGTTCATGCAGCACACCTTCTCTCATACTGAACTTCATCCTAGCAAAGCTGGGAGTCAAGTTCAAGGGCTCCTTTGATCCTATAGTGGGTAAGTTGTTATTCATTGAGCACAGTCATCGATTCATGGGAAGCAGGGATCATTTAACTGGGGTGAGTGTGCGCCTGGCATGCAGGAATATTTTCCAAGGAGTGATGTGTTACAGATCAATTATCTTTAACTTTATATGTTGATATGTTTCCTAAAATCGATCAAAGACTATTTACAGTTAAGGAATTTTGTCAGTTCTCCCTTCTCCCCCTTTACAAAGAAAGATCTGCTTCTGACTCATTCTGACTCTTACATAGTTTATTGTTCCAAGTGTAAAAACTTCGAGGACACCAAGCAATTTTTTTTTTGAAATAATTGGCATTGCTGATATTCAAGATATTAAACATACTTCTTTTATCTATCTCATTAAGAGATGCAATTATAATTTTACTTTGTTTAATAATTATTTATGAAACTGTATGTATTTATGTTGTTTTGATTAATTGAAAATACAACTAAGAAAATGTTTCACTTATAGCCTTACAATCACAGAAATTTTTAAAATAATTATATATATTTATATATAAATACTTTTACAGCTATTTTGCATTAAGATAAAAGTCTATAGCAAAGGTGAAATGGAAATACAATTTCAGGGAGCTAAGGGAGCAATTATGTGCTCAGCATATAGTGATGATTGAGACAGACTCTGCTCTCATGGATCGATATACTAGAGGGAAAGAAAGTAAAAAGAATAAATTAGTAAATATGCAAGACATTTTGAGATCATGATAGATGCTATGAAGAAAATAAACAGGGCGGTCAATGAAAGCTTCTCAAAGGAGGTGAGATTCGGTACAGGTACAAAAGAGGTTGTCTCTCATTTTGAATACATCTTCTCATTTGGGGACAAAGACAGAGCGGGAAATAGAGCAGAACTTATTTCTGTTAAAGAAAATATATGTGTACATATATTTTAAATGGATGCTGATGTGGATAAAACGGATGTGGTGGTTAAATTCCACTGGAAGCAATTAAAGGAGGGATCTAAGTTTTATTTTAAAATATTTCAAAATTTCTGTACTTAACACATACCAGATATTGTCATTTGCAGCTAGGCAAATTTACGATAAACATATTTTGATATCAATCTAAAATGTATGAGTGGCAAATAGTTTATCAAAATTCCCTGAGGGATACGTAAGCAAAGAATTTTCGAGACCTCTGTGTCGTGTCTTGGACTATTGGCTTTGAGTTAGGCCAGTGGGGTTGGAATCCTGGGTCCACTCTTCCCAGTTGTGTAACAAAGAGTTAATTCTGTGAGCTACAATCTCTTTATCTATAAGACAGTACCTTACTTAGAGGAAGCTTTGAATATAAATGAGATAATTAATTCAGAAGAAGGAATCAGTAAATGTTATCTATATTATCAATATTATACCTTTACTCTCAACTGTATAGGGCTATCTCTGCTATGGTTTCAGAGCAAGCTGAAAGGTACATTGTCATATCTAGCCCTTTGTTGACCTGGTAGCACTTGGAGGCAAACCATTTATTCCTGTAATTCTTTCCTAATTGCTTCATGTGTCACAACGATTCAGTATAAGTTATTATTTTCCCTGTTTAGCTGATGTGGAGGCTGATGTTCAGAGGATTGAATAACGTATCCAACGTCACTCAACTAGAAGAGTTAGCGCTTGTAATTGATGAGCTGCTATTACAAGCCAGGTCTATAATTCTAAAGCATATTCCTTTCCCAGTATACTGTGCCGCCTCTGTTTAATATGTGCTTCTCTTCGCTGAGGTCAAAGACCATATTGTGTTTCTATTCTAAATGCTAGTCCTCCTGGCCCAGGAGTTAGTGTTCATTGTTTGACAGGCCAAGCAGAGTGTATGTCGAGACATTTGCCGAAAAGGCCCACACTTCTGCTGGGAGTCTCTTCTCTTCGTAGGTGAGGGGAGAGGCCTTGCTGAAGAAATTAGAGAGTTTTCCTTCTCTCTCCTTCTCTAGTGCACATGTACCCCTTTCTAGAATGTAGGAGACACACTGTGAGGAGAGTGGGCTTTCCCTGAGGAGAAGCTGAAGCTTTATCTCCTGAAGCCCTGATGCAGCTCGCTCTATCTATCTATCTATCTATCTATCTATCTATCTATCTATCTATCTATCTATCTATCATCTATCTATCTATCTATCAATCATCTATCTATCTTTCTAAGGCCATGGTGGCTTTAGGTGACACAAAGGGTTTACAGAGAAGAAGTGAGTGTTTGAAAAGGAAAGGGGAGCTTAGAAGCTCATGTGGTCTGGTGGGATGAAGAGAACAAAAGCTGAATGGAGGTGGTATTAGAAGAAGAGAGCATTTAGAATTACCTGAGGGAAGAAGCAAGAAAAGAAACTGGAAGATGAATGCAAAGTGTGGTAGAAAAATTAGCCGTTAAAAAATACTCTGCCGAAAGCAAAAGGAAGGACTCATGAAGATATACAGCAGAAGGAAAAATGTGAAATGACGTAAGGGAAAAATACAGCTGATAAATCACCAGGGACTTATAGCAAGGTCCTTAAAAATCATTAATGAAAATTTAATGCCAAAATGTTAGAGTAAAAAAATACTTTCAAGTACAGAGCTTGCCTGTGTGTGGCTCATAAAAAAATACCACAGAAAAACCAACTCCTTTGCCTTTGGCACCCAACAAGCATGTGTACCCCAAAAGCACATATCACCCCTGTGCTCCCATTTCAAACACAAGCTTTGTCGCCATTCTTTTATTTCATTTCCTCTGGCCCCCAAACCATATATTCACCTGTAAGAACTGACCCAGAGGTACTGGCAGCATGCCAAGATCTGTATCCTTGGGCTGCCCACTGCTGACAAAGAATCAATTTGCTTAAGTTGTCCATTTCCCCTGTCATACTACTGACTCATATGACAAGTGTTTAATTGGAAGTCTCCTTTTATTCATTTGAAGGCCCTTCAAGGACTGTGGCTGTTTTGCTTATTAATCCTGGTATTCAGTGTGTGGAGAATAGGTTGGATAGGGAGGGAGTAGGGTTTTATGTAGTGGTACTGGGTTGGAAGCAGTCATGGTGACTTAAAGGTGACCTGGTTTAGGGAGTTGTACACTGCAGTAAAGGAAGGGTCTATTTGAGACTTAGGAAATAATGATGCGATGACAGAACAGGACTCAGAGATTGGTTGGATGTGGATATTGAGAAGGTGAAGGTGTCACAGGTGATCTGGACAGAGCTCTGGGTGGATGGTGGTGTAGCAGTCTGTGACATAGGGCCCTGGAGGAGGAGAAAGTTAAAGAAGGAGATAAAAAACCCGAGATCCCCAAGTGGAGAGGTTGAGCTGGCAGTTAGATATGTGGAGAACAAAGCTGAAGGTATTAGCTGACGGTATTGATTTCAAACTATGTTACAAAGCTGAGGTAATGAAAACTGTGTAGGTCTGGAACAAAAACAGGGACATACATCAGTGGAACAGAACAGTGAACCCATGAATTAACTGTACATACATGGTTAATTAATTTACAACAAAGGAGCTAAGAATATGCAATGGGGAAAAGACAGTCTCTTCAATAAATGGTGTTGAGAAAACTGGACCACTACCTTATACTATACCCCAAAATGAACTCGAATGGATGAAAGACCTGAATGTAAGACCTGAAACCGTAAAACTCCTAGAAGAAAACACAGGCAGTAACCTCCTTGACAGCAGTCTTGGAGATTATTTTTTGGAACTGAAGCCAAAAACAAGGGTAGCAAAAGCAAAAATAAACAAGTGAGATTACGTCAAACAAAAAGGCTTCTGGAAAGCAAAGGAAACTATCAACGAAACAAAAAGGCAGCCTACTGAATGGGAGAAAATGTTTGCAAATCATATACCTGAAATTATATATAATTTTTATATATAAAATAGGTGATATTTATATATTATACATATTTATTACTTATAAGTTACATATAATATATAATTGCATATGATTACTTGTATTTATGTGTAATTATTATTTCACAATAAGTTACATATATTTATATATACATTATATACAAATTTTTATAATTATATATAACTTACATAATTACATGTAATTTATATAATATATGAAATAATACATAATATATACAACTCAGCAGAAAAAAAAAACCCAAACAATATGATTAAAAAATGGGCAGAGGATCTAAACAGACATTTTTCTAAAGAAGACATACAGATGGCCAATAAATACATAAAAAGATACTCAAAGTCACTAATCATCAGGGAAATACAATCGAAACCACCTTACAAGTGTTAGAATGGCTCTTATCAAAATGACAAGAAGTAGCAAATGTTGGCGAGGTTGTGGAGAAGAGGGAACCCTTATGCACTGTTGGTGCAGCCACTGTGAAAAACAGTATGGAGGTTCCTGAAACTATTATAAATAGAACTACCATATGATCCAGCAATTCCACTTCTGGGCATTTATCTGAAGAAAATGAAAACACCAACTTGAAAAGATACTTGTACCCTTCATATTCATTGTAGACTTATTTATAATTGTCAACATAAGGAAACAACCTAAGTGTCCCTTGATAGATGAATGGATAAAGAAAGTATGAGATGTACATATAGAATGAAATATTCAGCCTTAAAAAGGAAATGTTGCCATTTGCAACAACATAAATGGACTTTGAGGTCATTATGCTAGGTGAAATAAGTCAGACAGAAATACAAATACCATATGATCTCACTTATATGTGGAATCTAAAAACAAAGCAAAACGAAACTGAACTCATGGTTGCAGAGAACAGATTGATGGTTGCCCAAGGCGAGGGGGTGGGTGAAATGGGTGAGGAGGGTCAAAAGGTACAAACTTCCAATTATAAAATAAATATGGGGATATAATGTACAGCATGGTGACTGTAGTTAATAATACTGTATTACATATTTGAAAGTTGCTGAGAAAGTTGATCTTGAAAGTTTTCATCACCAGAAAAAAATACCTATGTATGGTGATGGATGTTAACTAGACTTATTGTAGTGATTGTTTCATAAATATACAAATAATGAATCATTATGTTGTATACCTGAAACTAAAATGATGTTATATGTCAATTATACCTCAATAAAAAAAGAAAGATGATACTTTTCTGATCACAAGGAATTAAATTAGAAATAAATGATAGAAAGATACCTGAAAATCCTGAAACACTTGGAAATTAAACATCATACTTCTACATAGTGCATAATTCAAAGCAAAAATCACATAAAAGAAAATATTTGGGGCTGAATGAAAAGAAAACTTATATTATTAAAATTTGTGTAACAGAACTTAAAGAGAAATTTATAGGTTTAAAAGCTTATATTAGAAAAGGATAAAACTCTACAAGCAACAATCTAAGTTTCCACCTTAAGTTAGAAATATAGGAGCAAATTAAACCCCAAATTAGTAGGAAACAAATAGTAATGAAACAAGAAACAGAAAAATAATGAGGAACATAAATGAAATCAAAGCTGATTCTTTGAAAAGATCAATATAATAAAAATACCTCTGGCTATATTGATTGAGAAACTAAAAAGATACAAATATTACCAATATCCATAATTGAAAAGGAGGTATATCCAAAATTCTATACATATTAAAAGGGTAACTATTATAAACAACTCGATGCCAATGAACTCAACAACTTGTATGAAATGGACAAATTCCTAGAAGACAAAAACTATTTCAAAATCAATAAAAAACCTGAATATCAGTTAAAGACATTAATTCATAGTTAAGAACCTTCCTACAAAGAAATCTGTGGGTTCAGGTGGCTTAACTGGTGAATTGTGTCAAATATTCAAGTAAAATACCATCAACTCATTTTGAAAATACAGCAGGAGAAACATGTCTCTCATTTTACAAGGTCAGCATTTTCCTAAAATCCTAAAATCATAGCCTGACAAAAAAAATTATAAGAAAACTACAGACCAACATCCCTCATGAATGTGGATTAAATATCTTTAGTAAAATATTAGCTAACTAAAAGTTAAATAGATACAAGGCAAATACACCATGACTACACCCAGCAATGCAAGGTTAACATTAAAAATCAATTAGTGTAGTTCACCTTACTATCATAATAGAAGAGAAAAAACATACAGTCATTTCAATTGATGGAAGAAAAGCATTTGGAAATATTCAACATCCATTTATAATTGTAATCTCTAAGCAAACTAAGAATGGAAGGGGGCTGCCTCAGTCTGATAAAAGGCTGATGATTGCACATCTGGTTGAATTTTGGAGCATGTGAATTATATCTCAATAAAGCTGTTAGGAAAAAAAAAGAAACTATTGCAAACATATCACTTAATGGTGAAACCTGAATGCTTTCATTCCAAAGAGCAAGAACAAGACAAGTATGTTCACTCTCTTCATTTCTACTTAACATTCTACTGGACATTCTCAAAAGTGCAATAAGACAAGGAAAAGAAGTAAAAGGTCTACAAATTCGAAAGCTGCAAGTAAACCAGTTTTAATCACATGTGACATGATCAAGCATGCTGCAAATCTTCATAATCTACAATAAAATTACTGGAGCTAATACGAAATTTGAGCAAGATTTCAGATACCGAATCAATGTACAGAAATCAGTTGTATTTTATACATTAACAATAAACAAACGTGAATGAAATAAAAAATAAGACAATATTTGCAATAGCATCCTAAAATAGGAAATACATCAAGCCCCTATCCTGAATACGGAGAACATTTCTATGAGAAATTAAAGAAGACCAAAATTAATTTTTAGGATTGATTTCCTATGTAGCTTGAGAGACTCGATATTATTAAATTTCAATTCTCTCCAAATTGTTTAAGATTCAATGAAATCTCAATGAAATTGATATTATTATTGTCAGTATTATTAAAATATCACTTCTTTCCAAATTGAATTATAAATTCAGTGAAATCCCAATAAAAATCCTGCCAGGCTTTCATATAGAGATTTCCAAACTGATTCTACATGAAAACCTAAGTGCCTAGAATAGCCAAAACAGTTTTGAAAAAGAATAATAAGGTTAGAGGACTTATACTTACTCATCTGAACACTATAAAAGTACAGTAATCAAGACAGTGTGTTATTGGCATAGGTTTAGACACAGATACAAACCAACATATGTATGGTCAATCGATTTTCAGCAAAGATGCCACGGTAATTTAAAGATTGCTTTTACATAAATGGTCTGAAACAACTTATTATCTGCATAGAAAAAAAATGAACCTCAATCCTGATCCACAAAAACTAACTTGCAGTGGATCATAATTCTAAATGTGAATGCTAAAACCATAAAACTTTTAGAAGAAACTTTGTAACCTTTAGGTAGGCAAACATTTCTTAGGAAACAAAAGCACGAACAGACTTTGTTTGAATTGGGCTACATAAACATTTAAAGCTCATCATAAGAAAATGCAAATGCAGTGGCAAGCCTCAGACTGGGAGATGTATTAACAATACATATCTGACAAAAGACAGCTTTCCAGAATATATAAAAAACTCTTAAAATTCACGAATAGAATAAAAAAAAGTCTACAAAAATGGACAAACTTGGACAAATTTCAGCAGAGTTATACAGAAATTGTATATCCATAAAATGATACCCAATAGAATTTATCATTAAGAAAATGAAAACACCACAATGTGATATCACCACTCAGCCATCAGAGCATTAGAATGGGTGACGTGAAAACAACCAGTGGTACCAACTGTTTCTGAGGATGTGATGCAACTGGAACTCTCATACACTGCTAATGGGAGTATAAAATTTTACAACCATTTGTAAAGAGTTCTGACAATCTCTTATAAAGTTAAACAGATACCACATGATCAAGCAATTCCACGATTAGGTGTTTATCTAAGAGAAGTGAAGGCATGTGTCCACATAAAATGTTCCTCTCACCTTCATTTAAACTAACCTGAACCGGGAACAAGACAAATGTCCACCAATGGTGACTGTATAAATATTAAATGTTAAACAATGAGATATTATTCGGCAATGAAAATGAAAGAACTTAGACATGCAGCAATATGGATCAATCACAAAATAAGTAGTAAAAGAAGTACAAAAGATGTAGATAATGTATGATAGTCAATGACATGAAACTCTATAAAAATGTGCCATGTGTTTACAGAAAGCACATCTGTGGTTGCCTAGGTACAGTAACAGGGTGAGACGCATAAGGAGATGATGTTTTAGGGTGATGAAAATGTTCTATACTTTGATTTTAGTGTGGATAACATATCAAAAGTAGTAGAATATACCCTTAATGTGAGATATGTAAATTAAATCTCATTAAAATTGTCCTTGTGTGTAGTAGTTGCTCTATTTTTGAGGGAGAGGGTTTGGAGTCAGTGGAGGGGAACTTCAGAAAGGTGTTGACAGTTTCTCCATTGTATAAAGCCTGTTCTGTATTGAGCACTATGCCAGACATTCCCGTGACTTGCATTTATATTTAAGCTGTGATGAGGCATAGTGAGTTGAGGAATAAAAGTAAGTAATGAAGAAGGAAAGAGGGATTTATACAACAAATATTTATTGAGTATCTTCTATGCGTCAGCATGGGCTAAGTAGCTAACATATAAAGGAGAATACAAATAGTTCTTGACCCCTAAGAGCTCTCGGTCATCTAGGATGTAAACTAAAATATAGTATTTTAGATGCTGTGATAGATGTATGAATAGCTTACACCTCTCTGATGGGTTTGGGATGGAGGAAGTGACATTTGCATTTGCTTTAAGTTTAATGCCCATTGGTTAAAATCATATACTTTGGAACCAGACAGACACAGATTGGAATCCTGGCTCTGTTCCTTACTCTCTCTGTCAAATGAGAATCAAAATAGGGTGCTAAGAGACACGTATCACAGCGTAAGGCAGGTATATGCTGACTAAGTGAAAGCTGTTATATTAGGGAGGACAGAGACCAAGCTGCTGTAACAAAGGCAGAGAAGGGAGTGGAAGAGTGTTCTGAGTGGTCGTGACCACGTGAACACAGGCAGGAGGGGCACCGTTTGGAGTCCAGTGTGAAGTTCAGAGATGGGATTGAGTAGAGGAACCGGTGTAGGGCAGAGGGGAAACATGGCTTGAAGGTCCGGATACAGCCAGACCATGGCAAATGGTTTTGAGAACCTTGAACTCTATCATGTGGTGGTGTTTCTATTGTAGGTTCCTAAGCAAGACAATTTCCAAGAAAAAAAAAAAGTTTTTATGAAAACTACTCTAGTGATAATATGGAGGATGACTTTCTTTCCAGATCCTTGCTATTTTGTTTTTGTTTTTGTTTTTCCTGGAAGTCATTATTCACCGTGAGCAATATTTCTGAAGCTTCCTTAACGTCTCTGGTGCATTGCCCTAGAAGGTCATTATAATTCAAATGAAGACAGATTGAACTATTTTGGGACAAATTTGGCTGTGATACAAAGTAACTCCTTTCTTAAAAACTAGCTAAGACCAAGAGAAGTCCTGCTAGAGGCTCTAAGCTACAGCGTCTGGCCCGGCAGAGAGAATCACGAAGAAATTTAGCTCATTTTCCTACCTCTGCTCCCTAAGATAGTGATGGAAAAAAGGAGAGTGTGTTAGGTCGTCTCAGTGGCTCAAACTGAAGCACCAGAGACTCTTACATTTAAAATTGATGTCACTGCTAATGTGTTGCTTGAGTGTACCCAAAGTCCTGCCTTTCTATTGCAATTTCCTTTTGGTTATGTGAGACCAGCTATGACAGCCTATTATACATGGAAAGCTAGCGTTGCCAGATTTTAAATTGGAGAATACAGAATTTATTTTTGACTAATTGGTCCAGGAGGAACTGGAGTAGAATCTAAACAACTTTGGAGGTCTGTGGCAAGGAAACAGAGAGGGAGAGAGATTTAATCAACCTTCACCCAGGCGGCCTGTTGACAGATTTCTAGGCTGACTTAATCAGTGTGCTTATTTCTCAGGTAAGACCTCCAAATTATTTGGACCTGATTTCACTGTACTTCATCCTTTTCATGATGTTATACTTATAAAGTCACTGGCTTGGAATTCTTTTTCAGGACACACAAAAGAATAAAAAAATAAAACCCTACACTTTCTTTTTGTCCAGACTGAAATAAAGAAATGGATGGATATCCGAAATCTGAGCTTAAGCTTCACTAGTATGTAAATCATTTTTCAGTGCACAATAAACAATTAAATCTTGCTGGTATCTAGAATCAGTGTTAACCACAATCAAATAGGAGCAGTGAACCCAAGACTTCACTCACCAGAGCTGTAAATCATAAACCCATCACCCCCAGAGCAGAAGCAAAGGGAGGGATCAGGGAGTACTGCAATAGGTTCCATATGCTGTTTTAGAGAAAGTTTTAAAAAAATAGTTAGATTTACAGATCAACAAACTTTTGTAGCACACATTTACATATGTGAATAAGAAATGACTGACGATGTCAATTTTTGGCTTCTGTTTTCTGCCACTTTGTAAAAAATAGTGGAATAATTGTTTATGTAAGTGTGGATGGGCCAAGCTGGGGAAATGAGATAGGTACTGGCAAAGGAGCTGGCAAAGGGGACCACGGGGGAGAGAGGAAGAAGCTGACTCTTGGCTTTGCTAGATGAGGAAGCACAGATGGGGAAGCACAAATTTCATGTAACCCTCTTGGCCTTTCCCCTGCTACTTGAGTGCAAGGAGTTAGTATTTTTCTTTAAGCATTAAAGGTACAAAGCCAGAAATCAACATGGCCGCGATTCTGTGAAAAATTTGAAAGGCCACAACAGATTTGAAAGGGAAGCCTTGTTGTGAGTCGGACAGACTGTTTTCAAGTTCCCATCCTGCTCTGTGATCTTGGGCAATTTACTTAACTTCTCTGAGTTTCAGTGTCATCTGAATGGCAAATTAATACGTCCCAGAGTTCTCCATGTAATGCACTCGTGTGTATTTTTCTTCTAACACTTATCCTATCATTCTGAAATGTATCTGTGAAATGTACCCTATAATTTTGAAATATATCCCACCCCTCATATGATTATGGACATCCCAGTGATTTGGATTAATCATGATTTGGATTAATATGTCCTCCCAGTGAGGAGAACATATGCTCGTTTATTTTTATTTCACCCTGCCTCTTATGCACCTAGCACAATGATTAGGGTACAGCTAAGTAAAATTTTAGGGAGTTCCCCTGCCCTCCTGTGCATAACATGGTGCTGGGTGAGGTTTAAGCAAACTAACTGTCATTACCAGGAAGCTAGCCATCTCTTAGCAATTAATTAGATTGGCCCATTGACCCCCTCAGCTAGAAAGTCAGGGATGCTAACTCGTGTATTTGCATAATTGCTGTTGTGCTAAGAGGTCTGAGTCCAGAGACACAGTCTCCTTCAGCTTCCTCTTTGGTTTATTGCAAATAGCAAGGTCAGTGAAAAAAAAAAAAAAACAAAAACGAAAGTGGAAAGTCTTGTAAAAGCTTAAGGAAAAATAAAAGAAAAAGAAACCACGACCCAGTTGGAATGAAATGGTGACACAGAATGAAACGATCCTGTTTCCACTCAGACAGATGCTGCCACGGATTTCACGCTGACTCCAAAACTAAAGCCGACACCCAGCTGAGGACTCAGGCTCCACGTTCCTTCCATCCTTCATTTGCTGGTCTCGAAACTGAGATATTTCACAAATTTGGGTATCAAATACTCAATGCGTGTGGGAAAAGGGCAGATAAAATGGGCCAATTAGACCACAGACACATCTGTCAAAACTTTCACCCTCAACCTTAGTGAAAACATAATCCAGGATCAAACATAGTCATTTAATACAGCCTTTGAAAAGACTGTGACGGCTCGTTGGCGCTATTCTGAAAGCCTGATGAGAAATCCAGGCTTGGCCCTGCTAGGAATATTTGCGATTTTAAAGAAAAAGTAGGTTCTAATTCAGTAACTATTTAATCCATCCCAGCAAGATTCTCCCCACAGGCTGAGTTGAAAACACTCCTGACTCTGTTGCTATGCAAAGCAGTTTTCGAATATGTTTTGGAAACCTGTTTGAGACGTGAGAACAAAATTTGGTTTTCAGTTGCCTCATTTCGGCTTACGATCTTTTGGTTCAACTCCAAAATAATGTGAGGGTTCTGTCTTTAATGGACTATGGAGGGTAAATTCAATAGCTGCCTGTCATCCAATAGACACATTCTCTTGGTACACCTTGCAGAGCTTGATGTGAGGGCAGAAAATAGGAGAAATGTAAAAAAAAAAAAAGAAGTTGGAGTGTCTTTATAGAGTTCACTAAAAGACTATTTGAAAACAGCTGAAAACATTGAAAATCATTGAAAATAATGATTGTGTCTCTTTTTCACTATACATGGAACATGACCAATATTATTGCATTTACTGATGAAAATGTCATTATGCTATGGTGAGCTTGAGCTTTTGGGAGAGATTGTTAGAATCCCATAAGATATGACTTTGACTTTTTGTTGTGTTTGCTCTAGGCACACAAGTCTCTAGGGGATAAGCCCACACGATCTATGCAAGACTTAGGGTCAGGAAAGCATCTCTAGTGGTTTCTCCTTGATTTTATTGTCTCTCAGCGTTCCGAAGACACAATGGGTCATTGAGTTTTCAATCCCACAGGAGATGGGTTTGCCATGTTATATCACAGCTGCAGATCAAAAGAGCTGAGGATAGTAAGAACCGTGAGCCAGGGGGTAGAACTGTGTTCGTACAAGGCAACACAGACCCCTCCCGCACCCGTTCCTTTGACCCTAGCACCACATGGACATTTGTTTCTATTTCAGAGGTCAAGATCAGGGAAGGAACACGGTAGTTAGATGAAAATGAAGATACTGCTCTGAATATAAAGCTCCCTGCATCTAGTTAGTCTAGCAAATTGGTGTCTGGGTATTCAGCAATACCAACTAGATTTAATCATTACTGTATGAAACTAATTAGAGTCCTCCTTGTGGAGCAAGATGTTATCTGATCTAATGAAAAGAGTTATAATTAGGAATGCATGGTATATATAGAAATTATGGTTTCCTTGCTGCTTGAAGACCAGGAGAGAGGATAAGTGTTGGCTTTGTGCCAGCTCTTCATACATGCTTCTCCCAGAAGTGTTTTCTTGAAAGAGATTTTTCCCCATCGGGACCTGCCATTATCTTATGGCCTGGTAAAGTGACTGTAATTAAATAGATTCGACTTCTGTTTTCAGTAAATTAGAAGATTGCGAACAGACTGCTCTTTAGCCTGACATATGGAAAGGCCAATCTGCTTGGAAGTTATTTAAAAATGGTTTTGTGTGTCAGTTGTTAAGCTCAGCAGATTCCCTTCCTGCACCTGACGTTTTCATATTTTTGCATTTCTCCCATGAGAAGTTCACCTCGGAATCCTTTTAAGAGCTCAGATTCATGGGGATTCAGATTTTTCAGTGTTGACGTGATGCTGTTTTGTAAGTAGAACATTTGACTATAAGATAGAACAGTGTGGTGTAGTGGACAGAGCATACCTCCCGGGTCAGGGTGGCCTGACTCTAGGGCCTGTCCTGTAATGTCACCTGACCCGCGCTCTCCTGAGCCTGGCACCGGTGGGGGCTGAATTCACTGTGGTGGGCGGGGCGCGTTTTCGGTGTTGCTGTTGTTACCGTTGGGACCTAAACGATGATTCTGACCTGAATCAGCTCTACTTCCTTCACCTCGAAGATAAAAATTCTCCTGCGGCTGCTGAAGTGGACGATGCTCCCCTATTGGGTTTTGCATTTTGCCCTCATTCAGCCAGTTAGAACTGGAGTCCACAGAATTGCACAACATTTGAGTCTGGGACAGTCACGTGATTTACAGTTTCCTCTCATTTTAAGCTTTCAAGCGACATAATCATAAAAGCTTTTTTTATCATCGTAAAAATGCAGGCTGCAAACAAATTGAGTCCCTTAGAATTGTCTCTGAGAACGCCGAAGCATTGTTTGTGCTGTCAGTCTGTTTGTGGTCAGGTACCCTCTGCCTCCCACACGTCTGTTTTGCAGATTTGTTTCCAGAGACCAGGAAGGGAGCCCAGCTGTTTTCTCGGCTCTCTGTGCCGAGCACGGATTGCTGAGCAAAAAGCAGCGTTTCTCCGGGGAGGTTCACGGGGGTAGCACACACCCTGTCTGGTTTTTCTTCTTTGGAATTATTATTAAAAACTTCTGCCAAATGCTATCAGCAAGGGAGGAAAGTACACAAAGTCTGAAGTGCAGTAGGACAGCCCTTAAAATACCAACTCGAATGAGCAGGATGCCTTGCACTTCTTTAAGTTTTTACATTGAACAGGAGACAGTTGCTCTTAGAAAGTCACTCCTGACTCCGCAGACTCCATTGTGCAACCTCGCTTAGTACTGGGCAAGATAGGACGCAATTAAAATTCCTTCGAAAACAGTTGCCCAATGATTGACATTTGTTCCAAAATACATCATAATGGTAAATGCTTAATCTCTTCTGCCAGTGAGATTTTTTTTTAATGAAAAAAAGAAAAGATAATTTTTTTTAAAGTGAGCTTTTATTTTTTTTTTAAAATTGAAGCAGCAGAATACATATATGTTCCGTCTTGCTCTCCAAAAGCAGGCAGTCTAGCAGGGGAGGCCAGAGGAAGGTGAGGAAAGCAAACAGATGAGGATGCTGTTGCGATTCCAAAGAGGAAGAGATAAAGAGGGTCTGTTTACCTCCTAGTGCGCTGACAGATTCTGTCACTTTGCTGCGGAAGATGTGATGTGCCACCTTGCCCGGCACTAGGAATCTCTCCCTGCCGTGGCTTCCTGAAGTCCTTCCCATCCGATGGCTGCCTGTGTCCCACTCTCTATTTCTGTACAAGAATCCTTGGTTCTGGACAACTGCTTCTGTTGCTTTTTTTTTTTTTTTTTTTTCAAAAGGACTACATTTGTGAGGCCACTATGATGCACCCCCAAAATTGGGAAGGCTGTATCTTAAGACCTTCTTGGACCCCACAATTTGCAAATATCATAATTATGATTAGAGTAGCCCACCACCAAACTGGGATTTGGATGCTAAGGATGGGTGAGCACACCGAACACCAGCTTCACAAACTTACAAATGCTTACAGTCAGAATTTTATGTTATTTTTGAATAGTCATCACTCAGATATTATATCCATGCACACCAAGGGGCTAATATAATACCATACTGTTTGACTTTTAAATAATGCATAATTTGGGAATAAATACAGTATATGAGACAGAAATCAGAAAGTTCTTTGTGAATCACTTCTTGTTTAGTAGTGTAAACCCTAAGTTCTACTAGAAAAATAATTCAGTGCATATTAGTTTTGCTTTTTTTATTTAGATGGAGGTTAAATTCTTTATTTTAAACTTGTAATAGGTCTCAGCAGTCTTGTAGACTACCTATTCATATTAAGATGAGGAAACCGAGGCCAAAAGAAATGAACTGGTTTGCTCAAGGGTTATGTAGAGAATTTACTGTAGCCTCATGATCTGAACCCAGTCTTCCTACTGGAATTTCAGTGCTTTTTGTACTATGCAATTCTGAACCTTTGTGTAAATGCAAAGGCTGTTCTTGATAGATAGACTTGTAGGTGGAAGAGTTGAAGATAATAAGAGATAAACATAAAGAAACCTGCCTTGTCTGGACAGGACCTCAGCTTATTAGGAGGAAGAATGAGGTTGAAAGAAGGTAGGAGGAAAGAAATAGCAGGAAGACGAGTAATCACAGGAAGATACTGGAACATGGCAAATACCAGACATTTTCAATATTGAAAGAAATCTGAGTTGAGTTAAAAAAATTTCTTCAGGCAGAAGCAAATTTATGTGCATAAAGGGAATAAAATGGAAATACTGTATTATTAATACATGTGATAGAATCTGTAGGGGCAGAAGAAAAGCCTGACCTAAGATAAAGACAACAAGCACCAAATCATTTCAGTAAGGTTCTGAATATTAAACATTTTTTTCTCCTAAAAATATGTAAGAGGAGAGAGAGAAAAAAAATGATAATGATTTAGAATGTCACATATTATTTACTATCATAGGAAGGAAAGCCAAATTCAATAAAGTACAGATTGATTTATCAAACAAAATTCAGCAGGGATATTACTACAATAAATCCAGATTTCAGTGATATTGTGCCCTAGCACTTATTTTTAAAGTATGTTTCAAAAATATTCACAGGAGTTATGGATAATTTTTATCAAATGGCAAGAACAGATACTAGTATTGACAAATCTTTTGTGTTGTTAGATTGTCGCTTAATACTTAACATTTTTAAGATTAGCCTCTGAGCATCTTCTTGTTTATTTTGGTATTAATCATCATTTAGGATATGAAGCTGTCAACTCACTCCTTTGTTAAGATCATAAAAAATGATATGACTGCCAGTCAATAATTAGTTTTGAAGGAATGAGAGAAATGCCATCATTATATATTGTATATATTATTTCATAAGCATAGTGTAGTAAATATTTTAAAAAGAAAAATGCTGACCTTAAAAACACAAATTTTAAAGATATAAATGTATTTAAGGAAATATATACTTTCTCATTGATAATCATACATTTTCATTTATTTCTATAATTGTAATAAAATTAATATCACCAATTTCTGTTATCAATTTCTTATAAGATAGCTAAGATTTATAAATATTGACTAGAATGGTTTTTGTGTTTTACCTAACTTAAAAAATATTAATGAAAAACCTTTCCGCTTGGTAGGGGTGTTAGGGCTCTAGGATTTGAAGGCAAAGGGACTTAAAAAACTCTTATGTGGCTTTTCTCATCTGCAGATTGTTTCCAGTGTCAAGCACAAGAATCTTCCTTCCATTCCGTCAGAAACGGCTTCCTGGTTTTAATTCTGTTTTATGCAGTAGAAATAGTCACTAATCACAACCTCTTTACAATTAGAAAAAACAGTTCTCAAGAAATTTTCTTTTTAAAGTTTTGAGCAAATTTTTGCTTCTATGTTCTCTGATCAGATATTTGCCTTTATATACATACAGCTTTCTTTCTCCACCCCACTTCCAACTTAAGGATAATCTAACCATCCAGTGGTTTAAAAAAATCTGCTTTGGGTATCAGGTGTGTTAGGATGCCAGTTCTTCGAAACTGATTTCCAAAATAGCTCATAGTCTTATGATATTTTAGACCAATTATTAAGTAGAATGGAAGGTTCTACCTTTAAGGTTTATAGTACTTTCATCTTGTGTGTTTAACAAAGTCATATTAGTGGTATTTGAATAGAAGTTGGCTTGTAAGCCTCGACCATATGTTTTAAGAAAAAAAGCAGTAGTTGAACTCTAAGGCATGCAGCATATCAGAGGTAGAGAAGCTCTACATGTACCTCTGGTTTCAGTTCTAGTAAAAACATGCCTCCCCTAGATAGACTTGTAGCTCTTTTCAGGGAAATAGATAGGAAACCTACAATGTATGAATTGTTTACAGTAAGTATGAGGTGGAACTTTAGATTTGAAGAGGACAAAACAGGATCGGCTCTATGACATGTGGGGCCCAGCGCAAAACAAAAATGTGGGGCCGTGTTTTCTTTTTCTTTTTCTTTTTTTTTATTACGTCAATTACTTTTATTTATTTCTATTAATTAATTCATTTTAATTGAAGAAATTATTTACATTTTTTCCTGTCTACCTCCCCCCTCTCTTTCCCTCCCCCGCATTTTTTCAAAAATTATGACTTTCCTGACAGTGACCACAGAGAATTCAACGAAGCTTAGGGCCCCTTTGAGCCCGGGGCCCTGCGTGACTGCACAGGTTGTACTCAAGAAGCTCGACCGGGTCAGAAGTTGAGATGAGATTTAAAAAAGAGATTTCCCTTCCTCTTTCTGTCCCACTCTTATCTACATACTCATCAGAAATGACCTTCTCTCAAAGGGGCACAGTTGTGTAGGTAACTAAGACACTGACATCTTAACTCTTGTCCATGGGACAAACGCACGAGGGGGAGGTCCCATTACGCCAGTGGTGGGGTGGGAATTGGGGTGAAGGTCTTCAGAACCACTGTGAGAGAGAGCATGAACCTGGGAACTTCACAGCTTCCTAGCAGTGTCATTAAGGTTACTTACTCTAATCTTTCATTGCTGTAAAATGGTGGCGTCTACCTTGCAGGGTTATTGTATAGATTAGAGACAATGTGGAAAATATGTAGCACAGTAGCTGGTATGCAACGGGAACTCAATATATATTGCATAAATGCTCATTTGTGCACGTGTGTGTGTGTGTGTGTGTGTGTGTGTGTGTGTGTGTGTGTGGGAGAGAGAGAGAGAGAGAGAGAGAGAGAGAGAGAGAGAGAGAGAGAGAGGAGGTATACCCAGTGAGGATGGGTGAAAAGGTCTCAAATCTCAGATAGGATGGAGGATCTCAAAATGCTTGAAGAGCCTCATAGAGCTGACCACCTCTCTGTATCCATCCTTAGTTCCCAAGTGCTTTGTGATGGTTTGAAGCTCAGAGTTACGTCTTCTTTCCAAACAGGGTGAGGAACAATCTGTGAGAAGTCAGGACGCAGTAGTGTTCAGTCTCCAACACTGAAAATTTGCCAGCTTTCCCCCACACTGTGGTGATGGGAAATCAGCGGTGGGCAGACACTTGATGAGAGCAATGGGCTCACTGGGGTGCATTAGACTTAAAGATGTCCCGTTGTTCACCCTGAGATTTTGTAGTCTGTCTGTTATATCCTGTTATGCTTCTATGATATACAGAGGATACAGCCAAAAACATTTTATGTAGTTTTTCCACTTTGTTTTGATTTATTATTTGTTGTTTACAATGTTATCTCAAAAAACAACAGTGGAATTTCCTTCCCTACTTACTAATCTGGCCTTTTTCCATTTGCTTGTTTATTTTAATTCCTTTTTTTGGGAGAGAGGGGTGGGGCTGAAACCTCCACATGACTCTGCTTTGTTTATTTTCTTGCATATTTGTGTCAGCATCATTTATTAGCATGTCCACTCAGAGGAACTTTGTTCATTAAGCATAAAGATTCTGGTTCCGGAATTCTGGTTCCAGATTCCTAGTGGGAATGTACTAAGTACTCCAGGTTTCATAGTCTTGTGACATGGTTTAGGTTAGCCGTTTTTTCATCACTGTTCTCTTCAAGCAGATGACTTGCTCTCCATGCTTACAGGTGACATGTGAGGCAAAGCAGTCACTGTGCAGCAGAAGACCCCTTCCTCAAGTCCTCGGGCTTACCGCTGCTGCCTGCCTGCTTATCAGTGCTGATTTCCGCTTACTTGTATTTAAGCAGTAGGTTATGCGAGCAGAAGACCTGATTTTTGTAGACGTGCTCAATCCCTTGAAGACATTTCTATGAAAACCGTTGTTAGTCCGTTGTTAACTAATGAGCAATTGCGGTCCATGATGAATGTTGAACTTGGCCTTTTCTTATGAGGAGCTTACAGCCCACCAAGTCAATAAAAAAGTGAAAGAGGTAACTTGACCTTTACATCTGTTATTTGAATATATTAGATCTGCTACTTCCTTTTCACTGGATTTTCATGATTTACTGAATTAACCAAATCATCAAACATTTATTTAGTATTGACTTTGTATATATGACACTTTGTGTATATGTCTAGTGTCAAGATGCTTAAAAGGCCAGAAGGTGGAAATAAAGTTGAAAGCAAATAAATATAATAAAGTGTATATATAAATAAAGAGACTAGGTAACACAATAGATACCTGTCCAGAGTATATGTAGAGATTAACAAAGGAGGGGTTTTATTCTCTTGGAGCTGGGGTGGAGGGGAGGTGTCACAAACCAAGGCAAAAGGTACTGGATATATTTGAGACCCACAAGTACTTCTGGATGGCTGAAACGGAGTGGATGAGAAGGCATCAGGGCATGATGGGAGAAGGGAGGTCGAGAAAGTCGGGCACAAGGAGTTTTGCATGCCACATTACGGAGCTTGGATTTTATTCTCTGGGAAAAGTTTCAGATAGGTAGAACATCATCATCAGTTTGGCTTTTTAAGAAAAATTGTCCTGAGCCATAAGAAGAGATGATATACTACCATTTGTGACAACATGGATGGACCTCAAGATAATCATGCTAAGCTAAATAAGCCAGACAGAAAAGGTTGAAAATCACATGATATCACTTATGTGTGGGATATAAACCTAAAAGCAACAAATGAACAGGACAAACAAACAGAGACTCATGGAAATGGACAATGGATTAGTGGTTGTCAGAGGGAAGGGGGTGAGGAAGGAGGGTAGAGGTAGATGGGATAAAGGAGGTCAAATATAGGGGAGTGAGGGGAGGGTGAGGTGGGTAAAGGGGATCAAATAGTTGGTAGCTGAAGGAAACTGGACTTTGAGTGGTAATTATGCAATAGAATATATAGAGGTCAAATTATAATGTACACCTGAAAATTATATAATTGTATTAACCAATGTTACCCCAATAAACTTAATTTTACAAAAAGAAAAATAATAAAAATAAAAAATAAAAAAAGAAAAGAAAATTTACCCTGGGGAGGATAGATTCAGGGGGACTTGAATGGAGGCAAGGAGATGCCTTCGGACAGTACGGTGGCGAGCAGGCATGGTGTGATTCTGAAGGAGTCGGTAGCAGACAGAAATATCAGGGAGGGAGACTTCACAGAATAGGTATCAAATTTTGAAATTGTCTTTACAGCAACTGCTGATGAAAGTGACAATAAATATGGAAGAGAATCTTTCTCTGTGCTTCCATTACGTTAGGAGCTGTAGCATTTCACACACTCTACTGTTTATAACCCTTTCTGCCCTGAAACACTAAGCTTCTTAAGGGTAAGAACCAGACTTCTGAATTATTTGCGTATGCTTGGCAAGGAGCCTCATGTAAACAAGTGCTCAATAGATGTTTGAAGAGTAAAACTCCTGACGACACAGCCAGTGCTTCTTCTGCAAGCACAACCTGGCGTGGAAGTATACTAACATCACTCAGGCTTGTATTACACACACCCGTTTCCATCTCTCCTCTTGAGGGGGCCAGAGCAAAGCAACAAGCAGATATAACAGGCAGAGGATGTTTTTTATTTTGCTTTAAAATTTATATTGTTTGTCCATTATCGACATGAGTTTCTAACTCCAGAAGCTTGTGTTAAACTACCAACAATGAATATTTAAAAAATAAAAAGTGGCCATAAAAGTTAATGCCTATTTTGATACTGTCTTCAATGGTCTCATTACTCACGAATCAAGCATGATAATTTGCGTTCAGATCTCTCTTTATATATTTTTTTAAAAAATGTATTTTATTAGTTTCAAGTAATAGTACATTGGTTAGACATTTAAATAGTTTATAAAATGATCCCCCAATTGCTCTTTTCGCTCCTCTGGCTCTCCCCCTAACCTTTACATTAATACTGACTGCATTCCCTCTGCCGTGCTCCCCATCCCCATGACCATCTATCAACTACTAATTTGTACTTCTTTAACCCTTCACCCCTTTCTCCCAGCCCCCCAAAACCCTCCCCTCTGGCCATCACCAGATTGTCCTCTATATTTATGAGTCTGTTTTTGATTAGTTTGTTCTTTTTGTTCCTTAGATTCTGCATATAAGTGACATCACATGGTATTTATCTTTGTCTGACTTCACTCAGAGTAATAACCTCTAGATCCATCCATATCATTGCAAATGGTAGGAATTCATTTTTTTAATGGCTGAGTAATATTCCATTGTATGTATGAACCATAACTTATTTATCCAATTGTCTGTGGATGGGAATTTAGGTTGCTTTCATATCTTGGATATTGTAAATTGTGCTGCCATGAGCATAGGGGTGTATAGATCCTTATGAATTATTGTTTTGGTTTTCTTTGGATAAACACTCAGAAGTGCAATTGCTGGCTTAAAAGGTAGATTCATTTTTAATTTTTTGAAAAACCTCCAGGCTGTTTTCCATTGTGGCTGTACCAATTTGTAATCCCACCACATCCTCCCTCACACTTGTTGTTTCTTGATTTATTGATGATAGCCATTCTGACAGGTGTGAGGTGACATCTCATTGTGGTTTTAATTTGCATTTCTCTGATTAGTGACCTTAAACATCTTTTCATATGCCTATTGGCTACCTGTATTTCCTCTTTGGAGAAATATCTGTTCAGGTCTTCTGCCTATTTTTTAATTGGATTGTTTATCTTTTTGTTGTTGAGTTGTATTGTATGTTATGTAACATTTTAACCTGGTTCACACTTTATTCTTTCACACAGATCCGTAATGCCTCCTGCCTGGCTCTTTCAAGATGGAGGGGAAACCTGTGGGAGAGCCTACTCAAGTGGTGTCTAAATTCAAACTTTCCACCAAGGTGGAAAGCACAGGACACTGGCTGGTGGAGGATCATGCTCGAATATGGGAAGTTTTAAAGACAGAGGAGGTAAGACTACTCTAAATGACATAGTTGGTGCAGTGATGGATTTTCTCTGTGTGGCCAGTACCACAGGCCAGCTGGGGAAGTTTTCATTCAGGGGCCATAGGCACAACCCTGATGGGGAACAATAAGTCAGGACATTGATAACTCCACAGCGATTCAGACAAAGGAGGTAACACTGACAGCTGAGGCTTAAAATATACAAGTTAACATTCTCCTTGTAGAATCCTACTAGATTTAAATGGGAAATCAAATCATGGTTAGAAAGTTGATAACTAAGGATCGATCATAACAAATGGAATTACATAAATTCATTGTTTGACAGTATCAGGCTAAGTGTATCAGTTAGGGCTCTATGGTTGCAAGCAACAGAATGAGCTCTGACTAATTTAAGGAAGATGAGAAATTATTGGAGGATGTTGGGAGGCTCACAGAATTGATGAGTAGTTTGGAAAAATAGGCTTAGAAATAGGATAGTAGGAAGTAGGAACTGCTTAAAGCACTACCGCTGGTATAAATTCTACACTGCTCCCCACCCTTTCCTTATTCTCACATTTCTCTGCTTAATATACAAAACCATGGGAGAGAGAGACTTATTGCCAAGCTTAGTCACATGTCTTTCTCTTCTGTAAAGAGAAAAAGACACTGGCATCAGAAATCATTATACCAGGTCCTCATAGCACCTGTGTTTGGAGTCCAAATCTCACTTTTTTCACTTAACATGTTTTTAGGATTTTTAAGATTCAGCCACATTAATACATATAATAGTGATCCATTAATTACTACATTAATTATACCATGATGTATTTATCACAGTTATGTTGGTAGACATTTTAATTATTTACTGATTTCTTTTGCCATTATGAGCAAAGCCAGTATGAACTTATACTTATACATGTCTTGTACCCCAGTGTAAGAGTATCCCATGTGTAAGAGTTTTTCTAGATTCATACCTATTATGTGTATTTTTGAGTTACATATGTGCAAATTCTGTTTTGCAAGTTATTGCCATATTTTTCAAAGAGATACCAATTTATACTCCTTTCAGCAGTGCATCAAGTTTTCTAATTCTACATCCTTGTAAATTTTTGGAATTTTCAGATTTCTAGTTTTTCTAATCTAATTGGTATAAAATAGAATCCCATTCTTTGCTCACCAATAGTTTTTTCATCTCAACTCCATCTCAGTTGTTTTTCTTTTTCCTTTAGAATTTACTTTTTGAAGCTCTAACTATAGAAAAAGTCTTTTTTCTTTCTTGTATTGTCTGAAAGTCTAATTTTATTCCTTTAAATATAATGGCTTTTCTCTCTATTTAGATCTTCTCTACATTTTTGCTGTTTTGCAGTTTTACTTTTCTGTGTTTGGGTATGGGTTTCTTTTTATTTAACCTCTTGGAATTCACAGGGCTTCCCAAATTTGTGGATTGGTGTCTTTCATCAGTATGCAAACATCTGCATACTCTTCTTTTCAAATAATTGCCTTTGCTTCATTTTCCTTCTGCAACTCCAACAAAATTTATGTTTGATTTTCTCATCTTTGTTAATATCCTTTCATTCTCTTTCAGAGTTATTATCTTTCTTTCCCTCTCTGTTACATTTTGTTTAATTTTAGATATATCTTCCAATTCACTAACTCTCTGTTCAGATATAGCTAATCTGTACTTTAACTCAACCATTGAGTTTTAAATTTCAATTATTCTATAAATAATAGAAGTAAAGATATTCTAGACATTCTGTTTTGTTCTTTTAAATTTTTCTAGTCATTTTTTTCTCTTTTTATCTCTTGCTTACTCAACTGATAAGGGTCTGAGATTTTATGCTAGTTGCAAGTTAGCTTGCCACAGATGCTGAGTGAAGATTTGGGACTCTTGTCTCTGAGACAAAATACTTTACTGCTTATAGAAGAAGCGGTAACCAGAGTGTCAGCATGTGTGTTTGGGTTCTCTGTGTCCCAGTTCCTACAGGAGTGATGCAGACAGACCTAGAAAGCTGCCTGCGTAGGAGAGGATCACTGACCTTGGACGCCTTCTAGTAGACAGTAAACAAGTCTACACTTTCTCCTAGTGGGAGACATTACCTTATCCTTCAAGGTTACTTGCTGCAAACATAGGCATGAAAAATGGTCTGGATAATGATCAGCCAGAGCTTTGATATATTTGTCAAAACTAATCAAACTATACCCTTAAAATGGACATGTCATATGTCAGTTATGCCTCAATAAAGTTGATCTTTAAATATGGACACTAGGTCGGGGAACAGAGTTCAGTAAATCAATGATTGCAGCACAGTGGGCTGAGTACTGTAATAAATGTGTCTACAGATATTTTGAGAGCCTGGACTATGGCACTGTGAGTATACTTATGTAGATGTGAGTGTCAGGGAAAGAAAGCTTCTCAGCAAGGTGATACTTGAGTTTATTCTTAAAGGAAAAGTAGAAATTAGCCCAGCAAATGGGATTTTAGAAGGAGAATTAAAGCAAATATTCCTGCGTACAGGGCAGTGTTAGAGAGAATGTGCTACAATTTGGAGCATCTGTAGCAGAAGAGGAATGGCAAGAGATGGAGTCTAATGAGCCTCACTCGGAAATTCAGCAATTATCCTGTGGGCCTTGAGTTGTCAATCAAGGGTTCTAAGCGGGGGTAGTGACATGGTCAGATAAGTGTTGTAGAAATACTGCTCTGTCAGACACATGAAGCATGGCCTAGAACACTACAGAACTACCCTAATCCAGAGGGCTCTCGGTCCTCTGGCTACACCATGCTGGTCAGTGCTCAGCTGGGGATTACATAGCATTGCTCGTCTTTTCACAGTGGGAATTCTCTCTCTAGGTAGACAGTCTGTTCCTGAGACCACATGCATTAGTTTTAATTCTACTTCACTTATAAACCCCAAAGCATTGGCATATTGCTAGGCACAGGTAGAAATAAATACTTGATAATTGATCGATGAGTCATTTTATAGCAATTATATAATCATGATTTTATAGTAATATGTCATTTCTCTAAATTGTAACATCAACGAAAACACTGCCATCTTTGGGAACAAAGGCGATTTATTTGATTCACCATTAGATAGCACTAAGTGGTGGGAAAGTTTTTGTTGTTGTTATTGCTGATTAAATTTGTATTGAGTTATCCACCATGTACTAGACTTATCTGTGTTCAGTGTTTTACATTAGTGAGAAGGTTACCAAGATGAGCAATGTTCTCTGTGGCTGTGGAACAGAGACGTTCTCTGTGCGAATGAAATGCAGTGCTTGTATGGAGACTGGACATATGAACTCTTCCTCTCTAGCCAGCTCAGGAATGGGTTCCCACAGTGTCACATCACATTCCTGGAGGAGGAAATAGGACTGTGTTCACCATGCATGCTTTGGAGATTAAATCATACTCATCTGAGGGACAGGAAGGGAGAGAATTAAAAAACAAAACAAAACTGAATGACAATTTGGACAAGCAATGGGAGCACATTGTGTTAATCTTTGAAGAACCAGCTCTTTGCTGAGCTTAAAGGCTGTGGTTTGATGACCGAGCCAGAGTTCTTTGTGATTCTGAATGAATTTCTTCTTCTCTCTGCCCCAGATTTTAATATGAGGCAAAGAGATAGCAATGTCCTGCCTGGGAAGTTATTAATATATAAAAATGCTTTGAAGTATTTTTATTGAGATGAATAAAGTAGACATATCATCAGTAGTGAGAAATTTCAGAATATTGAGACTGCATAATTTTCAGTTGGGGTCTGTAAAGGACCCCGATTGAAAATATCACTTATTGAGCACTGACTCTGTATGGAGGACTGTACTTGACACTTTCGTATTCATCAACATATTTAATTGTCATGGACACAAATACATTTTTCATAAGGATTTTGAAGATTAGAGATTAAGGCACATACTCAAAGATACATAGTAAGTGGCAGAGTTAGATTCAAAGTCAAGTTTATCTCTCTTCATTTTATACCCGAATCTCGTCTTGAAACTATCTACCAAAATTGTTTAAATCAGTCTGACTCTTTATTTGGTTTCTCTGCCCAAACGTCAACTGGCCAGGGCAGCATCCTCAATCATTAAATGGTGCCAGTCTTGCTCTCAAAGAGCTTGGCTCTGCAGTGTCTGGTGTGAACGAACGCAGTGTGCCCACTGGGCCATAACTTCCTTGTGTTCCTCCAGTGTTGTCCCAGTGTGTGTGGCTGGGCCTCCCCTCTCAGTTCTCCCATGTAGTATCCTAGCATCTCATGGAGCCTGGACCCTTCCCTTAACTCCATTGTATTTAAATGGAGTCCTAAATCTCTGCTAAACTCTTTGTATCTCTCTTTTCTGAACCACTGAGCTGTCAGTTCCACGTGCCCCAAGCTGTTGATTGGGGTCTAGTTATGAACAATCTCATTGTTTGGAACCTGGATATTCTCTCCCATTCCCTAATACCTGTTGCTTCCTTGGACATGAAAGCCTGCCAGAACCACATCAGAGTTTCCCCATGCCCCTGAGGCACTGCTCACCAGTCTGTTTTGGGGGCACGCACACAGCTGTCATCAGGAGGTCTTTCCAGCTCCAGTCTACCCACTTTGTATCTTCTTATTTTCATCCACTGGCTCTTGTTGCCAGGCTAAGTGCCCAGCATAAGACCATTTGAGTTACAGAATGACATTGTCTGTAAGCTTCATAGTCTAAACTGAAGGGGATTCTCCAGCTGTCGAAAACTTTCATGATGGCTGTGTTTCAGCGCTGGCATTAGAGGTACTTGAGTATCACCTTTTTGAGGAAGATGTCCTTGACCACTCCTGTCAGGGTTAGTGACCCTCCCGTGTGGTTCCATAACACCTCTGCTTATCTCTCTTATAAGACTCATTACATGATGGTGCTTGTATGTCTCTATGTTGCTGTCTCCCAAAATAGAATGTAAGCTCCTCAAGTGCGGGGTCTCTGTCACAGTCATCTGTATATGTCCAATATAATTCACAGCGTTTGGCACATAGTAGGCCCTTAATAAATATTTATCAAATACAGAAGATATATAGAGGGACTAAGAGCACAGACTCTGAAGCCAGACTTGCTTCAAATTTCTTAAACTCTCTATATTTCAGTTTCCTCATCTGTAGAAAGGGTGTATTAATAGGATGGTTGTGAGAATTGAGTTATAATATAGTGCTTGGAACAGCACCTCCTACATAATGAGCAATAGATGTAGACTTTTATTCTTATTGAGTGAATCAGTGGGGTGGGAAGCATACAAAATGTTATTCCACATTGGCCTACCAATTATACAACAGTTGCTTTTGACCCCTACTGTCTGAATTCAGTATTTCTCTCACATTCCACAAGGCTCCACACTCTGGGATCCTTTCTGTGTTTTTTAAGTGACTATGGAATTTGAACTGTAGATGCAGCCGCCTGAAGACTGACCTCTATAAGGTTCCTTCCTGCAGGGCTACCTTTTAAGGAGGAAGACAGTCGACCCCGGCTAAACATCATTGTGTTTGGTATATAAAAATAACTTTAGGGAGCGTGAGCAGATGTTGGGCAGATGTGGCTGTTTCAGAACTACTTAGCTCTATTCTGTCTTCCCTGCGTGTAAGGTGGGGTGACACTTCAGTCATCAGCGTGCTCCTTGGGGGCGGTGTTCATGAGACAGAGTGTACGCTCTGGCTTCTAATTTGCATTATCCTGGCTGTTGATTCAGGTTGCTCAGGTGGCAATTTGAATGGGAAAAGGGAAACCCCCCTCTAAAAAGATGGAGTAAGACAGGATTGGCATGTGGAGAGCTTTCTCCCATACACATTTCTTAGACGTTTGCAATTGACTTAGCTGCTCTGTTTGACTCAGGGTCCTACAGCAAAGCCCGCCTTTACCACACCAGATGTGAACATTTCTTTGCATTTGGATACAGAGAGGAAAGGAAACTCCAGGTAAATTTAGAAGCAAAGGGGGAGGGAGGGAAAGAGAGAGAGAAAAAGAAGAGAAAAGAAAAGGAGAAGGAAAAGCCAAGGAAAGGAAAAAAAGAGAGAGAGAGAGAAAAGGCCAGTTTTATGGGGCTTGCGTTCATGGAGTTCTTTGATCTCCAAAAAAAAAGTTCTCAAAGCAATTCTGTTTCAGCCCATTGCTTTCCAAAATGTGTTCACTGTAAACCTCACGGTCTCTTTTTATTCCTTTGAAAACTCCCATCATGACAGTTCAGGCTCGATATGAGTCAAAAGAAGCAGGGGCTGTGGGGAGAGGAGCTTACAAACTGAAAGGCTCCCTAGGAAAGAGAAAGGACGAGTCTTCTGTCCCGTGGACTTATCTCTCCTTCGAGGGGGCAAATATGAGGGGGAAATGACGTTATTTAAATTTTCCCTTGGTTTACAAATGTGGAGTATTTGGGAGAGCTTGCATTTCTTCCCACAGCAGTGTGTAGCTAGTTCAAAGGCATATCCTTTCTCAGGGTCCAGGAAGAGAAAATAGTTGAAAACCTTTGCTATAAACTCTTGCCCATGACCTGGCATCTGAGAAATTCACCTGCTTTATTTGATGAGAAACACAGATTGAGGAATCTCAGGAAAATTTATAGATGAAGAAAATTTCAAAAAAGTCGAGCTTTGGTGGGGAGTATTGTTGATAAGGGATTAGCATTCTTTTAAAAAATTACTCTCCAATATCAGTAGCCCCAGGGCCTTTGCACATCATGCTGTTCTCTGTTTAGAATGTTCTTCTTTCCCCTTTTCCTAGCTAATTTCTCCTCATCCTTTAGACACTGGGAATTTCTCCTGATATCTGCAGACCATGTTGTGAGCCCTTGTCATTTTGTTGTTATGTATACGTATTTTTAGCACTTTGTGTTTTCTTTATGTATATTTATCACGTTATATGGCAAGCTCTTATTTTATATTTTCTTCCAGCATATTATTTACTACTAACATGAAGAACTGAGTCTTATTCAAAGTTACATCGCTATACTGTTGAGAGGTTTGATGAATGCATGAATGAACAAAGGAATGGACAGATAAACAATTATCTCACATGTTGATGCTTACCCTGAGAAGAACACCCAAGTGACAGAATTTCTGAGGGTTAGTGGTATTTTCTCTGACATCACAAAAGGGCATATATTTTATTCTGTGGCTTGCACTTGTCAATAATAGGGACCATTAGCATTTTACAGGATTTCTGAGAAATCAACAACATATGTGTATAGTAAAAGTACAATGACAGTAAAAGCAAATAGCTGGATGGAAAGAGTCCTCAGGAAGCAAAATAACCTCTCCACCCACTCTTGTTTACACTGTGGTCAAATCGTGCTTACAAACTAACTCACTGTTGGATGCAATGCAAGAACAAATATGAATTGTTTCAACATATAAAATGTGGACCAAGGAAGCTAAAAATGGCCAAGAGACTTGAAACATTGCGATAGAAGGATCATGCTATATCAAGGAGGGAGGAGAAATTATTTTTAGGGAATAAGTGAGGTGGTAGATCTAGGAGAGCAGTAAAGAGCCAGGATTTCAAATGGGAATCCAGAAGTTTTATGATTTGTTAAGAGTAGTCCAAACTGCTGACAGTACCATCACAACGAAAGTGAATGATTCCTGAACATTCGGTACTTACTGATAGAAAAGTTGCAGGGCCCTCAATACAAAGCACGCATACAAGGACAAGTAACCCCTTTTGGACAGGGACCAAGGTGTCATCCACTTTCTGAAGGGAGGCAGGGACCACTAGGAAGAGGTGCAGAGGTTGCTGATCCGAACCAGGCCTGAACTGTAGAGCCATGCAGGTGCCGGCCATCAAGCAACCGTGAGAATTTAAACTGAGAGCCAAGAAGATACATGGAGAAAAGAGCTAAATTACATCTCTGGGCTTTTTATTTTTTTTTTTAAATAATGAAAACAAAAATATAGGGCACTGCAGAACTCATCAATGACAGCCAGTTTTTAAATATGACTCTTAAATATCTAATTACCTTATAAAGTCTTTTCACAACACAGCCACAACTTTATAGGAATGGGAGGACCAGTTCAGGGGCCATCTAGACTGAAGGTTGCTTGTCATTTGTCACCCTTAACCAGTGGGGGTCTGTTCAGACTTTTAATGCTATTTTCTCATTGTCTTGCTGGTTACGTGTTTCTTTTTTTTTGTTTTCTTTTGCAGTGGAGAAATAGCCATTACATAACCACTTTATTTCTTATTCTTCAGCTAAATTACCAGAATGCTTGTGAATGAGGTGCCCTGGTTAACTTAATTTTCTGCACATTAATGAGATAACAGCATATGATTCATAGTAAGCACTTAGTTGACATTTTTTTAAATGAATGGATGAATAACACAAATGAAAATACATTCTCTGGAGCAAAAAGTGCAATTTCCTTCCAGACATGGGTAGGAGTTGAGGATCTAGACATAAAGGGGAAAGCCCCATGGATTTTTGGATTTACATGAATTTGGTTTAAATGTAGTGACATTTACTGGATGTATTATATTAGGTGTCACTTAACCCTCTAACCCTTGGTTTCTTCATCTATAAATGTGGATAATATTCTTTTGGGAAGGTCGAATATGCAATGTATATGAACCATCTAGGACAATAATTGGCACATAGCAAGTGCTTAATAATATCATTTCCATTTTTCTCTCTCTAGTTAACTCAGGATTGATCACAAAACCATTTGCATTTTGGCCCTTTGAAAATAGCCTTAAATAGACCGAAAGTAATATGTAGAGCTGTTAATGTTTGTCAATTCCAGATAGTAATGTGAACATGATTATATATATATTTGTGTTTCTCTGTATCTTTTACAATTCTAAAAATTCAACATGTCACAACAAAAGGTTACATAAAATGACAGACATCATTAAATAAAGAAAACATCGAGAATAAATTAAAGTCTACCTTAGTAAATATATAATAGTAAATTGAGTCATTTACCCAATAAATATTTGTCGAGTAACTGCTATGAGCAGGACTGATACAACCTCTGCCTTGTGGAGCTTACACTCTAGTGGGAGATACAGATTTTTTTAAAAAAGGCATCATACGTGTGATCAGGACAATTAAAAGGATATACAAGGTTATGAGGGAGCACATATGAGGCCCATTTTACCTGAATTTGAGAGACTAGGAAAAGCTAAGAGTAATTAATCATGTGCAGGAGTAAGTGATGTATAAAATGAGACATGGAGAATGAATAGGGTGAACTACACTAATCGATAGGGTTTGAGAGAGAAGTCCTTTGCACATGCAGAGGCTAGAGGAAGTGGGGAATGCAGTTCAGTATGGTTAGAAGTTCAATGTGGGTTCCAAGCAGAAGATGCAGGGGGAGTTGAGGCTTGAAGGGAGAAGCAGAGGTCAGATGATGAAGGGCCTTGTAAGCGTTGTGCCACCAAAACATCAAGACTCCTATTGGCGGGGTCTACATTTTTGTACTGTTGTTGGTGCTTAGCAACCGATTATTCAGTGCTTGAAGTTCGATGGAATAATGTGTTTTGGGGGGAGCCTGAAATCATGTCGCTGCTATTTTCAGTGGACAGAAACTCACTCTAACTACTTCAAGTGCATAAAATGAGTATAGACGTTCTGTTTCCTATGTATTTCAACGTAAGAGCTTTCATAGATGGATCGAAGCTGTCCTGAGTCGAAGTACACCATTTCTGCCTGCCACCACCAGCAGAGTATCAGCGGGGGTTTATTTCATGTCCTCCTGGACTTACAGAGAAACAAACTCGAAGAAAGCTTTTGGGAACCTAACTTATAAGTAAATGAGCTTTGTACTAAAAAGTTAACTTTATCATACTTTTCTTAGACCGCTGATGTCTTCTTGCATCAGATGGATCATGTTTGTGTCTCTGATCTTAAAGTTAGCCAGAGTTTTTGAAACTAATAAACAATTTTACAATCTGGAAGACTTTTCTTTTAACAAACCAAATGGCATTATTCTATGCAGCCAGGTCGAATGGAGTTTGGTTTGTAGAATCTGGAACGTAGTCCCATTGGCACAGGGATGGAGGATGATTACATTCTAATGACAGTCATTCACAATATCAGATCACATGCAAACACACGACCATTACACATGGTTTTATAACGGAAAATAAACAGGCCAGACAACTCAGTGTACACAAACCATCTGGTGACCTTGCCAGCGACTCCTGAGGGAGGGAGTTGATAGGGAAACTGATGATCTGAGATTGATTTGCCCAAAGTTGCAGAATAACATCATTAGACTTGAATTCCCAACTTTTGCTTCATGCACTTAGTTTTTCAGAGTTGTATAAGGTTCTCAAAGACTCCAAACTTTGCAAACTCTGATTACACGATACAGTTCCTGGCCACTCTTTTAATTTGAGAGTAGGCGTTTTATTATTATTTGGGTTCTTCCTGATGACAGCCTCCCCTTTCCTTAATCCCTGCCATACTCTCCCTCTTCCCCCATTAACACTGAGAAAATTAACATTAAATTTGCTAGCGGGATGCTTGAAGGGACAGATAATTTTATAGTTTGTTGTGTGTGTCCAAGAAACTCTTTAAGCTACAACTCTGGGTAACATTTTTCTTTCCTCCAGTTGTATTTTCTTTCTTATTTAATGTGATCAGTAGTTCAAAGCAGGGTCTGTTTATCCTTGGCTCAGTTTTCATCCCACTGGTTATGACTTTTAGATGTATATGTGGAATCTTATTCTCAGAGGAAGATCTAAGGAGACCCTGTTCTAAGTATAGGTTCATCACCATAAGGCACAGCTGGTGCAAATCAGCATGACGCAGCAATAGCTTAGGGTTATTGGCAGATGCTGTGTTTAGAATTATATAGTAAAGAAGAAAAGGAGTTCTGTACTATAGGATAGAGAAGAAGAGAAAAGCTAGGGAGACAGCCGGGGGGATATCAAAGAAAAACAGGAGAGTAAAGACATTAAAAGAACAGGGATTCTTCTAGTGACCTCATAACCAAGTAGTAAGGGGGAAACATATACTGAACAGTTTTATTAAGTAAAATAATGTTTGTATATAATCCTCCATGGTTTGGAGGGATTTGGGGACACCATATTTTATATACTATACTACAGGCCTTTATGGGGGGTAAACAGAGGAACTCTGTGGGTAGCTTGATAACTCATGAAGAACTGGGAGAGATTTTTAAAAGAAGTTGGGAAGAATAGAAATTCTAGGATGGAAAAAGGGTGCAGATTCCATAGCCCAGAATCTCTGTCCTCTCAGCCTGATTTCACGTATGTCATCCATGGTTCAATCACATGTCTCAGGTTTTAGGTCAAGATAGACACGGTCAGCCCAAGTCTCTCTAAGTAGAGTGACATACTTTCTCAGATCATTTCTGAAATAGACTCAACCTCCAGAAAATTAGCTGTATCTTTCCCTGGCACCTGGTCAGTGCTCCTTTGAAGGCACATGAGCAGGGATAGGTGGAGCAGCTTCTGAGAGAGGGGGTCCTGCTTCAGCCTCCTGGCAGAGTTGTACACCTGGCACTGTTGGGTCTGGGAGCCTGCTGTGGACAGTCTTTCAGGGGACAGCTGTAGGAAGGGATAGAAAAGGTGAGACTCTATTCTCCCCTGGAGGGCAGACTCACACCAGTCAGGGAGCAGTGTGGCTGCCCATTTTCTGTGGTCAGGGATTTAAAATGTCATTCTTATTTGTGATATTGCAAACTTTCATTATCTTGAGATAAGAGAGATTACTGACAGAACTCATCTTGATTGCAGTTTCTTCCCTGGGGGAATACCAGTAAACAGATAGAACATTTTTTGCATGCTAAATGAAATCATTTTCTTTAAAGAAGTATTTTACTGGAAAAACAGGTTCATAGTATGATAAGCTTTTTTGAACATGTAGTTCCTTTTGTCTGATGACCAGTCTGGCAGTTCTGTAGATCTTTGAGATCTGCTTGCTGTGATTATTCCCGATCTTCTCCCTTGTCATCAAGGGTGTCCAGCTGTTTGGATTGAGGAACACAAGACTGGTCTATGAAACAGTAAAAGCTAATTGGCCCTCAGGGTAAATAAACTCATGCACTTAGCTTCAAGCACCCTGTGCTGTAACTAGCTGAAGTTACCTGCCCTGGGTGAACGTCCATGTCCCTGAAGAAGCTATATCATTTGGAAATTAGCCAACAAGGCTTATAATGTTGTTAATCACCTCCGTCTGCCCCAGTGATGAATAGTTGGAGGGCGAGTGAAGTTTAAGTACTCTTCCCCTAAGTTCATTGAGCATCCCTTATAACCAGTGTTTTGAACTCTGTATCTGGTAGAGTCCTTGTCTCCATTTTGTTTAGTTCTTTTTCTGGAGCTTTGTTTTTTTTTTTTTTTTTTTTTTTTTTTTTTTTTTTTTTTTTTTTTTTTTTTTCATCTGGGACATGTTTCTTTGCCTCCCATTTTGGATGCCTCCCTGTGTTTGTTTCTGTGTACTAGGTAGAGCGGTTATGTCTCCCGGTCTTAGTAGAGTGGCCTTATGTAGTAGGTGTTCTGTGGTGCAGTCTCACTGGTCACCTGAACTGTGTGCACTAGGCATTTCCCTTGTGTGGGTTGTGTGTGGCTCCTGTTGTAGCTGAGCCTTTGTTTCTGTTTGCATGTCAATGGGAGGGATTGACCCTGAAGCTGATTGGTTGTGAGGACTGGCCATGACTATAGTGGGGAGCTTTGTTCAGAGCCTGACCCTCCAGAGCAGGATTCACTTTAGCAGCGCTTTGGTGCCTGTGCAGTCTGCCCTTTGGGTGTGTCTTTTGTGAAGGTGGTTGAATGGTGCTCTGGTATGTTCTAAAGCTTGCCACCAGGTATTTTGATTCTGGAGCCTCTTGGGAGGGGCTCTGTTGTAGGTCAAGGTCAGCTGCTGCCTGTGCCCTACCCAGGGCTATTTGGTATGAACTACAAAGCGATCTGCAGATGGTTGCCACTTGTGCTGGGCTCGGAGGTGCCTGGGAGAGGCTAAGCTGCAAACCAAGGCCAGCTGCCATTAGTAATGGGATTGGAGCTGTTCAGCAAGAGGTATGGGGCATGCTGAGGCTAGATGATGCTTGTTAGGGGTTTGTGAAACTTTGAGAGACTTTACAAAAGTTTGTAGCATGAACCAAGACAAGTCATTTTTTATGAAAAAAAAAAAAAACACTAAAAGTGGCTTTGGTAGGTCTGTAAATTGAGTGGGGCAGGGGTGTCGGGCAATCACCAGGTGGGGCAAATGGTGTTGGCCAGGGTGATGAAGACTCAGATATGGCGTCCACACACTGCATGATGGGAGGGCTCAACAAAGGAACAATGGCATCTGTAAGCACTTCTGTCTGGGAGAAAGCTGTCTCTCCTGCCCTCTCTCTGAAGCCAGATAATCCTCTCCGTATGTCCCTGGTGCCTTTGAGCTGCTACCCTAGAGCTGGGGCTCAGAGCAGGTGAGTTCAGCAGTGAATAAGTTGTAGCTTGGGCTCTTTCAGAGGAATACCTCGGACTCCTGCAGCCCTCCATCCCACTCAGCCACAGTCTCTGCTGCTTTTCACGGCCAGAAATTGTGGGGGCTTCTCCCCTCAGCACTGGAACTCTGGGCTGGGGAGCTTGATGTGGGGCTGGGACTCCTCTCTCTTCATGGGGGGACCTTTGCAGCTGAAATATCTCTCCTGATTTTCAACTGATACATGTGGGTGTGGGATCAACCCGTTTAGCATCTCTGCCCCATCCCCCACCCCTGACTACTCTCACTGTGTATCCTTAGTTATAGGACTTCTGTTCAGCTAGACTTTAGATGATTCTCAATGATGTTTATTCTGTAGCTGAATTATGATTTTGATGCTGTTGTGAGAGGAGGCGAGCAAGCATTTACCTGCTATATCATTTTGACTGGAATTCTGACATTTTGATGTATTTTTAAAACCGTGACAAATAATGCTTCAGTAACCATCCTTGTACATATGTTTTGTTGAAATGTTCTGTGCCTATCTGCAGGATAAATTTTAAGCAGTGACATTACATATTCAAAGGAAATGTACGTTTTTAATATTGATGGGTATTGCCAAATTGCTCTAAAAGGGTTATGCCAATTTATACTCTCAAGATTATAAAAATCTTCTTTGAGTAGAAGGAAAAATAATGTTTTTTCAGACTCGTGTAGTTGGTTTCCGTTTTTATTCTTGAAGTGCTCTTTTGTTTTAGCTTCTGGACATCTGACACATAAATAAGTGAACCTCACATCATCTTCCACCCCAAGCTCTGAAACCAATTAATAGTGTAATTCTTGTCCCACACCTTAAAAGTTAATCTTCAACCTGTGCTGGGCCAGAAAAGGATGTGGGTTCTGAGTATGAGGACTGCCCACCGCTGGCATTCTGTTCCCAGGTACCTGCCTCGAGGACACCAGGGCTCCAATTCCAGGTAAAGCTTCTGGAAGACAGGGCGTGACCATTTCATCTCAGCCTGGACCCTTGACTATTAGAGGTTATCACCAACTCTGCTGACCATCAGATCTGTGAGGCAAGAGAGAATCTTCTCTGATGCTTCTACAGGAAACTCAGCACCTATAGCTTCATCAGCGAGGTGGAGCTCATTGCCCAGACAGGAGAGCAGAAAGGAAGGACTCACCACTTGAAAGTACTGGGAAACAAGTTTGATCATAATTAAATGCTTCTTCAGAAAATCTGATATTTTAATGTCTATCTAGCATCACAGGACTCCTATTGGGCATTCAGACTTCATGGCCTAGGATTTAGATTATATATTTCCACTCAGATGTCTAATATTACAGAATACTTCAGGTAGAACAGACATTCTGGTGGGTGGATTATGATGATTTTATTTTTGTCAGGAATGTGCTTATCTACTGTACAGGGATTTGGTGAGATTCTCCTCATATTTTCTAAAGAATCTGGAGCTCCAAAGATGAAAGCTGGAAAATGAATATAAAATAATGATGCACCCATCACACTGTCACATAGACATTGGCAAAATAAGAAGGCAGCAGAATCTCCATATCTAGATGTACTGCTCTACAGGGGAGTAAGAGGCTGAGTATTACATGGGGTACAAGAATTACTTTTACCCACCTAATCATAAGCAGAAACACTCATTTGTTAGTCTGGTTCCTACCCATGCCTTTCCAACTAACACTGAATTTTTAAAAGATAACCAGAGGAAGGCATAGCTGTGTTCCCTGGGTCCCTGAGTTTCCTTCTCTCAGTGGAGAAAGATGATATATCTCCTCTTATCACTCTTGTGGACCCAGAAGGTACTTAAAGTAAGAAAGGAAGGGATTTCAAGTAGGTGACTGAATTTATTCCACCTCTGTTTTGAGGAATCATAGAACCATGGGGTGGGGGATGGGGCTTCCAGATGCATTCAGAGAGGGAAGGGAGAAGGGGAGACACAAAGAGATAACTCCAAACAGAGTTCAAAGGGGAAGAAAATAAGGAACACACACACAAACAGTACCTTAAGAGACTCTCAGGGAATTTCCTCATGTCCATAGGGACAGGGGCTCTTACCCACCATGTTTCAGAAATGATTTGATTGCGGATGCTAAGCAGGCACTTCGTAGTGTGAGCTTATTCGAGTATAATCCTTGATGGACCATTACTCATTTTGTGAGATTAAACCAAATCTTTCTTTCCTTCTTTTCCTCTCCCCTAGCTATTTTGCTTTGCTAAGTCATCAGACATGGATCTTATTTCCAAGATGTTTGTTTATGTTGTTAGGGAGATAAGACATTTAAAATAGAGGCATACAATAAAATCCATAATGAAAGTCCACATAATGAGCCATAGGAGTTCAGAGGAGGGAGATGTAATTTACAATTAGGGTGGGGAGGAGATTACGGATGGTCATATTTTTGGGCTTATTATTTATTAAGAATTCCTCAGTAAATGGGGATGGAATATGATAAAGCCCTTTCAAGACTGAGCAATTGGCAGGAATAAATCCAGAGGTCTGTAAGTATAGGGCATGAATAGCAAACAACAACGAGATTATTTTTACTGGAGTAAAGTGTACACAAGCATAGTGAGAAAGACATTTCAGTGGTAGGGTAGAGCTCTAATCTGCAGAGCTTTTAAAGTTAATTGTAGCTCAGAATACTCTTAGAAATGGCCTGGTTCACTGCAAAACACAGGCAAACTGGCTAAATCCATCCACAGGGATGGGGCAGGTGCTTGTGAGGAAATCCAGGTGGCAGACAAGGCAGTAGAAGTGATATGCAGAGAAATATGGACACAGATGACAGGCGGTCACCCGGGCAAGTATAGTTGGTATTGGGAAGCAGGTGATGGGTTTCAAGCCTGGGAGGTGCTGGTAGTGGGCGATCTGGGAACAGGTGGCACTGAGAAATGTAATCAGAAGTAAGGGAATAAGAAAGTCTGTCAGCGGTTAGGAAGCTTTGGACCCTAAGCTTAGGTTTATGGGCAGACTTCCCAGTTCTGGAAGGAGGGAAGCATGGAATGGAAAGCAAGAAGCAGGGCCTCCACCCCATGGGGACCAGGCAGATTTCCAAGCCAGGAGTCAGACCTGGAACGCGGGGCCTGACTAGCAGTAGGAACGGTCTGATGCTCCATTCCAGAGTGCTGAGCTGAGCTCTTTTCATTCCTTCCATATAAGCTATGCCTGATTTCAGACGTTCGCTTTACAGGTGGGAGCAGAGAGGCCCAGATGTGTGGTGTGGATGATGCAGTTACTGGAGAACAGGCAGGGCCTGCTGCTGGCTAAAGAGTTTGGGCTTTATTTAGTGGGCGAAAGGCAAAAAAAAAAAAAAAAAAAAAAAAAAAAAAAAAAAAAAAAAAAAAAAAAAAAAAAAAAAAAAAAAAGAAAAAGAAAAAGAAAAAGAAACATTAAAAGAAGAGAGCCTCTTAATTAGTGCTGTATTTCAGGAAGATTAGTTTGGTCCTAGTGTGTAAAATGAACTGAAGTGAGTCCTCGCCTGTAACGAATTTCTACTGTTCTCCTTCCCAAATACCTCTCCAATGTGTTCCTTTCTCTCCACATCTCTTTCTAATACTGTGGGTTCAATAAACTATCTTATTAAAATAGGTAAACTTAGTTAATTAATAAAATATTAATTTCACCTTTTAGAAGATTTTAAATGTGACTTCTAGACAAGTTAAAATTATAAATGTGGCCAACGCTGCTCTAATTCTTTTTCCATATCACAGTCAGATCTTTTTAAAGGGCAGGTCTTCTCACGTAACTAACTCTATGGTGTGAAACCTTTCCTTGGTCTCCTTACTGTAGGCAAAGTCCAGATTCTTTCACATGGCTCCCAGCAATCTGTAACCTGACTCTTTACCTCGTTTCTCAACAGCTCCCTTCCACTGCAGTCACCCTTCAGGCATATTCAAACTACATTCAGTTCTGTCCGTGAGATCGCTTTGTTCTCTTTGGCATCTATGTCTTTGCTCGTGTCATCCCCTTTCATGAACTGAGCATCTCTGCCCCTTCTCATCTGCCAGCGTTCACTTCCCATCCCTGACTCCGTGACTCTGGATCAGTGCCTCTCCGTGACCCCAGGGACCCTGCCATGTGCCTGCTGCCTTCTAGCATTCTCACATTCTTTGCGAGGTCCTATTTATTAATTTCTCTCCTCCCTAGACGGTAAGTTCTTTGAAAGCAGGGACTCTGTACTGATCTTCCTAGGATGCCCAGCGCCTAGTACAGCACCTGGAACATGATGCTGCCTCTGTGGTTCTATGGAAGATTGAATGGGGCCATTGCACCAGGCAGTAGAAACCTGAACCAGGATTGAGACACTGGGTGCAAAGGACAAGTTACTCAGGAAAGAGCCACTAGGGTTATAATGCTTGAGTGTTGGCAGCTGTGTGAATGCACTTGAAGTCCTAAATAGTATGGGCAATAGCAAAGATGAACATAAATGTTCTAAGAAAAAAAATGTGCTCTGTTGAAAGTAACATGCTATTTGGAGTCAGAAGACTTGGGTTCAAGACCTAGCTCAGCATTTGTACTGTCTACGCAGTCCTTTCATTTCAGTTTCTTAGGTCATAAAATGGGGATAGTAATGCCTCCACTTTTGGGTCACTGTGAAGATTAAGGGAACTAGTATATGTAGAATCACTTTGTAAACTGCAAAGTGACAGAAAATGTTAGTGACCACCAATGCAAAATATTTATACTTGCAAATAGGTGATACTCATGCTGTAGTAACTGCATTGTGCATAATCTTGACCTACCCCAAGGGATGTAAATCTCAAGCAAAAGAAGAATTTGGACAGTCTACACTGGGTGAAGTTACATATCTCCATCAATACGACTCATGGAATACTCTGGTGAGGGAGTAAGCAAGAGGCATAATAGGCGTATGTCCAGGCGATTTGGCTGGCCAGGGCGGCCTCCTGCCCTCTGCCTGGTCTATGATGACCTCACACTTGACTTCTGAGCTTGGGCTCATGCCTTTGCCTCTGCTTGGATTGCTGTCCTCTTCCCGCCACCTGCTTCTCTAAACCCCTCCCCACTACCTTGAAATTCGATTCATTCTTCAAGTCTCCTTCAGGTGGCTCACAGCATTTAGTATCTTTAAAGCTGCTTGCCTCCCCAAGAAAAGAGAACTTGCTATCTGGTCTTCTCTCTCATTCCCTGGTCACTGAATAATTCCTGTGTGGGACTTGAAAGAGGCCCTTCAGTCCAGCCTGTATTCCTGCCCCCAGACACGAGCCAGACTCTCACCTGGGACGTGTGGGTAACACTCACATTCCGACGTGGAGTTTAGAGCCTGGGTGGTTCTCTAGAAGCCCACAGTGATGCCCTTCCCTCTTGCTTGCTTCTCTTGTTCGTTCTCTTGCTTGTCTCCTTACTTTGGATATAGGACCAGTATGTGCAGTTCAGTGCCTTACACATGTATGTGCTCTGTTTAAGTCATTAATTTAAAATAGTTATTTATTTACCTGACCCTTCACAGAAGATTAGTTAAGGGATTATGGGATTACATAAAATAAAACAAAAGCATACTCATGTTTCCGAAGGACATCCTATTAAAACAAATTATACTTTTATATTATACTATTATACTATTCAAACAAATTAGTGTTCAAAAAGCGAAAATATTATACTATTAAAACAAATTAGTGTTCAAAAAGTGAAAATATAGCACTACTTCTTTTTTGAAGAAAAAATGTACAGTATCAGCCTGTGATGTCAGAGTTGGACAGGGAAGAAGGCTGACAGGAAACAATGATTCACTTGAGGTGTCGGAGGAGAGCTCTGTGGTTACCCTGGACCACCAGAAAGGCGAGCAGGTGGGTCCTGGAGCAAGCGAAACCTGAAATATCGCTGGGGGCAAAAGGTGACAAAACTGAAGCTGCCTTCCCTTGGGCCCATCATGAGAGGGCAGGTTCTTTGGAAAAGACGGTAATGCTGGGAAAATATAAGGCAGCTGGAGAAGAGGAAGACCAAATATGAGATAGTTTTGACTCCGTAAAAGAAGCCATAATTATGAGTCAACAGGAGCTGAGCAAACCTCTTGAGGACAGGACATTGTGGCACGTCACTCATTCATAGGGTCGCCAAGGGTCAGAGCTGACTCAACAGCATGTAACACATGCCAGCCTATTGTCTCTGTAAGTCCTGGCTGGGCCTTCCCCTGTTCTGTTCCCTCTGCCTGTTGCTCTCTTCCCTTCCCAAATCTCCTTCCTCTACTATTTCTAATTCCATCTCATCTTTCAGATTTCACCTTAGAGATCAGTTTCTCTGGGAAGCACCCCTGAATCTTTTAGGCTCAGCCTGTATACTCCAGTAGCAAGCCTGCTCTTAGCATTTATCATATGGCAATGTAATGGGGTTTGTCTGTTTCTCCTCTAATCTGTTAACACCGTGAGGCAGGTACCACAACTGTCTTGTCAAAAGTTATTTCTGCAATGCCTAGCACAGTGCCTGATATACAGTGGACACTCAGCAAATATTCATTGCATGAATGAGTTATAAGTAGGTAAAGGAATCTTTTTCAGATCCTAGAACAATTTCAGAATCAGAGTACATCAGAGTAAATCTTAAAATATTATAATCTAGCCTTTGGCTAGGAGGCTGTCTGAACTCTAGTGATTTCTGTGTTGTTTAACAGATATATTAACTCCAGTCTGGCTGCTTGTAACAGAGACAGCCAATTTTATAATTTGAAGAAGAAGGAATTTTCTCTTTTACAAAACGGTCCAGAGATAGGCAGTCCGGGACTGGTATGGCAGCTCTGTTCTATGAGATAATAGTCAGAGCCAGACTTTTTCTGTCTTGCTGCTCTACCATCCTAGGATGATGCCCTTGTCAACATGGTTAACTGTCACAAAATCCTAGCAGCTCCAATTTTGTCTTGGAATCCTTGGAATCTACACCCAAGTGAATTTACTTTTTTTTTTTTTTTTTTTTTTTTTTTGTACCTGGAACTGATTTTGGGATCTTGTAGACCTTCTTAGGGCATATTGAGCCTGCTATAAATTTATAGAACTAACCAATTTGAGGGATTTTTTCACCAATATCCCAGTCTCCACTCTGTCCCAAGCCTTTTCAGGTGGGGGACACCAAAATCTTTGCGCCGGTTGGGTGTGTGCCAAGGATGCCAGCTGGTCCTCATGTGAGCTCATGCAGCCTTCAACCACGGGTGGGTGGTTTCCTCAGGTACAGGACACTCTAAGTTCAGAGCATGACCTCCTGGAAAGTTACAGGAGAGAAATGCCTCTGAATAATGTTAAACACATTATCTCTTTGGCTATAAGAAGAAATATATTACTTATTTTGTTATGAGGTTGCCACATAACTTATGATTGCAGTAGCATTCCTTTGCAATGCCTTTCTGCTGGGTTTATGTTATTTCGAAGAAAAATCATTAGATTTTATGATTAAGGTTCAAGATGAAGGCTTACCTGCTCTATTGCTTCTCTCCTCCCACAATTCACACACACATACACACACACACACACACACACACACACACACACACACACACACACACACACGCACTCTTCTGGAGGAAATGGGGAGAAAAACCAGGGTAGGAGAGAGAGCTGTATGCAGCTTCCTAGAGCAGCAGCTATTTGCCTAACTAGAAGAAGCTGAATAAACCAAGGTGAACACATTTTAATTCTATGGACCTCATTTCACATCTTAGACAAAACAGGATCAGTCTGGGTTAGTATGTGTTGATTCTGCCAAGTTAACAGGAAAATAAAAAGAACTAAAGCTCTTTCTAAATGTCTTCCTGCTAAAGGTAATATATGAGATATTCTTTTAATTTTTAAAAAGATATTATCTAATCGATATACACTCTACAATCAAGTTTCTAAAATGGTAAAATTAACTTTTCTTTGTATTTTATCTGTCTCTGTATGCTTAGTTGCCAATTTCTGTAGCATTTTGGTTAATTATTGTTAAAGTTCTGTTTGCATTATATATGTTTTTCTTTTCTTTCCACCTTCTCAAAACTTCTCCTTTAAGGCAGAAACTTTCCATTCTTGGTTTCATCCAAAAGACAAATATTTCTGGGAAAACATTACATTTAAGCTATTCAGCAATTCTGGTGTTATGTAACTGACCACACTAAGGCTTTCAATTAACTTCGGTTATATTTTATTGAAGAGTGTCATTGAATAGAATAACTAGTCATAATTAAAAAAAAAACTTGTGTGTACTTTTCAGCAGGGGAAATCCTCTTGAAATATGTGCACCATCCTGTGATAATGACAGTCGGTAAATCTGTTATCATTTGAAGTATTCTAAAATTCACCGACTGTTTTTCCAAGACTGATTTTAGCACTTTTGAGAATGTTTAATTGGATGAGCTTTCTTTTCAGCCTTAGTTGCCATGATTCAAGCTCTCTCTTTGTCCTTCTTTCTCTGTTGGTCTCCTCTCTGCTTATTTTTGTTTGGTCTTCAGTTGTGGATATATCCTGAGGTTGTTTAGACTGTTTCTCTTCCATGGAGGAGGAATCCTATGATTCATGGCTTCTAACAACTTCCTTATATACATACCAACTGACAACTCACCTGCATTTTAGTCTTTATCTTTCCTCCTTATCAAGCTTCAAAATCTCTATTTTCTTTCTCCCTGGAACTGAACTGATAATGTTTTTTCCCTAAAGCAGAAATTCCTTCTCCTATTCTCTTATATTTTCATGTACCTAGTACAATCCCTTGTCCCAGTCTTAAAACCTTGCCAGTTTTTTTCTTTCCCGTCTCATATACTTGCAACATGCTGCCTATCATCAAGTTGCAACATTAATTCTTTCTAAATGATCACTCAGATCTATTTCTTTATTTCAAAACCCTTATCTTGTCTCAGCCTAGGTGTCAATTATTTGGCATGTGCGTTATTCTAATAGCTTCCTATTGTATGGCTCTACCTCCGTGCCTTCTCTCCTCTAAGCTAACCTATGAACAAGTATTACAATCATCTTATCCACACTGTATTTTATTATTTCAATTGCCTTTTCAGAAAAGTTCAGGAATCTCCCCAACCAGCTACTTTATCCAAACCTCATTTCCCTTGACTATATGAGTCACTTCTCCAACCAAACATCCTTTGAACCTGCCATCCTCTCCACCGGAAGACCTCCCTCTCTTCCTCCCAGCCCATGTTTCTCTTTTTCTTCAAAGGTAGTTGTTGACAGAGCCTTAGTTAAAACTGTAATTATCTGCAAATCCTTTAAGAGTGAGCACTTCCCGACCGATTTTCTCAGTGTCCTCCCAGTGACACATTGCTCGGTCTGTCCTGCTCTCCTGATCTGTCCTTGCTCATCTGTGGCTCTGTAAAGTCATTTTTCCATTTATTTCCTTTATGTCTTTTTTCTCCTTTTAGAGTATAAGCAACTTTAAAGTAGAGACAATATTGAATGATTTATTTATATCACTCAACAACAATTACTAAGCACTTACTGAATTTACAGCATAGCATTTATATATTTATCAGTCGATCAAATAGTTATTAAGCATCTATTATGTGCTAGACACTGTGTTACGTGCTAGAATACAGTGAATTAGAACAAACTGACATTTCCTCTGCCTTCATAGAGTTTAGGGAAAACACATTTATCAAATACAATTGAATGTAAAATTACAACTGTGATAGAGCTACAAAGAGAGGAACAGGGTGCCATGAGAGCACGTCCTAGCGGGGATTGAACCTGGTGGAAGAGGAGTCAAGGTAAAGATGTCCCCAAAGGGAGAATCACATGTGTAAAGGCTCTGTGATGGGGAGTGGGGCAGATATGTCTAAGAGTACTTCTCCTCCTCCACCTCCTGCAACTGCTACTGCTACTGCTGCTACTACTAGACAATATTGAGTATTAACCATGGTACTGGATACTGTGCTAAAAGTTTGATGTGAATTATCTTATATAATTCTCACTATGAACCAATAATGAAGGTGTGTGTATCCCTATTTTTTATAGGCTTAGAGATAGTAAAGACCTTGCTTGCTTAAGAGAGAAGTGACACATCTAGGAGTCAAATCTAGGTGTCTCTGACTGCAGAGCCATCACTCTTGTCATTATGTTATGGCAGTTCTAACATTTGGATTTTCATTTCCATTTTCCTTTCAATACCATTGTATGGAAAAGGATGGTTTCTTTAGGTCTGAAACAAGGTGTGATTTGGCTAATTGCCCAGGAAGTCTTTCCATAGTCGTGGTTAAAGCCCTTCATCCTGTCAGGTCACCCACTTCCCATTTTGCAGAATGCTTTCTTATAAATCACACAGACCCGGCATTACGTCTGAGCAGATTGTTGTATGTTTCAACCATGTGAACAAATTTCTAGTTGTCCTTTTTTCTTTTACAGAAATCTATAATTAGATGAGGAATAAAGCTCATTAGCCTGAGTTACACATAGTATTCCAGTAACCAACTTCCTCTTCAGGGGAGCATCATCAACAATTACGAGTAACCACCAACAATTGGTAAACTATTAGTTGTCATCCCGATCAGAGCAGTCCTCGCCTTTGGCCTGCCATCTGTCGAGTGCTATTTGTTTATGTTTCTTCTGTCTCCTCTTTCAACCCCCTCGGGCAGCTTCTACTTTAGTTATAGTAGGTGCATCTAAAATTGGCTTGTAAAGTGCTTGCCTAGATAAGAGAACCTAATAACAGAGCATTGAGAATTTTAATTTATACCTTATAGTATCTCTGTGATAATTAATAAAATCACTTGGGGTCCTGACAAAATGAAAGAGACTGTCTATTGCTCAAAGAATGTTCAGAGGACTGTTCATCTTTAACCAAGCATGACTGGCTCTTTACCCTTTGCAAATCAAGGTTGAAAGTTCAAGCAAAGAAATGGTGAGTAGGGCAACCGAGTTAGCATAGCTAGAAACAACCATAGCAGGATGCCCAGCTGAGAGTGGGAAGCTGAACATGAGGCGAATAGATGAGCAACGCAGCCCATAAGCCTGAAGACTAGAGAGAAGCATTTTCTAGGGATGTTGAAAGGATTATGTAGTTTGCATTTTGATAATTCTTTGATATTGTTGGGAGAAGGAGTCAAGAAATAACACATATGCTCATGTCCTCCACCGAAAGTTTTTTTAGGGATTTACATATAGCTGAATATATAGTTTAAAAATAAAATGTTGAAAAATGGCTATTATCAATTCCATTCAAAAGTGGGAAAGGTTTTCAAACTCGTCTGTTTAGGTAAGGCTGTAGGCTAGTAGCAGCGACAGTCCTGAGGAGTGGAAGAGAGTCCAGACCTTCCTTCACATAGCTGCTGTGGCTGTTGTTGTTGTTGTTGCTCTCTTAGGACTGTTTTTCTCTGAATTTTTTACTGGGCACAGTACATTAGAGTCCAGCATTGAGTTCAAGGACAAAACCAAGGCCTTTCTATTTCTTAGTATCCTCTGCTGGTTTTGCCATTTCAAGACAAGTTTTTCACTATTTATTTCTAAGTACAATATCCATTATACTTGTACTGCCTTACTTTTCTGTCATGTGGTACATCTATTACTTAAGCAAACATGGAGATTGCAAACCAAAAGCAGTACGTGAAGATGGAATCACATTAAAGGGAAAACGTGGGGGTAGGGAGGGAAGGAGATAAGTTTTTATTCAAGGCCACCTATGTCCCAAGAACTCTATTAGGTGCTTTATATAATATCATTTATTCTATTGGGTGCTTTACATAGTATAGTTTATTTAACATTCATGATAAGCACGAAAAAAAAGAAAACAGATGAGGGCACTAAGTCTGCGAGAAGTGACGTCAGACTCTTGGTTAACAAGTCGTCTAGAGCTGGGATTCAGACACTGGCTCTCAGATGTCAAATGTCCCATCTCTCATCCAGGCACATAAATATTATTCCATGTCACCCTACATATATACGTATACTCTGTTATAATTTTTATGTTTTTCACTTTTTCTTGCATCTAGAGAGGTAGAATAAAATCTAGGAAAGTGTGGTGTCATAGAGGTCCATGAATAAATGAATGAATGAATGGAATTTATAAACTACACATTTCCACTTATAGGTAGATTCCCTTAAAGATTCTGCACACCAGCTACCTACCTTTGCTCTTCCCAGCTGCTCTCCATTTATTGGCTGCAGTGAAGCCATAAAGCAAGAAATTATTTTATCCTCGTTAGGCATTTTTCTACCTCTTCCCACTTTTATGTTACATCTTAGGAATCTTCTATTGCTACTCACTGTCAGTGACCACCAAATATGGCAGTATAAAACTATTCCTCGCAACATCCTAATGCTTTAAGTATAGATCGTTTCTAATCTTCTTCACTCCCCCTGCCACACTTTAACAAAATATTAAGTGTACAGTGCACTATCTACTATAAGCACAATGCTGTACAGTGAGGCTCTAGAACTTTTTCATCTTGCATGACTGAAACTTGATTCACATTGAACAATGGCACCCTATTTCCCTCTCACACCAGCCTCTGGCAGCCACCATTGTATTTTCTGCTTCTATGAGTTTGACAACTTTAGATACCTACTATAACTGACTCATGCAGTATTGTCCTTCTTCGACTGGCTTATTTCACTTGATGTAATGTCCTCAAAATTCATCCATGTTGTTGTATATGACAGAAAGTCCTTTTTTAAGGCTGATAATATTCCATTGTATGTATAAATCACATTTTCTTTAACCCTTCATCCATTGATGGACATTCAAGTTGTTTCCACATCTTGGCTATTATGAATAGTGCTGTAATGAACACGGGAGCACTTAGTTATCTTTGCAATCCCAATTTCAGTTCTTTTGAATATATACCCAGAAGTGGGATTGCTGGATCATATGGTAGTTCTATTTTTAACTTATTGAGGCATGGCCATACTGTTTTCCATTATGGCTGTACCAATTTACATTCTTCTCAACAGTATACAAGGGTTCCCTTTTCTCCACATCCTTGCAAACTTTTTTTTTTTTAAATAATGTCCATCCTACCAGGTGTAGGTGCTATCTCATTGAGGTTTTGATTTGCATTTCCCTGATGCTTAGTCATGTTGATCACCTTTTCATATATACTTGTTGGCCATTTGTATGTCTTCTGTAGAGAAATGTTAATTCAACTCCTTTGCCTATCTTTAAATTTAGTTATTTGTGTTTTGCTATTGAGTTATATCCTTATATATAATGGATATACATGCCTTACTAGATTTGTTGTTTGCAGATATTTTTTCCCATATCACAGGTGGCCTTTTTACTCTGTTGACCATTTCCTTTGCTGTGCAGAAGCTTTTTAGTTTGACGTAGTCTTACGTGTTTGTCTCTTTTTGCTTTTGTTACCTATGTTTTTGGTGTTATATCCATGAAATCATTGCCAAACCAATGTTATGAGGCTTATTCCTGTGTATTTTTATAGGAGTTTAACAGTTTAAGGTTGTATATTTAAGTCTTTAATACATTTTGAATTAATTTTTGTGTATGGTATAAGAAAACTGTTCAATTTCATTCTTTTGCATGTGGATATTCAGCTTCCCAGTACCATTTCTTGAAGAGACTATCTTTTCTCTATTGTGTATTCTTCATACCTTGTCAAAGATCAGTTGACCGTATATGTGTGAGTTTATTCTGGGCTCTCTATTGGAGTCCACTGGTCTATATGTTTGTCTGTATGCCACTTCGGTGCTGTTTTGATTACCGTAGCTTTGTAATATATTTTGAAATCAGAAAGTATGAGACTTCTAGCTTTGTTGTTTTTCAAGATTGCTTTGACTATGCAGTGTCCTTTGTGGTTCCATGTGAGTTTTAGGGATGATTTTTCTACTTCTGTAAGAAATGCTATTGGAATTTTGATAGAGATTGCATTGAATCTGTAGATTGCTTTGCGTAGTATGAACATTTTAATAACATTAGATCTTCCAATTCATGAACATGGGATACCTTACCATATTTTTGTGTCCCCCCAAAAACTGTTAGAACTAATAAATGATTTCAGTAAAGTTGCAGGATACAAAATCAATTTCTATATGCTAACAATGAACAATCTGAAAGTGAAATTGAGAAAACAATCCTATTTATAATAGCATCAAAAAGAATAAAATACTTAGGAATAAACTTAACTAAGGGGATCAAATGCTTGTACACTGAAATCTAGAAAACATTACTGTTATCCTTTTAATAAAATTTGACCTGTCCTCTTGGGACCATGTTAGGTCATGGGTAGGCTAATTTGGTAAATAAATTCAAGCTCAGTTATAAATAGATTAGTTTATCCTTTTCACATATGGACTAGCAATATTTTAAACTAGAAGTATATGTAATAAGGTAAAACTAAGTTTCCTGCAGGTGAAATATTTTTAAATAAATATTTAAAAATTATAAACTGTAAAAGCAAACACTTGATTGCTCTCTCTAGTATAAAACGGCCCCCCTCCCTTTTTTTGGATCAGCATTTGGATAAAATCACATACATTATCAGGTATAAATACAAATAGTTATTCTTGGAAAACCTTTCTGAAATTATAATGTAATTCATTCAGTTAGAAGACATCATTTTAGATTTTCCTACATGGCATACATACATATACAGCTTTTCAGTGTGTCTGAGAAAATACAGTTTTGGCAATAAGGGAACGGAACTTTTTAAATCATTTACCATGTGTTAGATGATTTGCAAACATATTTAATCTTCTTTTCAAACTTTATGATGTTGATATTTGTTCCATTTTGCAGATGAGGAAATCAAAGCTCAGGGAAGTAGTGCCCAAATTCACGCTTAATGTAAACGTGGATTTGAAGCTGGATCAGCAGAAGCCTTTTCTTTTCCCTTTCCCCACCAGGTGGCCAGCCAGGGAACTGGTAGAGTAGTGAGGAGGGTGATCAGATCTGAAACCTGAGTGGGGCCTTGTGAGTCATCAGCTGCGCTGTCCAGGAAGGCTTCCCGGGAGGGGTGAGGTCAAACAAACAGCAAATGTATAGCCAAAAATCAGGTTAAAGTTGTGGTTAAATTAATCCTATGGGCTGCTGACCTGTCCTGGGGTGCATCTTATGGTCTTCAAGGTCCCTGAACTGGTCCTCCGGGTTTGCGCCTGGGGGCTTGAGGTTGGCTTCAGAAGCAGGGAGGGGAGGGAGGGTTTCCACATGATTTTCCTCTGGATACTGGGGACACTTTGTCCTGGTGATCACAGAAGGATCTAGACTTTCTCTCTGCACAGTTACTGCGCCCCATAGGTTCTGGTTCTGTGAAGGGAACTTGGCTGAGTGACTTCAACATGTTCTCAAGTGCCCAAAGATTCTTTTATTTTCCTTGACATATGCTGAATGTCATTTATCTGCTCTCCTGGGAACATCAGTACAGTTGATTCTCTAGCTTTTCAGCTCACGATATATTTGCTGTTCATCAAAGCCCACATTATGCCTTAACATGGCAATTAGTAAGAGGCCTTTAAAAAAAATTAAAGACCATTAACTTCATTTAGGGGTGAATAGTATAAAAGACATGAGCCCTAAAGGTTTTGCAATTGACATGGAATTGTCACATGCCAAAGTCTGATTACATTATCATCTGGTATCTTGTTGTTGATTTATTAAAACTGGATCTAAAAATGGCCATAATCTTTTTCCTGATAGATCTTTTCGTTATGACAAAACTCCCTCTGGTAGTCTCATGAAGAGCTTTTCACTACCGTCATTATCCTGCTGTGTTCCGGTAGCACAGACAACCTGGGATGGTGACAGCTCAGAAGACTCACATTGCCTTCAGGGCCACTGACCACCCGTGGCTTTCCAAGGGGTCTGTCAGCCCCAGAGAAACCCTTTCCTGCTTTGTCCCCTTCCCTCCCACGGTGGCCAGTTGCTGTTGGAAGAGCCTTATAGTGACGGGCAGTAGAAAGAAGTCCAGTCACCTGCTTGTGTCCTGCTGCCGGACAGGGCACGGGCTCTGGAGTGCCCTGTAAACGATTATTTTTTTTGTCCTAGTGAAAAACTTCCTGGCTTTTAGTATAGCTACTGTCATTGGGGTCGCTCTGATTTAAAATAAATCCAGTAGGTAACACGGCAGATAACAGACGTTTTTCTACCCTTTCTTCATGTCCCCACCCCACCCCCCATTTCTCTTAGCGTAGGAAGATACACACTTCTGCCCCCATACCATACCCCATTCTTTTTTGGCACCTGGTGACCATCAGGAAAACCTCATCAACTTCAAAAGGGTTGTCTCTCCCGCCACCTCCGGAGCCGGGGAAATTATTTCACGCCGACTTTATCCATGGGATTTAAGAAAGGGAGAGTGCGCTCCCAATCACAAACAGGAAAGCCTGACATCACGGAGTGGCGGGGTGGCGTGGGGAGGAGTCTGCGGCGCCCTCGCCGGCCGCTCGCTCGCCGCGCTCCCTTTGTGGCCGGAGTCGCGCGCGCCGGCGGAGGCGGCGGGGACGACGGGCAGCGCCGCGCGCGTCTGTGCTCGGAGCGCGGCCGCCGCGGGGGCCGGGGGCCGGGGGCCTGGGGGCTGCCGGCCGGGCCGCGCCGGGACCGCTGGCCTGCGAGCTGGGCGCATCATGCCGCGTCCCCGTACCGAAGGGAAAACTGAGAATGAAATTGCTTTGGCAAGCTAAAATGGTAACGAGAAACTCTCTGCCTCCTCCCGAGGCTTCTCTGGTGGGGAATCTTCTCCCGCTTTCTCTGGGCGTGTTCTGGACTCCCTCGGAGTGAACGGAGCAATCCGATCCCATACTTGTGAGCTTAAAGCTTTCTACTTCGCTTTGTATGCCTTCCTCGCTGCGCGTCTTCTCCCTTTGCAACGGCACCTCCTTTCTCAGCACTCGCTTTCCGTGTGTCTGGGGCAGATGTGTGTCAAGAAAGAAGTTTTAAGGCAAAAGAACTGTTAGACCGGGCGAGCCACGGAGCGCTTCGGTGTCCCAGGGGCCGTGCCGCAAAGTTTAGCCGGGGACATGGAAACCCCGGGAGTCGCTGCACCCGTCCTGCTCAAAGCTGCATGCCGATGCGTTGCTTTCCCTCGCACTTGCCAGATTATTTTATGGAAATCAAAACTTTCCTCCACCCCCTGCTAACTTTTTGGGTCTCCAAACAATAAGTGGAGAAAAAGACACAGGAAGCATTCAGCTTCCAAAGGCGTGAAGACTCTTGGCATTTTAAATGCTTGTTTGTGTCTGAGTTTAAAATGTAGTTTGCTGAAATGACTGAGCCGCTTATTAAAAAAAAAAAACTATAAACTTTTTAAACCAATTAATTATTTTGCCTTTCACTCAAGGAGGAAAAAAGTTAATCAGGACTAAACCCCAGTTTCTTTACGAAATGAAACAAGACTGGAAAAAAAACCCCCAAACAAAAAAAACCCTATTTAAGATATATGTGAGCAAGTCTAGGAAAAATAATTAAATGGAAAAGTCCGGGGATCCTGATACCACAGGAAAGGGCTGGGGGCCAAGAAAATCTCAGCATTCCCTTTATCACAGTGTGTCTTGTATTGCTCTGATTGTAATATTTACTCTGAACAGCCCATCTTGTGCCCTGAGTGCTGGGGTGAGCAGCAGAGCAGCTGGGATAGATTGTGGTTAGCAGAGAGGGGGAAAAAAAATACTCTTTTTCTTTCTTTTTATCCCATCCTCTGGCAGAGCTCGATTCAGGACTGGGGTGAAGAGGTAGAGGAAGGAGCTGTTTACCATGTCACACTGAAAAGAGTCCAGATTCAACAGGCTGCCAATAAAGGAGCAAGATGGCTAGGGGTGAGTAACGCCGGAGAGACTGTGAACTTTGGAGCTGCAGTTGTCTCTTGTTCTGTGAATATCATTATTTAGCAGAGACAGGCTTTTTTTTTCCCCCCTCTTCTCTTTTGGCCTTAAAAAGGAAACTGCCAATGACCCACTATCTGCACTAGCTTTACAGGTCTGTTTTTGTACTTAATGTTTTTAAAAGCATCTTCCCTAGGCTCGTCAATAATTCAGAACCTCTTAGAAACATCTTGAGGTATTTGGCAAATAGAGCGGGGATGGAGGGGCAGAAGGTGACACAGAGGAGCAGGACCAGAAAACATCACTCTGATAGACGAGCCATAAGCAGTTTTGCCCAGATGGCACCATATCCTCTCCTGGTTCTCCCTGTGATGCTGACAGCCTCTACTACTCCTGTACTTTTATGAAGTACCCAGAATGCTCAGGGGACAGACCATTCCAAACCTGCTTTCTGTGAGCAGTGGCAGATTTCCCATTTTACCTCCGTTTCTACAGCCCGTGAGGAGGCAAATGTGTGCCCAGTGCCCACGGCTTCATGCGTTGAGTGCACAGAATGCCGGGCGTTTGGAGAAGTACCACCTCCACTGAGATTCTTACACACTGGGTGGGATCATGTGAGGATATTTGTTATCACCTCATGGATTCTCCAGCATATCCCAAATAAAAAGGACACGAGAAATGAGCAGCTTGGCGGCAGGATGATGACTTGAGCGAACGTCAACATGTGGAAGAATGAAGGAATTTTTGATCTTGAGATAGAAGTGCTCCTCAGAGAGAGGACAGTGAGAGGTGACATGAAAAGCCTGAGAAAGAAAACGGGCTGAATAGGGGCTGAGTGTGGTTCCCTCGAGCCTTGTTCGAGCCACACTCTGGCTTCACAGGTGATGGGCTGGGGAGCAATGAGGGTCATGCACTTGCGTCAATCTTTACTGGCTTTGGGTTTCAGAAAATTGGATGTGGTTTAAGCAGCGTTCTAAAGCGGGGTATGAGGGAGGACAGGGAACGAAAGTGCCCAGGGCTTCACTTTGAGACCAGGGCAACATGTGACTCGTAAGTCCCGGAATTTAAGGCAGGATGGCCAGCAGCAACGACTTCCTCTGCCACGGGCGTGCTGATCTGCTGACACAGGCCTTCATTGCACTGGGCTTTCCCAGCTGCTTTAACGCAGGTCTTCCCTGCTCTGTACTTTGGGCCAAGGTTCCACCCTCTAGGGCAGTAAACTGTCAGTAACATCTGCAGGTGTGGCCTCACCTGAAGTGTTTACTGAACAGGTAGGTACCTTACGCAGAATATTTTTAAATTATAGGTGCATCATCAGTAGAACTGACAGGGGAAGAAGAAGCAGAGTTCTGACAAGTCATCACTTTGTTTTCGGTGGTTGTGTATATGAATTTTATTTAAACATGGCATTGATGTGGTTTGGCCTGTCTGGATATTTCAGAATGATTCAGAGGTTCTGAACCAGCTGCCTTCAAAGGGATCGTTGCCTTATTTTACGCCAGTTGCTCCTCTCTTTCTAATGAGACTGATGTTGCTTGGGTGACAATATTAGCCTTTAGCCAAACACTAATAGCGATGAATGAGTAAGTCATGGGAAAATGGAGGGGTTAACTCTGTAGGCCCCAGAAAACAAAGTGTGGTTCCTTTAGATGTTCGCAGTTGTGTAGTTACTCTCACAGGCTGTCCTATCCGCTGAGCTCCACCTCTTCCCCCACCCCCACCCCCAATGTTCTCAAACTTACATAGAGCTTAGAGTTGGTTCCCCCAGATTTAACAGCAGAGCTGAAATTTTGGGAGGGAGGAGAATGTAGAAAGATTGCTTTTAGTTGATGCAGGAGTCTGTTCCTTCCCTTCCATTGCTACCACCCCAGTCCTCAAAAGCAACTTCTTAGGAATTCTCCTTGTTTTTTTTATCTTAGGTATTCTGTCGGGAAGGTCTGTTTTTGTCCTTGGAAATTCCAGACTTAATTACATGTGACTCAACCCATTGAGCCATAGCAATTACAAAACCATTCTCTTCAGGACTCAGTGGCGTTTCCATATTTGTTTTCCTACATTTCAATAACTCAAAATTCTTCAACCAGTTTTACGGTGAACTAGAGATTGAGGTGACAATGACCTTATGGCATCATGATTATCTTTTCTTCCACATGAGGAAACTAAAGCCCAGAGAAGTGAAATTGTTTGCCAGGGCCACATAACTGGGAAGTGGTAGAGGCCAGATTCGAACCCAGATGTTTAGTTCCTTGCTGTCGGGAGCCCTGGACCTTAAGGCTGTTTCCAGAGCAGTGAAAGAGAATGTTGGCTCGGAAGAGCAAGGAAGCTTCTGGTGTACGTGCCCGCTCCACACCGCAGCTGGGGCAGGGCTTGAGCAATGAGCCCATCTTTTATTTATGTTTTGAATGATAACTTGAGCTACAAATTGGGATCTTTGTTGTGATGACGTGTATCTTATTGATAAGCTCTTGTTTTGGATGCACAAGCGTGAGCCTAGCCCTCTTTCCATGCCTGTGAGACTTCCTCAGAAATCCTAAAAGACTGACTATAGTTTTGGCATTTTCTGGTACTCAGATCTGAAAACCTAACAAAGACTCATTTTGGGAAGGATAGCAAAATAATGACACAGCCTTAGGGCATTGTTTTTTGTTTGCTGAATTTTGTGTTCAGTTGATCTTTTGACGTCAACCCCTCTGTCTTTGGCTGTAAAATATACAACCGAGTATGGCTCAGGCTGGGTTTATTATACCTGCAGTTTTGGCTTCGCTTATCGACAGTGAGGCTATGTTGGACAACTCTGAGAAACCAAACATTACTGAAATACTGTACCAGCTTTTCCTTTACATTAACATCTTGGACTGGAATAATTTTACTGGGCTATAGACCTCAAAGAAAAATGGCCCCGATTATGTCAGAATCATAAAAATCTCAGGATCGGAAGAGTCATTAAAAAGTAATTTTATCCAACCTTTCAATTAGCTTATAGAACGTCCAGAGATTTTTGGAAGGGCAAACGGTCAAACTTTATTGTTTTTCTTTGGTCCCAGCATTGCGATTATACATTGACATGATACGTAGAAGTGATTTAAGAAAATATCAATATTCTCTGGAAGCAGAAAATGTAACATGTTAGGAAGAATACCCCAATGGTCAGAGGAAAAGGATCCAACTGTGAGGGAAGGGGCTGTTCTGCTGTCTCTAGAATACGACAGATGCTGGGTCCAGAAAAATGGGTCAAACCTGAGAGAAGTTCAAGGTGGGGGTATTTGTTTCCCAGGCAGGATTGGAAGGGCTAGGTCACCTCTGTCAGGTTTGTGGGGAGTGGAATGGTCAGTGACTAGTCACGTGGCTTTTCTGAGTTCTACACTTCTGTGGTTACGTGGTCCTTGCGGTGGGGCTCCAGCACCTCCCTTCCCTCCGTCCCGTATTGTATCACACTGTCTCCCGCACAGGCCCTCACTGAGCTGAGTTGTGATGCTTCATAGCTGGACGCTGGTAAAGATAGCGAAACAGGACAGGAGCAAGCAGAATATATTTAGAAATAAAGGAACTGAAAATCTATTATGGAATTTCGGGTGACTTGTGGCCAGTCTGTGTGTTATGTAGGGGCAGTGGTAAGATAACCATCTGTCACATCTGGATCGGGAAGTCGATTCTCACTTGGCTATGCTATTTGAATTGACTCTACTTGGTGTTTTGGTGGCTTTGCATGCATGTTGCCTTCAAATGGAATATAATTCCTCAAGTTTTCAACTAACCTCATTTCTGGGAAGCTTCTCTGATCTCCCAAGGCTGGAGGCGGTCTCCCTTCCGCGTGTTCCTGAAGCCTTCTCCATCTGCCTGTCATGCACATACCTTGCTCTGTCGTAATTGCATGTTTGTTTGTTTGGTGAAGTGGGAATGGTGGCCATCTAGTTGGCAGACACTCAATAAATGTTTGTTGAATGGATAGATCAAGCTTCATTCCTTTTTGAGAGACTAATATTGATAACTATGAATGTATCGTTGCTCCTAATTTGAAACCAAATCAACATGGAACCATTAGCTTATAAAGAAGAGCTGAGGAGCATGGGATTGATAACAATCAATCAGGGTCTGATTACAGCTATCTTACATCTTTTCTGCAGCAAAGCAGGGCATCAACAAAGGTCGTGATTATTCATTTTTACAAAAAAATAAAATCACGGCAGTGAAGTCACTAGAGTTCTCCAAAAGTTGGAGAAAGAAAGGCCGCGCACGAGTTGAGGCATGTTGGCGGGCACTGTGGTTGCCTGCGGTTGGGACTCTCGGGAGCGGGAGGCGGGGCGTTTTAGAACTGCGAGGAGATCAGCCCTGGAGGAGCCTTCGTCTGCGGTTGGTCATCCTTGTTTTCATCTCAGGAAAACTGGCCCTTGGGTTGCATTATTCTTGTCCATGAGTTTAGGCTTTAGAGAGTAACTTTCAAAAGTTAGTAGCCATCTGTAAATGAACCAATAGATATTATTCATTTTGACCTTGTGAGGATGATTCTAAAATAATCCAATAATATGGTCACCTACACCGGTCAGGAAAGTATAGTAAATTTCATCTGCCTGAGCTAGTTGGGTCTTTTCGCTGTTTTCACAACCTGTTGGGATCTGTGTAAGGAATGTTCAGTGTGTTATCGAGAATATTCGTTTCAGTTCATCCATCCAGGGGACACCCAACAGAGTTCAGAATACATGTCCACCCTCAGCAACACATAGCAGCATAAGTGTAAGGGGCACAGTTGCCCCTTATCTTTGATGTATGCATTCTCTTAACTCAGTATTATAAACATATTTCATTCTTATTTCCATGAAATTATGAAGAAAAGGTTCTTAGAGTTTTAAATTTAAAAAGAAAAGGAGAGTAATAGGTAAATACTGTGCCTTTCTCCATTGATGCTTAGCTGGCATTTGTCACTGCCCTGTTCCCCTTATTTTGTCCCCCTTGTTTCCGTTGTCCATGGCACTCATATCTTTTTATCCTTCCTCCTTCTAAATAATCATAATCTGATAGTAACTGTTTTACACATCTTATATTAAAATGTGCAATAATAAGCTAAAATAAGTAAAACATCTAAATTTCTACCATGATATACTTTTTATAGAAAAAAAAATTATTTCTGTAAACAAAACAAGAGAAGTATTGGTTAGACGGGGGAAGATACTAAATGTTGCTTTGTTCCATTCGCGAAGCTCAGCCAGTGAGTGTCTGAGTTGTTGATGGATGTGGGTTTCTCCACAGTTGAGCTGGAGTCTGGAGTTTGGGGCAGTTTCTGGGTCATTTGGTAGTAAACACATCCAGTGTCAACTCCCTTCACTACTGTTGCACGTCTCTTTGCGTGATTCTGTAACCTTGCCTTCAATAGCATTCATTTAGTCATCAGCAGCCCACTTTGTGCCAGACTCCATGTTAAATCTTGGGACTCCAAAGTAAAGCTAAGCAGCCCTGCTCTTAAAGAACTTGCAGATAGTGAGGGACACAGAAACCAAAACTGATTATAATACGTTGTGGTCAGTGCAATGTGAGCGGCATGCTCTGTGTTAGGGGAGCCCTGGGGGGCATGCAAATCACATGGGAGTGGGGGTCGGGCACTCCAGGAAGGCCGCAAGGAAGAGGGGTTTCTTTACCGGAGAGTTGACAGATGAGTAGGGGTTAAATGAGGGTGTAGGGGGCACTGGTACTGTCAGTCAGCACAGCATGGGGGAAAGCATGGAGGCGGGAGATGAGACCACAGTGTGAGGCTCAGCGAGGGGATGAGGGAATGATGCCTGGTGGGAAAGTGACAGGAAAGGAGGCTAGACAGAGGCACGAGCCATGTTCCTGAGAACCTGGCATGCTCAGCTGAGGAATTTGCTTTGTCCTGAATGCTGAGGCCATCATCAGAGGGCTTTTGAGCAGAATGGCATGGTCGGATTTGCATTTCAGAACGATGACTGACAACAGAGGAATGGTTGTCCCTGAAAGGAGCCAGCCTGGGGTGTGGAGAGTTGTAAAGAAGTGAGGACAGGGATGAGTGCCTGAGTGGAAGTGGTGGCTGCAGAACAACGCGGGTGGAAGGGGCGAGTGTAGTGGAGGAGGGAGAGCGATGGGGGCCGGTGGGGATGGGAAAAGTCCTGGCCCCTGGTTCAAGGAGCAGGTCAGAGCCTTAGGCTTTCTCGGGTGAGCATCGTCCTCTTCTCTAGGGCGACGTGTCCTGGGGACTTCAAGTCAGCCTTCCTCCATGTACACATTAGAAAATGCAGAAGTCTTTCTTCCTGTCAGGGGTCCTAGAGACTAACCAGCCCCAGGCGAGCCCGATGTGTCCCTGCGCGGAGACAAATCTCAGTGCCGGCTCTCTGTGAACAAGGCAGCGAGCACGGCTTGTTTCTCGGCTGCCAGAAAACTTTGCAGAGGTGGTGGTTTCCTTCAGTCTTTCTTTTTCTTTCTTTTTTAGTCTGTTTCCCTCTAAACCAAACAAATTGAATCTGTAGGGCATGGAGAGAGAATAAATATGGAACCCACAAGACTATGATTACAGAGTTGTATTTTAGACAACAGCAGTCAAACTTATAATTGTGTTGTTAGGGACACAAGAAATGTTATGGTTAGGTGTCCTGGTTTTTTTCCCCTGCCCCTACTCAATGTTTTTAAATCCTGACTTTGTTTACCCTGGCTGCTGGAGGCTCTTTCTGATTGCTAACTTGTTATATATATATATATATATATATATATATATACATATATATATATATATATATATATATATATATAATGCTTCCTTCATTTACTGCGACCACAATCTCAGCCTCTCTTTCTCTCTTACACACACACACACACATGCACTCACACACAGCCTAAATTAAAACTTCACATTCTATTGGTGCATCTTTGTAATGTCACTCCCTGGCCTCATCTATATAATTGATGAAAGCCTGATCAATCTTCAGTTTAAAAGAGAATAGAAATAGAGAAAGGAAAGAGGGGAGGGAGGAAGTGAGAGAGAGAGGGAGGAGAGGAGGGAAGAGGAAGGGCGGAAAGACATTAAGCAGAAGCCTTGGGGGAAGCTCAGCTAGTCTTGTGCAGAGAGTCGTGGCCGTTGCCATCGATCCTTTGGCTTGACATTGTAGAAACACCTGTGTCTTTTCACTCATGTGCCTTAGTATTGAGTTCCGAGGACTGGAATTTCTGGAACCGGCTTGGTTCCTCAAAGCCGTCTTCTTTATGTCGTGCAGTGCTGACTTCTAAGGGCGATACTGGTGGTGGTTGGGGTGGAGGGTGTGTTGGTGGTTCTATTTGTTTTCGCCCTCATAGACTCATTACCCTACATTTCCTAGCATTTCAATGCTCGTGCCATCTGCGGTCCATTCATTTGAATTCGTTTCCACACAGTTCATCTTATCCCACGAGCACTCCCCCAGACGTTCTCTGTTTGTTTGCTTTTTTCAGCAAAGAATTGGGCAATTCAACTTTTTCCTTTATTTTGTTTCCTGCTGATTTAAATACCCAGTTTCATCTTTTATGAAAGCGAAGCCAAGGCTGAGTCCTTCCAGTTTCATAATTCTAAAGATAATCTGAAGGCCAAAAACAAGTCTTTTCTGCTGAAAGTAAGATGTCTTTGCTCAGCCATATCAACCAAGGCATTTTGCAACCCTCTTCTAGTAACTCTTTCCTACTTAGGTGCCATTTTTATGCCCACAACTTCTGTCACCGCTGGTGATGGAGCTACAATCCGTGGACAGTTTTTAACTAAAGAACATCAAATGGACGTAGGTAAAAATAATTGAACGGGATTAGACATTGGCTAAAAATAAAATGCTTTATAGTCATGACTTTTCCAATTAAAACGCAACACTTGAAATTGTTTATTGAGATAAGTGATACTCTTAAATAGAAAATTCAGGAAATTGGAACATTTGGTTAGTTTGGGAAGTACAGGGAAAAGATTTGCCGTTTTCTGTCCAGATGTAGACTCCTCCTAATTACACAACACAATGAGCATCTCTCTTTTACAAATGACTTAACCAAGTCTTAGCAGGGCCCAGCGCCATCATGGCCTGGCTGTAGGCTTAGCTCATGATTCTTTCTCCCCACTTGGGGATTTTGTGGAATCCGGCACCTCCTGGTTGCTCTTCCTTCTTCAGGGGTATTTCCAGCAGGAACCCCGATCGAGGGAGAGAACCTAGTGCAGTGGTCAGGAGCCTGTGCTTTGGAGCTGGACACAGACAGAAATACAAAACTCGCCTCTGCCACTTGTGAGCTGCGTGGGCTTGAGCTGTGACGTTACTTACCCTCCCTAAGCCTAAATTCCTCACCTGTAAAAGGAGGGTAATAGCCATGCCTTCCCGACAGAATTCCTGTGAGGAGCGAAGGTCTCGTGTATGGAAGGTGTTGGCACAGCGCCGAGGATATGGCAGGCCTCACACACAGAGTGATGGGGCTCTCATCAGGACCCCACCTTTGAACCCTGCCATGGGACCTTGTAGAGGCAGGGGTGCCTTTCTTCCAAGGGCCCCTGAAGCTTGGGGTTGTATGTAAACCAGATAGCTCGATTACGAAAGTATTGGCAAGGCTCAAAGTCTTCTTCCTGACATCACTCTCTCATTTTGCACATCTGGAAGGAAGGGCCGTGGCAGGGTTTATTAATTCTTGTTTATTAGAAGTGTCTGTTGTTGCGTTTTCTCTGGCTGGCTGTCAGCACAGTGAAAGACTATCACTTGGGCTGCAATATTTTGCATGTCAAATGCCTTCAGTTTTCCTGTATAGTTAATTTGTTAGTATTCTTGTGCTTTCAAAAAGTACTACTTAGCATTGTGCCATATTCTGTCTTCTGTATTTGCTGTTTATGACTGAAAAAAAATGAGAGGTTCACAAACAATTTTTCTAAAAATCTCTCGGTAAGCATTATATCATTCTTCATTGGGCATAATTTAGCATGTTAGCAAATTGTGCTTATACCATAAATTTCAAGTTCTGGACTAAACTGCTTGAGTTAAAGATAAGATTTCTCACTGTGTCACATGTAGTTCGGCTAACGCAATGCTTGAGCCCCAAACTGGAACTGAGCTGACTTGCTCCTGAGGTCATGACCTTCAGAATGTCATGTGATTTTTTTAAATCTTCAGTTTCCTCGTCTGTGAAATGGGGATCATGCCTGGCTTTTACTTCTGCCTGTGGGTTGTGTGAGGATCATGTGAGTTAATGGATATAAAAGCACTTTTTAATATGTGAATTGTTATACAGATGTAAGGATGGTCTTACTGTTGTTATTTAACCTAAAAGCTTTCTCTTTTTTTTTCCCCTCTCTCTCCTCACCACCTAAGTGCTTGATGGACATATGGTCTGTTCATTAGTCCTGCCTTTCTTCCCTCATCTCAGAGGCAATCTTTTCTATATTTTTTTTCTTCCCACTTGCTGATGACTTGATGTTCATGTTCAGCAGAGAGCAGTGTTTCCTCTGCCACCACCTGGTATTCTAGGTGCATTGAGAGTGCAGACAAGGCTTCTCTCTACAGATTGGATATAGGATTCACTCACAGGATTCTAAAGACAAATGCAGTGACTCTCTTGCATATGAAAACTTTCTCCTTTCTCTTTCTTTTCGTATTCTCTCCAGCATACATTTTTTTGAGATTATAGCTGTTGATTCACTCTGATTCCCCCTTTCCTTCTAGTAGTTTAAATTTGTTGCAGAGAAGGGTGATCAAGTTAATACACCAAGGAATGGGAAGCGCTTCCAGCCTTCCAGAGCTACTGGAAAATCAAAGCTTGATTTGAGGCCAAGTCCTGATGTGGGACTTGAACTCATGACCTAATGCCAGAGGCAGGAATGTTACCAACCGACCCACACTGACCCTCATAAGATGTAGGCATTTAAAATACTTCCTTTGAGTAGTCCTATTGTTGTGTTCAGTTTTTTTTTCTTTCTTTCAGCTTTTTCCTGCAGCATTCCTGGCTTCTCTGTTAGGAATAGAATTTTAGTTTTGAGATCTATTTTTCTCACTGTCTTTCCATTTGCTTATTACAGTTGCTTCCTTCTTGTTTTCCATTTCTCCTGGGTGAGTTCCTTTTTTTTGTTGTTCCTGTTCCTTCCTGTCCTTCTGCATTAAAAATAGTCTCCAGGGTCTCTGGCTGTTTGCCTACAAATCTGACCTTCCTTCTATTCATGTAGGGTTCCCCCTCAGCATCGTCCGGTCCTTTCCTACCCTGGCAAGAGCTAACTGACTGACCCTTGTACTCAGAGCTTTAAATGACCATTAAATCTCTTGCACAAAGATGCTGAATAAGTGACTTGCTCGTGTTAAATGTTACTCACAAACACTGAATCGTGTCTGCATCTGCTGTGTGTGCTGCTGAAGGAGAAGGCACTCTCAGACCCTGACTCAAGGTCCGTGTCCAAAAATCATCTCTGTGCAAAGCAGTGACGCCGATCAGCTGAGCCCCGAGAACCCATTTTCATCTCTCAGGCTGCTGTGGGCATCCCCGGGGGACCTTCTGCTGTTGTCCTCCCACAGAAGTGTTTCTCAGGGAGCTGACGTCGATTCGAGTGTTTCTTCATGACCATTCTTTGGTTAGAGTTGGAGAGTTATGATATTCTTTACAAGAATGACTATTCTATCCAGTGTTGACCTAGACAATCCGCAAATGAGTGTCTGCTTGAGGGATAAGGGCTTGTAAAACTTGAGATGACTGGGCCAGAAAGAGCCGATGGCAGCAGCTCTGGTTTCAGCCCCTGGCCCCAACCTGAACTCCCTATTTGATAGAAGGGTTGCTGATACTTTTCTATGTGGCCGAAGATTCGAAAGGTTTCTGTCCATCTCCCCCGTCAGCTTCCTATGTGGTTACATGTCCTTGAAAAGAACTAGCCCTCATCTTAGCCGAGCATCCAGGTCCCTTGACCACAGTGAAGTCCTGTTTACACACAGCTCTGTCTTCCTCATGTCGCTGCTCGTGCCATTGTACCAGCCTGCAGCGCTTTTCTGCTCGCTGATGGACCGATGACCTCCACCTTACCTTTCCAGTCCCAGCTCAGATGTCATCTCGACTCTTCGCCTTTGCCAGACCCCTCTTCCGCAGTAATTACCCTTTCATCTAGGTCTCCTAGATAAAAAAGTTCCATTATTGCACTTACCACACCATCCTATTTTTTTGTGGGTTTGTTTCTCTTTGCCCTGTTCTTTGAGTGCCTGAAGGGCAGGGGCCATTTAAAATTAAACTTTAGATTCCCATCCCTTGGGACCATGTCTGAGCCATACTCAGTGTTCAGGAAGCATCTTGTCAATGGTTTGACTCTATCTCTATTATAAAACTTGTATCTTTATGACATTTTTTTTTTTTTGCCATTTGGAAATGTAAACCTCATTTTTTGAAACAAAAGGGAAAATATTGAGTCAATAAGCTAGATTTAATTCCTATTTTATACTTCCACTAGTGTAATGACACAATAAAAGAAGGAAATCACGCCTTTTGTCTTACTTTTGTCATCATTGATTGATCTACACATTTCATGAATTCATGAAAGTTGTCTTAACTGTAATGGCCACCTCTGTAGGTGAGATGGCATGGTATTTAGAATTAATCCCTTGGCCTCTTAGTGACATATAGGTTTGAGTCTTTGCTCAAGGATAGACCTCTGGGAACCCAATTTCTGCTTCGAATTCTGAAGTTATTTTCCTTACAGTATTCACAAATCTTATTATATCTTTTATCTGAGGGCTACAGTGTACTCCAAGCTTGTATTAACATAGTATCAGGCCAATTTGGCTTTGCTCTGAGCAACACATTTTTGCAAAGGGACCTGACATCCTTCTGCACATAATGATGAAGCTTCTCTGAGATTTTTGAGGCAGGCTTGTTGTGGAGGGCACTTTCTGGGGTTGTGCTTCTCTTGCCAGGATTCATTGGCAAAAAGGGACTTACACATAAATTACATAATGTTATCTGTATACTTTTCAGTTTTAATGCGGAAAACTCAATTCCTTTTGCTCTCTTCCCTTCTTGAACTTCCCTCTGCTCCGTGGTCCTTCATTCTTAACCCTTAAATCTCTGCTTTAGACAAAACGCAAAGCCTAGGCTGGAAGTTCTCAGAATTCTTTTGGGTGGTTTCTAATCTGTCGTTAGGTGTTTTCATTCAGGCTGCCCCAGTGTTTTTGGCTCTGTCAAAATCAAGTTTTTTAACTGCTTCTGATCCTTCCTGCCTTTTGTCAGAGCATGCTTTCCTTACCTTTTTCTTTGTATAGGGATTCAATGGCGTGTATATTTGCTTTGGAAGAGAAGGAAGAACCTTTTATAAAGCAATGCTATTCTTAAAAAGTGACGCACCAACATTATACGTAGATTTTTTAAAAAGAGAAAAAAAATCACCTATAATCCTACTGCTATAACTTGGCTCTTTAAACTTTTGCTTTTTATCTTCCAGTCCTTGTTCACAGGCACGCATTTTCACAGAGAGGTTGCAATCATGCTATTTATTCAGTTTTGTAATCAGCAAGACATATTTTTCAGAGCAGATTCCCCAAAAGGTGCTTTCTAGTTTGAATCTTTGGTGACATTTGTTGGATTTCTGATGTCACAGACGAAAAAATGCATTTAGACCCGACGTTGGAGGCGTTTCACGGTAATAATGCTTCTCACTGGTTTACGAGTCTTCTTTCTGTTCCTTTTCCTTGTGAAATCTCCCGTCCCATGTCAGGGCCTGATAGTGCAGTCTGAGATGAGGGCGGGTGAGGGAATGAGCAGGGCAGCTCAGCAGGAGCGGGTGGCACCCCGTCCTTCTACTGCCAGACAGGGTACGTTGTGGGACGTGGCACCAGAACTCTCTAGGGCCGTGCTGTTCGATATGGTAGCTGCTAGCCACGTGTGCCTTTTGAGCACTTGAAATGTGGCTAGTCCAAATTTAAATATTCTGTATATGTAAAATTCATATCAAGTTTTGAAGACTTAGTATGAAGAAAATAATGTGAAATAGCTCAGTAGTTTTCTATAGTGATTACATCGAAATGATAATATTTTGATTAATGGGTTAAATAAAATATATTGTTAAAATTAATTTCACCTGGTTTTTTTCCCCTTTTTTTTTTTAAAAAAATATGGCTACTAGCAAATTTAAAATTACATATTGGGGCTGGCATTATATTTCTATTAGACAGTGTTGCTCTAGGACCTTGTCTTTCAAATGTAGGGTGTAGTGTCTTAGTTGGTTCTGAAATCGATGTAGTGGGTCAAAAATCAGTATTTAAAAATTGGAACAGAATGGAATAGAAAAGAGAATAGAAAGGAATAGAAAGGAATAGAAAGAGAATGGTGAAACTTTTTTTTTAAATAGGTGCGTATGTGTCCTGAGTCGCATGTGACATGTATTTTTCCTTTTCCCTTTGAATCATGGTTAAAAGTTTGACAGTCACTGTTCTAGAGTGGTCTGGCTTTGTCGAGAGCATTGCTGGGAGGCCCAGTCTGCTCTGTAATGGGCAGGCGGGTACCAGGAGCACCATGTAGATTTTAGATCTGGCTGGTGGCAGCTCTTCTGGAACTCTCCACCTGCCTGTATGAAAGTAAACGCGAGCACTGGTGCTAATCCGAAGGGCAGCAGTGACTCAGGGGACTCCCAGAGTGCAAGGTGAACTGGGGATAGCGGCAGTTTGGTCACCTGAGTCTGTGGCTGCGTGCTCAGCACTGACGTGTCTCCTGAGTCCGGGAGTAGCCTCTGTCTGATGTGTTGCTTCTTGAAGACATCTTCAGAGTTATTTCGAAGGTGGTGATACTTTCTAAGAAGCAGCGTGGCGTCTTCACGACCTTGGAGACAAGCTGGGTTGGACAAGGGTTCTCTTTGAGCCTTGGATCCTCTACCCACCTTGTCCTGTTGAAATCAGTAGAGGTTCTTCTCTAATGTAGGATCACATGAGTTCTCTTTCCTCTTTGCAGAACACATGTCTTTATGGTACATAAGACGGAGGGGCAGTCGCCAGGGCTGTGCTTTTGGCTGGATTCTAAATGAAGGCTACTTAAAGCCACAGGGAAAGGGGCAAAAAGGAATCGAAAAATGAAGTTTATGGGATCGCATGAGCCTTGTATTTATTCTGACAGTTGTAAAAATTCTTTTGGGCTGACCCCTTTTTCCTTTCTTAATTAAAAAAAAAAAAAGAATCTGGCAGGCAAGAGTAAGAAATATAAAACATGTGACTAATGCCTCAGCTTTTTCTCCTGGAGCCAGATTCTTTAAAATTATACCTTAGACATGCTTGCTGTTTTAAAAACAATTGCCCACAAAAGCCACCAAACATTTTTTTCTGAAACTTGTAGACTTAGATGGCATTCATTGTTAGAAAAGAGCCCCAAAGCACACTATTTAGCAGTTATTGAACCAAAATCTTTGGAGATTTGGCCCTGGTGAATTAGATTACCCTAGGGACTGGCACAGGACCAGGCAGCCTTTCACCTCTATTTTGCGTGAGTATTTCCAGCCCTGTTGGTCGTCACCCAGAATTTTTGAGGGAGTTGGACTAAATGATCTTTAAGATCCCTTGCAGATGAAAAGTACTATGATTCCAAAGCTGAGCTGAACTGATGATCAGGAACTGTTTATGTTGACTTCTTGTTGTTCTGTACTTACCACTAATGGTCCATTCATTCATTCCTCCTTATTCATTCAAATTTGAGTCCCTCCTATGTGCTACATTTGGTTCCAGAATTTTAGAGCAATTATCACAGTGGATTTGAAGGCCTCCAAAGTCTAGTTTCAGCCTCTCTCTCTGGTATTATTATCTGCGTCTTACCTTTTACACATTCCATACTTTAACCTAACTAGGCTACCTTTCTGTGCTAGGGTCCTTTTCTCCTCTCTTCTGCTTCTGTCTGAAAAGTCCTCCTTTCCCCCAATTTCCTTCTGTTTAAATTCCAGCCATCACTGAAATTCCAGTTCACATGCCACTTCTTCCTTGAGTCCAGTCTTGTTTCCCAAGTGGTAATAATTGATCCTTTTTTGAACTCAAAGTCCTTTGTACTTTCCTTGTGACACCACACGTAATCCTCTGTGAGGTCAAATTGTATGCATGTGCCAGATTTGTAAGTTAAAAATGGTTGAATATTGGCAATTTTATATGGTCCTTTTTAATTGAAGAGTGTTTAAGTGTGGAATTTAAATGAGGTCTTTTAGTAAATGTTTACACTCATGATTCATGTTCAGCTAAAATTCCTTGGTCTTTTTAGTTTTGTAATATTAATCGATATAAATCTCATTTGACCTATACTTAGAGAGTTCGTTTAAAAAATGTAATGTAGAAAATATTTATTATTAAATTTTATTTTATCAATCTTAGCTGATTTTTTCCAGTTTTTTCAAAATAGTCTAAAATTCTGATTTGGTAAGCCAGCCTATCAACTGTAACTTTCCATTCAATTTAATAAAATTCCAATAGAATTATCTATTTCATTTATTAAAACAATTTAATCAACATGGCCAAAGACAAAACTCCGTTTTGTTGCTGAAGACATTCCCCACCCATAGTAGCACCCACTAGTTTACCTTGCTTCACCATTCAGCATTCCTCGAGTATTTGTTTTGGATACAAATCTAGTCAGCTCTACAAGTATTCAAATGATGGAGCTCCATCCTATCTGTAAAGATCTAAGGAGAGAGTTTTTGGAATAGTTTTTGACTCTATGCATATCATATCTGTAGCATTCCACGCTGCTCGCCTTGGGTCAGAATAGGATGGAAAGTTAGTTTGCTACGATTTTGTTTTTCTCAGTGATTTCATCATGTAGCTCTGAGATATCGGCAGTAGTGGGTGACAGGCAAACCAGCTTTTAGACACCTCTATGATCCAGTGCTTCTGTGAAGATCCCATTCATCGATGTTATGATTATATCTGCTGGTTCTTTAAGTGCCCTTTCGTGTTATTTTTTTGGCTCTAGAGACAGAAATCACTTAAAGGGCTAAGTGCTTTCTTTTTATCGCTTTCTTTAACTGGGGGGCTCTTGTCTCCTCTACCCCTTTGGTCCTACCCCTTTCTAATTTGAAGATCATTTTCCTTGATAGTGAAGACAGAAGAAGCCTAAGAGGGGAAAAGTAGTTCTCTTTTCTCTCTGTTATCAGCTCACATTACCCCACCTATCAGCAAATGAGCCACTCCCTTCCTCATTCTTGTTCCTAACATCGCTGAAAAAGGCTTTTTTACTTGACCTTAATATTTTCACAAGATTCAGTTCATTATGACTATTTGCTTTCATGTTACCAAACTTTTAGATATGTGGTAGCCTAAGTATACAGCCTAATTATGGGGCTTTATTTCTATCTCTTGTAATTTGGAATACCTATACCACCACCTTAATTTCTTTAGATGCTCACTTTTTCATATTTGACATATTTATCCTGCCTTTCTTGAATCCTCTTCCCTGTTAGAGAAGGTTTATACTAACTTTAAAAGACATTGTTTTCGTGACATTTGGAATACATGTCTGACACTTCTCAGAGAACATAATCACTTTCTTCCAAGTTTTCTCTAAATATCCTGAAATACTCACTTTTCATTAGTGATCACAGTTATGCCTGGAGTAATAGTTGTTTTTATTTCCTCCTATCAACAGAGTAGATATAAACCCAGAGAAAGCATCAGTAGTCGTTGGTGACTGCTCGTCCAGTGGGAGGGAGGAGTCAGAGATGATTCTAAGGTTTTTGATGTCGCTGAACTAGGAGAATAGTGGTGTCATTAGCAGAAATAGGGACTCAGAGAAGAAGAGCTCTTTGCAGTGCTGGGGGGAGGGTGGTGACATGATCATTTTAGTTTTAGACCTAGTGTGCTGGAGTTTTCTCATTAGAAGGGATTCTGGATTCGAGGAGGACGTTTGTGCATCATTCACACATAGGCGAATGAAGCAGTAAGAATGAGTGATACAGAAAATGGAAGAGAGTCGAGGGCCAGGCTTGGGAAATGTCACATTTAAGAGGCAAGAAGACAGAAAGCAGTTAGTTAGGAGTTGGAAAAAGTATAGTTTGGGAGGTAAGGGGGAGAACCAGGCTAGTTCATTGTCATAGAATACGGGGGAAGCCAAAGTTTTAAGATGTTTAGAGGCTTATGTACTTTCAAAAGAAGCAGTGTAACACCGTCTGACTTCTGCTTATTTCAACTTTCCAGAGCCTGTTTAAAACTAGATGTCAGTATATAAGTTCTCTGAGGAGCCCAAAGAGCTCTCGGTCCACGGGGAGGGCCATCTTTCTCAACGCAGCCCCCATCAAGTCCTAACACGTAGACAAGTTGGTTAATTATATGTAGTCATGATGATTTGTGTTTGTTTGTTTGTTTACAGTTGGGTAGATACAGCAACCTTGAAGAGAGTGGGGCTTTTAGAAGCAGACACACTGGTAATAACAAAAACTGGCAGTACCCGTGGAAGGCTGTATTTAAATGCCTCCTTCTCTAACTAGTCATTTAAATTGCCACCTTCCCCAGCCGTGGCACTCCCTACCCCCCAATGCAGCTTTACTCTCCTTGCCTCTTAACTACTGTCTAACATACCTTTTATTTGTTATTGATTGATTGGTTGCCTGTCTCCTGCATTAGAATGGATGTTCCATGGATTTTGCTCCTTTCCCCCACTGCTTTCTTCCCGGAGTCTAGAACAGCACCTAACAGACAGAAGATACGATTAGTATTTGTTGAATAAATCATTGTAAGAAAATGGTTAAACACCAGGCATGTGAGCTAGCAGACTGTAGGTATATGGGAGCATTTCGTTTTGGAATAGGCACTGCTATCTATCTATGTCAGTGTCTCTGGAGGCAGATACCACAGTCCCTTGCGGCATTGGTGGCCTACTGGAAGGTTAAATCATGCTCAGGATATTCTACTTCAAAAGACAGCGAATAACACGTTTCAGAAAGATTTCCATCAGATAAATAAAACTTTTAGAATGCTAGTGTTTAAAGGTCCCTCATTGGGAAAATAACGTCTCTATGCTGAACATTAAATTTCTCCATGAAGGGTCACTGTTGTGTGATTTAAATATGCCGGTTTCTTAAAATTTGATTTTTCCTTAACCTCATTCACACCCTGAGCAACTTCCTTCCAGATCTGCTGAAAGGAAATGTTAAAGGTATTGCCTATTTCCTTCCCAGTCTCAGAGACTTCTGACCAGAAGGTATGGAATTAGTTGAATGCTAGGGCTGCAGAGAAATATGCTGTGGCTTAAACTTATAAATGACTGAACTGGAAACGCTCTCACTGGCTTTGCTTCCATGCTGACCACCGCTTTATTATGTGACATTAGTGGCCTCTTTGTACTTCTCATACCTTTTGGGCAGAATGAATCAGTATGTGCTTCTAACTAACTGCTAGGTGCCCATCAAATTACATAAATACATTTGAAAAATGCTGTATTTTCTCCCCAATTAAGACATAGCTACAAAGCGTAGCTCCTCACCTCTAGCCTGGCCGCCTCCTACACATTTTGCCCTTGCCCGCAGTTGCCTTTTAGTCCTTGAAAAACCATTTTTTCCCCCTTAATTATTTTCTTTGGATGCAATAGTTGTGTACATGATTTCCCTGGCTCAACGTAATTCGAGTTTTTTAGTCTAACAAGCTGTGAAAGTGACTGAGGAGAGCTTTTTAACGTGGAAGGAAGGTCTCCCCTCTTTAGAGTGACAAGGCCGTGTGGACTTATGTAATGGGCACTGGTGCAGCGCCATTCGTTACATAACATAGTGGTCACTCGCTACCAGATGCTTAAATCCACGTCACATTCAGGGCCATTGTGTCCACTTGCAGAGACAGTGCTTTCTTTGTTTGCACCAAATAAGCAGCTAGTGATTATTAGCTGAGCTATTAAGTTAAATCACATTCCTGGAAAGGGAAATGTTGCCGTTTTGTTTTGTTTTATTTTGTTTTAATGGGAGAAGAAAATGCATTTTTGAAAATCCAAACATGCATTTACTGCCGGCGACATGACTGTTATGCCTCTTTAACAGGAGAAGCTTATGTTTGGATTGATTACGACAGTGATAATTTCCCATAGTCCCATGACCTCTGTCCCATTAATATGGAATCTAAATATTACCCTCAAATAGTTTTAGTGACATGGAATAGCCATGTCCTAATTTGCCTACAATGGTGTCTTTTCTGCCTCAATACCCCCAACAGAGGGAATTTTAATTTGCTGCTGAGTATAGGACTTGAGAGTTTGTGATTCATCACAGGCCCTGACGTGGAGTAGACAGGCTCTCCCAGGTGTGGATGAGGGGCAGAAGGCAGTTCATGGGGTACCCTTCAATAAGGAAATGGGGGTCTGAGCCACCGGAGCCAGCTGGCACTGCTCCTTCAGTGTGGCTTTGGAAACTGAGGGGTCTGGGTTTGACCTTAGCCTCTGTCAATTACTAGTAATGTGACCAGGTAAATTACTTAACCCCTTGAGACCTGCAGTGTCCTCATCTGTAAACTGGGCTTTTTGAAAGGACCAAATGAGATCGTGTATATAAAAAGGCTTTGAATATTAGAAAGGGCCACACACACGGTAGAGAACAGTATTCGCAGTGTATCAGAATTGTCCTAGTCAGCATTGAACTTGTATCGTGACACTGATTAACTTCTGTGTCCGCTGCTCTGACCTGCTCCAGTCAAGAACGTGTCAGGTGTGTGTATGCTTCTACTGTGAATAGAACTAATATCAACTGATGACTCTGGAAAAAGAATCAGATTGCTCCCTTGCTCTAGGTAAGGAGGAAAGGGAGCTGGAGAGAGAGTGGTAGCAGCAAAATTTTAGGGGAGGGCAGTCACATCCCAGTGGAAGCAGATTTTTCCATTTATCATGGCTTATTTCATTTAATAATTATTGAAATCCTCTCACATTGTTACTGTGCTTCTTAATCGTTGATGTTTCGTATAATAACCTGGGGCTCAGTGCAGGTTCCCCAGTTATGGGGATTTGGGTTCAGTAGGTTGGCGGCTAGACCCGTGACTCTGCTTTGGAGTCAGTCCCCCAGGGGGTGCAGATGTGGTTGGGTCATGGGCCACCTTTTGAGAAACTCTTGCCTTCTCTAGTCTTCTAGCTGAAGGCTTTCTTACCTTCTTGCAGTTCATTCTTCATGTAGACCTGTGTTATCTCTGATCCTGGTATCCTTGCCTATTTAAATCTTTTGTGGCTTCCCATTGATGTTAAGTTAAAGATCAAAATTCCCCTGGCTAAGCTCATCTCCTGCCACTCTTCTCTGCCTCAGTCCCCTCGGTCATGCCAGCTTCTCTCTGTCCCGCTGTCATGCCAGGTATCCTTCTTCGGGGCATTTGTACATGCTCTTTCTCCACCTGAAATGTTCTCTCTCACCCTCGATCTGCTGAACACCTGCTATTATTCTCATCTCTGTTTCCTCAGTAAGACTTGCCCTAATCACCAAGACAAAATATGATCTGCTATGGTTCTTTTAGCTCCTTTTAGAAGAAGCAATGATTGCGATTGTCATTAGATAATTGTTCAGTTACCTGTTTAATATTTTTCTTCTCTGCTTGAATGTCAGCTTCGTGAGGATAGGGACCATAAAAGTGTTCACTTCTGCATCTGCAGTGTCTTATAATAGCACCTTGAACGTAGTAAAAGCCCAATACATATTTCTGAATAAAAAAATAAATGAAAGTGGAATTTTTCTAAAGAAGCACCACTTTTAACCTCCGCTTAAAAATATTTAATCACTGAGGTAGCAAGTGGACCTTGTTATAAGGTTGAAACCACCGTGTCTTAAGGTTCTAGGATAAGGCGTGAGAGCACTTATTTGTTTCAGAAATAAAAACTTATTATAAATTCAGACACCTCAAACAATGTTCTTAGTGTTCAAGGCTTAGAACCTGGCAGGGAAGAAAAGGAAAGTTAAAAGGCTTCAGATGAAATCCTTACTTTATATGCTGTCTTTCATGCAGAAAGTATTGGAAGCTTCTGGGTAGTCCAACACCCTGCAAGTAAACTTCCTGCAATGTATTTCCACTTATATCGTGTAGCTGGTTGATTAGCTCGTGTGTTCATTTCCTCTGATACTCCCACATGGAGCTGTAAGAAGTCAAAACAAGAGCATGTTCCCACTCTCTGTTTTCAAAGCGAGCAATTCTCTCCACGGCATTTACATCTGATGGAACAATGAGGGCAATGTCAGCCTGGGAGAATGAGAGATCTGTGTTATATGTGGTTTGATTCAACATCTCAATCTTGATGGGAAAGGAATTCTGGAGGAAAAAAAAAAATCCCCATGACTTCAGTCATTTTTGAAATCATGATAACTGAGTATGGAATTGAGATTGGAAATAGCTCAGAATAGTCATTCTGATAAATTCACTTCAGTTCTCGACTGCTGTGAAAAGATTGAATCAGTTAATTTTGTTTACTTAAGATTTTTAGTTCAGAGGCCAGAGTTTTGTATATTTCATGGAGTTTATTAAGCCTTCAACTCAGATTTTTAAGTAATTTGCAATTTAATTACAGCATTAGTTTGTCACTCATTACTGCAAACATTTATTGAGACTTCTTATTTTAGACGTTATTCTAAATCCCAGGGATATAGTAGCAAACAAGGCAGATAAGGGCTCTGCTGTGTGTAGTTTATAAACAATAAACCAGTTAACATGTCAGTGCTGGGAAAAAAGTTAACCTGGATACAGCGATCAGGCCTGAGAGGTGGAAGCGGGGTGGGTAACGTGACACAGAGGGATGGGCCAGGGGAGGGGGGAGGTTATCGAGGAAGAAGTGCCACGTGATCAAAAGAAGTGAGTGAGGGGACGGACCCACCTTGAGATGATCAGGCTAGCGGCTGTTTAGGCAGAAGGAACAAATGCAAAGATCTTTCGGTACAGATGAGGTTGGTGTGTTTTAAGAACTGACTGGTGTGGCTGGGGCTTAGGGAAGGACATGGTTTTGGTGGTGAGGTCAAGGAGGTAGGCAGGAAGGACACTGTGGGCTATGGTAGAATTCTGCGTATTATTCTAAGTGTTGTGGGAAGCCAGTGGGAATTTTTAAAAAGGGGAGTAACATGATCTGATTTGTGTTTTTTTTAAAAGATCAGTATGGATGCCATAAGAACAATTTAAAAGGGTATTTACTTTAGCAGTCCAGATAAAAGGTGATGGCCGAGCATTGCATGCTTTTATTGTATGTGTACAGACCTTTCTTGTTTATGTATACGGACTTTTTTATTTGACTGGATTTGGAAGAATCGGGTGAAGATTACTTAGGGAACATGTCATTAGGTAGATTTATGAGATAAAAAGCTCATTTTTAGCTTAAAAACATACATTTAACTAATATTCATGAAGTGCTTATTGATGTGGTTATAGGCTAATTTCTGGAAATATAAATATAAATATGATTAATCTTTGCCTCTAAATATTTCACAGTCTAGTGGAGGGTGCCTGTAAGTCAACAAACGTTTACAACATGCTATGGACAGTGTGTGGCTCTTATGAATAAAACGGCTGTAAACGTTTCTGTCCCTGTCTTTTGGTGGCCACATACGTATCTTGTAGGAATACGTATCTTGCTGAGTCATCGGATAGGCATGTTTCACTTTAGTAGATAGTGGACTTTTTTCTAAAAGTAGGACTTGTGCTTTAGAAAGATCATTTTGGCAATATTGAAGGCAAATTAGCCAATTAAGTGTTACACATGCGCATTAAGAAATGAGATCTAAATTAAGGCAAGACAATGAGGATGGGGAAGAAGAACAGAATGGAGAGATGTATACAGAATGGGACAGGTTGGATTTTGGAGGTTACGGGGAGGTAAAGTGGGAATGAGGATGATTTTTAGGTTTGTGACTTAGACCATAAACTAAGTCATTGGCCAGAGTAGGAGTGAGATTTTAGAGGAATAAAATGAGTTTCTTTTTGGACATGTCGAATTAGAGTTCTTTAAGGCAATTGGAAATTTAGGTCTAGAATTTAAAAGAAAAGAACTGGAGATAAAGATTTGAGAGTTACTCTAACATTTGTTTAGGTGAAACTGTGGCAATATATGTGTGAGATGGGCAGAAAGAGTATAGACTAAGAAGAAAAGAGGCTCAAGGTTAAGAAATCCTTCCACATTGAAGGTGAGTGAAGGTCGAGGAGGCAGCAACCAGCCTGAGTGTCACAGGAGAGCCCAGCGGGAGCTGAGACAGAGTTGCGGTGCTGTGTGGCTTTGCGCCCAGACCACTTTGATTCGAATCCTGGCTTTGGACAGCTTTTAGCTATGTGACTTTGGACAAGTTACTTAGTTTCTTAGGGCCTCAGTGTTCTGTAAAATATCTATGAAATGAGGATAATAAATGGATCTGCTTTATAAGGTTATGGCTACATACAATCTGCTTGGGATTATTAATTCTTGCTGTTACTTCTTGAGAAAATGATGTTCATAAGTAAAAGGAGCAGAGAGTTCCAGAACTACCACAGGAGGTGAGCACTGGAACGTTTCTATAGGTGGAAGAGTGACGAGGGCTGAAGCAAACTCTATTTGCTAGTCATAATACTGTCCCTTCTTATAGGAAAACCAATTGAATTTCATAGGCCAAACACAGTAGAAAGATCACATGATTTGCTTGAAAGCATCTCGGGTCATTGACGTGTGTGTTCATAATGCCTTAGTTTAATATTTAGTTCTTTTATCTCGAGCAGTTCAAAGCACATTTTTGTTTTGAGTCATGCTCACAACATCAAGGTGAGTTAAGAAAGGTAAAGGTAATATTATTCCCAGTTTCCAGATGAGGAAACTGAGAGAGGTCACATAGCTTTGTCTAAGCTTATGTTGATTAATCAACCGCTCCTTTATCCCATCAATAAACCCTACTCATCTTTGTTTTCACATTGTCAAGCACAGCGTTTCTCAAAGGGCAGTCAGTGGCTCTTCTGCATTTAGAATCTTCTGGGATGCTGGTTAAAATGCAGAACCTGGGCTTTATTCTGGGTCCATTGACCAGAATCTCTGGAACACGGGCTCAGGAATCAGTGATTTTACCCAGCATCCCAGGTGAGTCTCTTGAAAACTGTTCAGTGTGTTCAAGGGAGTCAAGAAGTAAATCCCCAAATGTACATTGTTCTTAGTGACATTTTCACAAAAACCATCTTATAATATCTTATGTTCAGAAACTCAGGCTACTATAACTAAAACTTTAGAATCTTTTTGAACATATTGTCTGATTTATCTTTGTGAGGTTGAGCCATGCCTTTGGTTGAGAATAAAATTGATTTGACTCATAAATATGAATGACACTACCCATTGGTCTGTTACCATAACACTGCTGGAGATGTCACAAAGAACCAATGGCTGAGGACCATATGTATTTACATCAGTTTGGTTGCTGGTCCCATCTGCAATTACTGTTTATAGTTATATAATATTGATTAAAAAGAGTTGCTCTCTATATTCATAGCTTCTGTGTATTTGCATGAGAAGTTGAATGAGCCATATCTCTCTATGATATTTCTAGCAGAGCAGCGTAAAACTGTTAAGATCAGTCAACTTGAAGCTTCTGACTCTAGGGGATGGGACCCCATAAGAGTAGCCCCAGGTACAGTCAGTGATGGCTCATAATTCTGCTTTCTTCCCATTTAGTTGTGGAGGATATACATTTATTTGTGTGAGTTAGCATCTGTCTGTCTGGTTTTCTTTTGTTATCTCTTATTATTTCTTTTGTTATCTCATCTGAGCCACATAGTAGGGACTCAGCAAATGTTTGTTGAATGAAAAAGAATCCACTCAGATGTATTTAGGAACAAAAATAACCAAATTAAAAAGAGTTATTCTGGCCAACCACTGAGAATCAAGGCCACTAACAAGTACTTGTTGATTAATTGAACTGGACTGAGAAAAAGAATCTATTTCTATATCTTTTTTTTCCCTGCCTGCCTTCCTTATCATTGAGTTTCAAGATTGTAAGAGGTTTTTATCCCCATTTGTTCTAAAGACTACAAGTCCTTCATTTACTTCATAGATTCCCTAGCATCTCCCAAAGAACAATTAGGTTCTTTGAACAATAAAAACCCTTTTAATACTGTTTTAACTGATTGACATCAAGAGTGGGCCATGGACCATGAGAATGATGAGCATATTATTAGGAGGATAAATATTTTCTTTACAGCTGGCATGCCTATTTTTTTTTTTTTACATGTTTTTGACACATTAAAATCCAGTGAACAGAATTGTTGCTTTTTCCGTTTCCCTGTCTTTGGAGAAGCTGGATCTATGTTTTTTGCCAGCTGTTAGTCCTTACTATACTCTCCCTTCTCCTTTATTTATTTTCATTAAATGTCAGCATTTACAAACCTACCACTTTGTCTGGCTGTAGTCTATAACTTTTCATATTGTCATCCTGTGTTCCTTTCCTTTTCTTCCTAAAAGTAGAAGGAAATTGCCTCTTGACTAGAGAGATTTTATAAATCTAGCAGATGGGAAAATTAATTAATAACCGGGAATTCAGAGCAGAACATGGGCACTCCCCATGGCTCCTACACTGTTTTATCCGGTAGCTTCTCAGACAGCTATGCCATTGTTTTCCTGGCTTTATTTTTCCCAGACTTTAATTTATTCTTTTAAAAAGCTGTACAAATGAGGGGGATTTTTGTTTTCCTCCAAAGAGGATGTTTAGCACTAAAACATTTTTTACTCTTGGGTGTTAAGATTTCAGTTAGTATCAGGAGATAGGATGAAAAATACCAGAAATCATTTGATGTAAGAAGACCTACTTAATTTTTGGTGAAAGTAACTGGAGCAGGGGAAAGAAAGAGAAGGATTTTAGTCTTAAACATATAATATTTTCTTTTATCTGTAGAATCCTGAAGAGTCCTTGTAATTGTTCAACATGACTTCAGATCTATTATCGAATTTTATCTATGTCTTACAAGAATCCTATGAAGTACAGAGATTCTGGGCTATTGAGCTCTGATAGTCCTGGGTGTATGAATATGGAGATTGAATACCCACTGTGATAGAAGAAAGACAGGGTTGGTTTGATAGCCTCACTCTGATTGGCTGGGTACTTTGAGTTGGACCCCTCACTTCTCCAAAGCTGTTTCCTCAAGTAAAGTAAAAATGATGACTGTATTAGAAGATTTTTGTGTAAGGATCAAGCATCTGACCCACAAGTGCTCAATAAATATCTGTTAACCCTCTCTTTCTTTTCATTTTGGGCATAAGGGTGGTTTTCTTAGAATTAATTTTCATCTTATGAAAAAGAAATCCTATTAAGAAAAAAAGCCAGTTTACTTCAGTGCATCGTTCAGAGAGGCTGGAAAACAAAAATTTTAACTGCCACGGCTGAAAGTCTTCTTAAAAGAAAGCGTTTATTGGGCCGTCGATAGCAAGAAAAAAGCACCAGGTCCTGGGCATGAAGTCTAAACCGCCAGCAGCAGCCAGCGCCAGGTGGGAGGGGCAACATGGCCGCCACCTTGGAACTGGCAAGCGTCTTTACACATCAGGGAGGACAGGGGGAGATGCAGGTCATTTGAGAGAATCTTCATTGGCTCTAGATAAAGGGGGTTGGGAGAAGGTGAAGCAGGGCTAGTTCTGAGACACAGGTGCAGAGTCCACAAGAAAGAAGCGTTTGCTTCTTTGCATTGGTTTTGTGGGCCAGAATTTGGAAAGTTCATGTGTAAGCAGGATTCGGAGGCTCCTGGGGTTCGATGGCCCTGGCTTTTCTCTCTTTTAGACAACTGCAGAAATTGCCACCTGGAGGTTAATTCAAAGTTCCAACATATTCTCGAGAATACGAGTCATCTTATTAGCTGGCTCCCTGCTATTAATGGCCCAATTTCTTTCTCTCATTTTCTGGCCTGCCAAAATTTAATTAAGAACATCGCAGAACATTTTTTTCCTTGTCAGGAAGTACTCAAGGTAAATGAAATTGTTCTTCGTGCCTTGCCCTAGATTTTACTCTCTGATAGTATGCTTGAGACATACCTGCGTGCTGCATAGGTAGTCAATTCTCCAAGGCCATGATATTACCTATGCCAAAGGCAGCACTGAGAAACAGACCACTTGCCGGAGGCCTGTGTCCCCGAGCTCTGTGGGAGCTATAAAGTTAAATTTTATACTTGATTTTATAAGTCCACGTAGACTTTAAAATTTTAGTTTTGGAGGAGAAAAGGAACAAACAATCTGGACAGAATCATTCCTGGATTCCTGAAATCCAGGAGAGTAACGATTTTACTGGCGTTTTGATAATGGGGCTTTGATTTTTATGCTTAATCATTATGATAATAGGTGATAATAATAGTGTGAACTGAAAGTTTACTTTGTTTAAAACTAAACTAAACCCATAGTAAAGTAGGGCAGATAAGAGATTTCTTAATGTAGTATGCAGAGTAAGAATCAAACTAATGATTATGTCTGGAGACATCAGGCAATAGCCACCCTCTGCCTTCCCTCTCTCTGCCTCCCCTCACAGCCCAAGGATTGGTGAAGGAGCACTTTTAATCTCACGAGGAGATAGATAAAGCCCCATGCAACTAACTGCCTGTGGGATTTATGATGGGCTGGGAAAGCTTCTGGGCTGTGGGGGAGGCTTTTCATTCATAGCAGCCTTCATTCACGGAGAATATTAGGTCACACAGAAGCTCACTACCCCCTGCTGACCTTTTCAGACAGAGATTGGCTGGGCTGCACAAAAGCAGAATGGATTCCAGAAAGCCAGGGCACCTGCTAACCTGTGACCTCAGGATATGAAGACCGTGGGCATTTGAGACCCTGGATGAGAGAGAGAGAGAGAGGAGGGAGTTGTGAATTTTGCCAGTTCACTCTGGATACCAAACTATGTGACGATTTGTGATATTATTTGGCAAATGTGACAATGACTATTTTAGTTCAAAACGTTCTCCCCCTGCCCCATGCAACTATAAATCTTTGAACTACTCAAAATAGCATGCGATTTCTTCATTTTATAAAGTAGATGACCAAGACATTGAAACTTTAAGTTACTGCTGTAGATCCCATAGTAGATTGGCCTCAGAGGGGAAATGGAACCCATTAATTTATAACATCTTAACCATTAGCATTCTGAGTTTCAAGCAGAAAAGTAGCATCTAAAAGTGAAATTATTTTATTTGAGGAATAATAAAAAGCAAACTCCTCGAAATCCACTTACTTTTTGATTCTGTCTCCTAAAGACTTTGGACTCCTTAAAGGAGGACCAGGATGTCGGAAATAGGGGTTTGTGTCAGAGAAGATGGTGTCTGTTATGGATTAACGTTGGGCCGAGCAGATTCACAGCCAGGAGGACTGTTATTTTTTAGGAGATGGAAAATACAACTTCCTGTTTCCCTGGGGAGAATTCCTGGACTGTAGGGGGGTTATCTAGGAAACCCTGCTGAGACAGGATGGTGGAGGGGGCTGGGATTTCTGTGCAATAAAACACTGGCTGTGCTTTGTTATTACAGCTTCTTTAGCATTTTCCTGAGGATGAAGGGTTCTCTTCATAGAAACCTGATCACATTCTAACATGTGGCTTCAAGCAGAGTCAATCTTGGGGATCCTATCATGTGTTTAGAGCACATTCATTTGTCATAAATGTGCTCTTCTACCTCCACATACCTACTCCTTTTTTAGTTCAGAGGCATAATTTTCTACCTTTTCTGAGGTCAAAGATCTTACCAATCCCTTCACTGGAGTGGATAGAGAATGAGAAAAACCTTCAACCAGAATGACAGTCTGTCTTGCTTTCACGACAGACATAATCCGAGAAGAACTCCTGGCAGTGGGAGGCTGATAAAGCAGCTCTCCAAAACAAAAACCCTAACGTACAGCCAGTTTGCCAATTTTCATTGTGTAAATATTTCCACCATGGCCGAATTCATGGTTACCAACATGATGTCATTGAACATAGCAGTGAGAAGGAGTGTGCACAGTTGGCTCTCGCAAGCCGCCCTAGCTGGCTCCAGCACGTTGCTGGCTAGACCTCCATATGTCTGCATAGTTAAGTGGAAAGTGCATGAGTTGGCATATGTATGAATCTGGTAGTGAAGATTCCTTCCGGGTTCTCCGCCTGGAAACACCACTGCAGATCAGGTGATGTGTACCTTCGCCACGTGTGTGGGCGCCTCTCCTAAGTGCTTGATATCTTTCCTCTTGAAATCCTCTTAATTTAAGTATTTTTCCACATGCCATTCTTGGCCCACTGCTCTTCCTGTTTTACACACGCCGTCTGGATGAATGAAGTCATTTTAATTGATATCGCTTCTACATATTTCCATCTTAGATCCCTCTCCCCACCTTTTGGATCCCAGTTGCCCATTGGACTGTTCCATTGGAAAATTCCAAGGATACTTCAAGTTAGACATTTCTAAAGTGGAATTCAGTACTTCTGCCCCACAAAAGTATGGCTTACGCTCCTCAATTTTCTTTCAAATTATCCACACTAGAAATCAGATAAAGATTCTTGATTCTTTTCTTTGTTTTCATCCTCTGCATCAAGTTAATCACCAAGTCTTGACAATTCCTGAATATGCCCTAATATGTCCTTCCACCCACCACATTCTCTAACCCTATGACTGTTGCACAAGGTGAGACCTTTACAGTTGCTTATTCGGAGCGTCAACAACTTCCCTACTGGGCTTCCAACTTCAAAACTTCCCGTCAAATCTGTCCTCTCCCTGTCATTCTTCTGACCATGCTCACACCTGTAGGAAATGGAATTTGACTCCTCAGGATCCAACCTGAGTCCTCCATCATCAGGCGGTCCCCTGCTGTCCCTAGCCAAGCTGTCATGCTCTTTGTCACACTGCTCCTGCAACCACGTTGCCCCCCTCACTGAGCCCTCTGTTCTTCTTAATGCTCTTGTGCTGGTGTCTCTGCCTGCTGCATCCTCCCAATGTTGTTAACTCCCACTCCTGATTGAAAACCCAGCGTAAGCACCACCTACTCAGGAAGCCTTTTCTGATGCCACCTCCATGCCAGGTCCTTCTTGGTTCTTCCATGATATCTGTCTGTCTCTCCACCATTTTACTCACACAGCATTTCGATGACTTATTTGTCTCTGTTTCTTCCACCATGCTGAACGACTGCATTCTGTTTATCTTTAAATCTTTACTACCTTGCACATAGTACTGTTGAATTCATATGTGGCCGATTAAGCAGATGAGTGAATGAAAGAGAGATTCATCCTATTCCATTTGTATGCACTCAGCTTGGGGTTGTCAGATTTGCCAAATAAAAATACAGGATCCAAGTTAAATTTGAAATTCAGATTAACAAATACTTTTTCAGTATGAGTGGATCCTAAATACTTTATGGGACATGCTTATGGCACCAAATTTTTCAGTTATTCAATTATTCGTTATTTACCTGAGACTAAAATTTAAATGGGCATCCTGGCAATCCTAACCTAGCAAAAGAGTGAGTTCACACCCCAAGTAGAAGTTCACACAGTGCATAAGCTCACACTGAGCTTGACGTTACCTGCCCTAGGGTTTTAAATAGTCTGTGTCTTACATCTCTGAATGTCCCATGTGAGAATAGCTCGCTGTGCTCAGATGCACTGGCCTTGCCATGATGCTCTGGCGTTTGCCGTCACATACGTGTATTTTTTCCTTGCATGGCGAGGACATTTTATCTACACAGATTTGGGCAACATGGGCAGAAGATCAGAGCTGATTTGTGAGTTGCCTCGTGGCATTTTCTGTACTGTGGTGTTTTCTTGTTGCTACATGGTGGTGGTAGGGCATTTGAAAAGGGAATATAACAGGTACACTTGGTATTCTGGGATGAATTGAAGAGATAGAAATGTGTACCTTCTTAAAGTCTATAAAACTTTGGATATGAGTTTAGATTTTCTTAGGAAGTTAAGACTTACATAGTACTCACTATTTCCTTTTCTGCTCAGGCCAGCTTGTCTGAGAACTAATGTATTAACTAACTATTGAGCATGACTTGGAGCTGGACTTCGTACTGTCTCCCAAGCTGATGAGGCTGTTTATTTAGCACATTCATTGTTAAAGTATCAGATGACTGAAGTATTATTTTGATTGAAGGAAAATTTTTTTTTTCAAATTAGAAACACCCAAGTTGTTAACAGTTTATGGTTGAGATGGTGAAAGAGTGTTTTTCTCCATGACTGGAAACAGAATTGAAACATGGCACATTTCATCTCTCACATTCTCTTTCTCCTGTCCTCTGCATGCCAAAATTGATAATTATGGAAATTCCTCAGCTAGGACCATTGTGCAGAGTTTTAGATATTTACCCTACGGGAGTCAGACATATTCTCTTAAGGAAAGCTGAACTCTAATGGCAGAAAGATTGGCCAAGAAAACAGTCATGAAACATTTTTGTGGCCTCAGTATCATGGTCTTGTCAGTAGAGCGATGGTCCCTGATTAAATCCAGATTGAGCTGCTTCCTGTTAGCGTGCTAACCCAGAGGGCAGGCCCAGCCCTCTGCCCGTGTCTTGCCTCTCAGTCTGAGTTATTAAACAGTTGTCCGCCAAGGCTCTCTCCCCGCCTCTTCCCACTTTTCTCTGAAACTAGAATTCAAAGGTATTGAGATAGCACAAACCAAAAGATCCCCAAATCTATTCAAAGGGCAATGTAGCTTTTGAATGTTTTGCTGCAAAAATGAAACTAAAATGTTAGCTTCTCCAGTCGAACCATAAAGCAGGGGATATTTCTTGTGTTTCACTTTTGTATAAATTTATTTCAAAATAAATTGCAATAACAAGCACATCATTTTTAAGTTTTTGTTTTATGAAAGTGTACTTTATTTGAATGTTAACAAATTAGAACCGATTTTCAAAAAACCTGGTCTTTCCCTTGCTATGGCAAGTAAGTATGAGGGTGCTCAGCAAAGGTGCAAATGACATCGAGCACGTGCTCTGACAGCTTAATATGCATTGTCAGTTTGGGGGAGGATGATTTAGGCCCCAGAGCAATTCCTGTACTTCATTTTATGGTATTGTCATTGGTGCTCACTCATTGTACTTAGAGAGTGTTTTTTTTAATCTAAATATTTGAAGTATTTTATGAGCCACTCTGTTGCCTCAAACACGGGTCTTCCTAATTTACAGATGCAAATGCCGGGGAACAAAAACCATGAAAGAGTCTTATGGGGATCAAGCCTGCATATCTAGACTTTTTTATTTTTTCCAGAGGAAAAGAACTGGAAGGGAGTGACTGGGTTAATGAGCAGTGTGGCTCCATTCCCCAAGGAGAACTGGCCTCCTGCCACATCTGCTTTCTGGCAGGAAGGGGGACCCACTTCATCAGGTCCTTTGACAGGCATGTTTCTCTGTTTGAATTTTTGGCCCCATCGATGCTTAGTGAAAAATTAGTTCTTTTAGATAGTTATTACTTTCAATGAGGAAAAAAATTAAAGTGGAATTTACATTGTGGGTAAAATAAGAATCATCAAATTATAAAATGATTTGGTGAGGGAACCCTGACGTTGTCACGAGGTAAGGAAGCTCGATTTAGAACTAGAGCTTGAATATTCCTACAGACTGAGAAGCCAGACGTTCCTTTGGTGGTGGTTGTTAGTACCGGATGTTGAAATATATTTTTCGACTACCACTTTTAAATATTGTCAGGCCGATCATTCTCTTAACCAGCTCTTTTGAAATGACAACGTAAAACACACAGAACATCCATAAATTTTGGTTTTAAGAAAGAGGTCAAAGAACTATAGATGTTAGAAGATAAAGATTAACGTTATATTTTGTAAGTCTTGATTTTTCTTTTTTTTTAAAGTGAAAAGTGGCAAATGTGAATTAAGTTTTAAATGCATCGTGGTGACTTACTAAGTTAACATTTTCTAAACTTTGTTCTGCAAGATGCTCTGAGAATAAAGGGAAGTTCGTCTGGAAATGTCATATGCCATATCCTTCTCTTGGAGCTTCCTAACCTGTTAGCATATTAAAGTCTTTAAGAAATCCTAAAGTAACATATTTGACTTTAACTCTGTAGTTACCAAACTTAACCACAGCCTCTTTTGTTTTGGAATTAGTGTTTTACACTGTACCAAGTAGTTAAGAACGTAATTAGGCTTTGAAACATACGTTTTTTCCTTTATCGTTTCTGGTCAAAGTTAATTGAAGCTCCTGGGAGACAGATGGGTATGATTAGGCCTGTTCTAAAACTACCTAAAGAATGATAAGGACCAGTTACGAGGCCATGATCTGAGTCAACAGGCCTAAGAGGGCTTATGAAACATTTGGTATTTTGCCTGAAGCAGTTCCCTTTCCTCAGTAAACTAAAAGTATCTTTCAAAATTAAATAAAGAAGAGAAAAAGTCATCTACCATGGAAGCTAGAGCCTTCTTATTAATTCCTGTTAGTTAGGGCAGGGCAACATTAAGCTGCTCTAACCCTCCCCATTCTGAAAGCGATTGCCACCACTTTGGTTTTAGGAAAGGAATCTCGCCTGCTGATTGCCTTCCAGCACTGTAACTTGTGACCGGCACAGTGTCATCACTTAGAGGTTCAGCTCTTTCTTCTCTGCCCCTTTTCTTTAGTTTTCACAAGTCCGATTATTTCAATAGAGAAAAATCTGGTATGAAACAATAAAACTTAAAGTTCAGAGAAATTGCCTCATGATTCTTTGCCACACTTAGAATGATTATTTGCTTTAGAAAAAGCTCTTTTGAGTACATCACTTCTCCAGTGCCTATGAAGGTCAAGTGAAACTTTGAAAACTGTATATATAATTCATTAGGCACAGATTTATTGCAGAATGCAAAGCACAGCCATATTTTTCTTTAATTCTCTTTTCTAATATACAGTTTTTAAGTTTTACAGACTTTATCACTAGTCAGTTCTTCGGTATTATGGTTTATATCTCCAAGGTGCACTTATACTTGCCAATATTATTCGCAGTTTCATTCTCATGTGACAGCTATTTCTCATGAACAAATGTCTTCTCTTATACATTGCAAGTTTCCAGAAGGCAGGGGTCATTCACTCACTCACCCTTTCTATTACTCCCCAGTCATTAGCCCAGCGCTGCTAGGCCAACTCTGATGACTGCTGATGATATTGAGTCAGGGAGTATGCCGCCTTCCACGGACTGAAGAACATCCGATCATGATCAGATCTCCATGGGATTCCATGGGAAACATATTCTTACCATGGCTGATTTTTCAAGCTATCAACATCATGTCAGCTGGTTCACATAAATCCTAAAAATATAAAAATCAGCTCTCCAAAGCCAGTATGAGTTGGCACACCACTGTGGGAGCTGTCCCTGAGAATGAGTTGGCAAGCTTACAATGGAACAATATACAAAGGGAATGATCGATAACGTTTGCTAAACTTAATCCTGGGGTCATAGAGAGCATCCTTGATATAATATGCCAGCAACCTAGTTCTTGATAGGACAGTGAATAGAAGCAAATATAACTATGATCAAATAATACCTCTACTTCTAGAGAGGAAGGGACCACTCCCCACAACCCCCGCCCTGTCACCCCAATTCACTGTGTTACACTCACAGGTGAGGGGATGGCCTTGCCTGACTTGTAGGGAAATAAGAGCAGGAGAAAACATGGCAGGCCGTGTTTCAACTATTTCAGTGTTTTCATTTTTTTTTCTCTAAGGAATCATTTCTCCTGATCATAATTGTGAATTTATTGTCCAGGTTGAAGGGGACCAGCTGCCTCCAGGACACACAGTCAGTCAGTATGAGACCTGTAAGATCAGGACCATAAAAGCTGGCACCTTGGAGAAGCTTGTGGAAAACCTGCTGACGGCTTTTGGGGACAATGACTTTACCTATATCAGCATCTTCTTGTCCACGTACAGAGGCTTTGCCTCCACAAAAGAAGTGCTGGAACTGCTGCTGGACAGGTAAGAACCTGCAGGAGTGTAAGAGGTGTTGGAAATGGAAGGCTGTCCCCAGAGTGAGGGCCTGAGGCTCCTGCACTCGGAATGCTGAGAGGTGCACGAGGAAAGATTAACCGGAAGGAATGACCTTTGGAATAAATGGCATGAAGATTCTTCAGCTACTTTATGGTCTATTTCTGATAAGATATCTCAAAAAAAATCTATAACAGAGTTAGGTGTACATAACAATAAATCTACACTCAGTGTTTATAGATTTCAGTTACTACTTGCCACTCTAAAATTTTCTCTATATTTTTATAATTTTATATAATTCTGGTAAATAATTAATCAGGAATCTTATTGGGTGGTTGTGAGAATTAAATACGCTAAAAATGTGAAGTATGGAGGTCAGGATTAGATCCATAGAAAGCAGCTGATGAGCAGTGGCTGAAATGATGATGATAATAACTATCAACTGTCACCATGTGGCGGCTGCTTTATAAATATGCACATAAACATCGTCCTTGGTTTGTGTTGTAAAGTCACATGTTCCATATAGTGGAGCAGTGTACACTGTAATTCATGCATCAATAATTAGCTTTCCCCCTTACTTTTGCTTTATGTATAATCAAACTGGGCCTTTTAAAATTTTTATTAAATTGACTTGATATTGGGAGGAAGAAACTTGTAAGCCAAACAGTTGTTTAGAGTCATGCGTGTTCTCATCCAAATCCTTATATTCTGTGTTTCCTGCATAAGAAAGGAAATGAAATAGGATGTTTGTGTTGGAGTTGTTGAATACTGATTTTTTAAACAAAATTTCAAAGTAATATGTGTTCATGTGAAAAATTCTTATACTATAGGAAGATACAAAAAGAAACATTCATGTTTTCTTATATTGCTACTTTTTCTCAAATAACTTTTATTAGGCTTTAAAAAAATATATAGAAGTAGAAAGAAAAAAAAGTAAACAGACCTTAATCTAATCAGGCAGAAAACATACATTAACATTTTAAAAATATAAGTAAGACATGTATGTAGTGAAAAGTTCCAACAATTCAGAAAATATAAAAATAAAAGTAAATATTTTCTTTTACCCAAATCCCATTTTCTAGTCCAATTACTCCTGGGTAATCACTGTAAACTATTACTTTTGAACATAATTTCATAATATATAAACATACCCAAAATTTCCTGGGTATGTTTATACACACACACACACACACACACACACACACATACACATACATACACATATATATGTATATATTATATATAATATGTGTTTATAGATGATGTTTATTATTTATGTCATATATACTGCTATATGATATAAATACATCATAATTCACAGTGTGTTCTGCAATTTTCTTTTTTTACTTCGCTTTATATCTAGTTTTTTGTTGTTCATTAAGGGAATTAACATATATAAACGGCTTATTAGAACACTGACTGGCATTTTGAAAGTTCGAGAAACGTTATTATTTCAAAATCAGCACATATAGATAGATTTACCATATTCTTTTTAGCAGCTGTATAGTATTTATTGCATCAATTATTCTATGGACAGTTAAGCTTTTTCCAGGCTTTTAATTTTTTTTGAATTCTTAAACAATGCTGCAAAGAGCGCCTTTGAATAAGTATCTTCGGAGGACTTGTTTGAGAATTCTATAGGATAATTTCATAGACGAGTGATTGATTGGTCAAAATATATCATTTAAAATGTATTAAAAATGTGAAAGATCTTGCTAGATGGCCTTCCAGAAACTTGCACCAACCCCCGCTTCTCACCCTGCACAGAGAACGAGCATGCCTCTCCCCTCACTTCCCCACACCCTTATCAGCTGTGGGTATTTTTAGCTCTACCATTGAAACCATCTCTGTCATTATCTGTCCATTGAAAAATAGCTCATTGTTTTAAAATATTTTTTTCTTAACATTTATAAATGAGGTTTAGCATCCTTATCAGGCATTGTGTTTTCTATGAACTGTCTTTTCATATCCTTTACTTATTATTGATCATCTAATTTTAACTCTTTACATATTAACAAAATTAGTTTTTTGCTTATCATGTGTCGGAAATATTTTCCTAATTTGTCCCTTGGGTTTAAAAGTTGTTTATTAATATTGCTTTTTTTTATAAAGACATTTAAATATTTTTCATACAGTTACAGTTATCAGTCTTAAGAGAGGCCTTTAATAATCAGGTTCTAGTCCGGTGTGAAAAGGTTTTTGATAACAGTGGATTTTTCTCAAGATATTTTCCTCAAAAATGCATACAGAGTGAAATTATTTGGATTATATGTTCATAATTAGGAACGTTCACAAAATATCTGTAATTTATCATACATGATCTGTTTATAACTCTGGACTTAGGTAGGAAGTTCTGTAGAGTTTTGCATAGCAGCACTTTTAAAATATTAAGCCTAGAATATAACCTGTGGGATTAGTGAGCCATCTCTTTCATAGTTTGTTTGCTTGTATAATACCTCTCACCCAGAAATAGAACCTGAGGAATTATATGAATTTTCTCTTTGCTAGTTCATATTTATAAAAAGGATGCACTATGCTAACTGTTGGCAGGCAGTGTGAGGAAACAGGTCAACGCATCAGAGACTCCTGCAAGTTTTTTTTTTTTGAGTACGTGACCTCTTCTACATCTGGGGTAACTTCTGGGGTAACTTAATTGATCACACTGAGCAGTGATTGTGGCTACAGTTGGTTTCCGAGTGCACGTAGATTCCAGCTGTTCACTGCAAATAGTGGACACACGCACAGGAATCAGGGTGTTTAGTTTGTGACTTGTGTACATCCAGATTTTATTGGACGATTTAAAAAAAAAATCTCTTTTTCCTCCTGTCACAGTGGGTAGACATTTTTGGATTTTTAAAATATTAACTAGATGACAATGATTAAATAACAGAATCAACATGAATTCGAATTACGTTTAATTCAAACTATCGTTTAAAGTATAATTGAACGAAGAGTTAAGGTTTATCTTGAACCATTTGTATGGGTTAGGGCTTGGCCTGGAATTTAATCTCATAGTATATATTTTTCTTGGTTCTGAAGTTAGTAGAATCAGCAAATACTGAAGGCCTATAAAATACCCAGTGCCGCAAGATACCATACGGATGAAGAAGAAATATAAGACTCGGTTGGTTCTCACCCTTGCGGTGAATTCACTGTGAAGCTGCTGGTACTTAACCTCCAGGGACCCTCTCTTGCAATACACTCTACATAATTTACATTTATAATATTGTATTCTTTTTCTTAGAGAGGACCCCTGAAATTACATATGTTGGCTTTGTAAAACCTGGGTCCACCCCAAGAACTTAATATTTTACTGCAAGTGATAAGGCTTACATTTATGAAAACAAGTAGACAATTACTGCAGATGATGTAAAAATGAAACTTGAACATGTTTAGAGAAGTAAATCCCATTTATTTTGCTTCCTGTGCAGAAATTTGGATTTGTCCAGAGATGTACACAACATGAATATGTCTTCCTCCCTCTATTTCCTACTCGCACTTAGATCTCATGACCAGACGTGAATCTTTGTTTCAGTTTAACCAAATCAACTCTTCAGTTGATTTGGAGTGGGGGTTAATGTCTATAACTGGAAGGTAAGCAATTAAGTTTCATGAACTTACCTTTCCCAAAGATAAACTTGATATACTATTTCTTATTAGGAAATTATGGTAGACCTATTTGTGAGTCTCTGGTGTAATTTTTTAAATTATTTCTCTTGGTTTTTTTAAATAATAGAGTGTTTATCTTTTGTGAATTTAACACTGAGCAGTTCTTATGGGATGTGCTAATCCTAACCAGTCAAGAGTGGATTGAAGGCAGATGCGACAGTGTTTATTTCCCCCCAGAGGAAAGCTTATTTGAAGTCCAGCTTTGATTTTCTTTAAGACCAAATCATGTGGCTTTTCTCTCATGAAACTATTTGCTTTCTGTGATTAAAAAAAAAAAAATCTTTTTATATATATATATATATATATTTAATTCTGTTAATATGAACCTTTGTGATTGACCAGTAGACAGTGGTTTGAAGTCCCAAGTGGCCAATTCCATGTATTTGCTTTATCCTGTACTTGGAGTGATCAACAGTTCACAAGGAATACTGTTTTCTGTGCTTTTCACCATGGCACACAGTTAATTCTAGGGCTCTATCTAAGAGAAAGTTTTTGAATTGTGCCTTAGCTATTTGTGTTGGGGCTTTGAGATTTTATCTTCTTTCACTTCAAACATGCATTCTACTTAAAAATATATTCTTCCCACCATACCATTAACAAAAATAAGGGAGTTAAGTTCTACTGAAAATACTCAGCATCAAATGTAAGGAGAAACCTAAGTCAGCTAGTAATTCTCACTGAGAACCAAAAAATGTTTGTACAAATATCTAGATTTTTTTTCTCAGACAGCTGTCATATTAGCTACTCTTGGGATATTTCTTGATCATTAGCTTTCTCTGATCTACATCTATGATATCTGAAGTATGCAGAATTCAAGAACAAGCAGAATAGGGGTGAACTATTTCTCCAGGAGCTAATGCTAAGTCGTTAATGGCACTCAGGACACAGTTTGGAAAAGAGGAGCAATAATCTGAATGACCCCTTCATTTCCAGTGAGTTCTCCCAGTGGAAGACTTCTGGAGAGGATTAAAGCTGAAGCTATCCATAAACATGATGCTTTAAGGCCAATCTGGCTTAAATTTGCTTGCTTAGGTCACAGAGAAGAGACTAATTCAGTGGGTCTTTGAACTTACTTCTTCTCCCATGTTTGCTTGCCATACATTTTCACAGACTTTATCTCATTTAGTTCATGTATCATCACATCGCTCCCATGTTTCTAGATGCAGATATTGAGGCCCAGAAACATTCAGCCAGTAAGTGGCAGAGCTGGAATTAAAGCCATTTTTTTCTGGCTTGGAAGCTTTCTCCAAGCGTACCATATCACTTCCCGTGATTTGTTACTGTCACATGTAAAGGGTGATTCGGGGGTCCTCCTCGGCTATCCTTCTCTCTGCTACCTCAATTGATTTTCCTTGGAAACTGCATTTCTTGAGGGGCACTCCCTTTACCCAATTGTGAGCAATTCATTTGAACATCAGTGCTTCTATTCATTCATTCATTCATTCATTCATTTATTCAAATGATATTTACCAAATGTGTAATATGTACCAAGTACTATATGGGGTGCTGTGTATATAACAGTGGGCAAACCAGTCATGACTCTTGCCCTCTCAGTGTTCAATGGTTAGTAGGGGAGAGTAGTAACATTAAAGCAGCATACAAATAAAAGTATGCAATTAAAATTGGTAGAGTTCTTGGGAGATAAAGGCTAAGTTCTATGACAGAATCAATGGGACAGGATTGGAAATTACCCAAAGAAAAGCGAATGTGGGCCAGTGATCTTAGGAGGTTACATAGGTCATGGGCCATCAAAGGTCACTGTTGGATATGTGTGTCTGGAGTGTTTCTGTTTATTTGATGTGTTCAGATCAGATCCTTAACCTGAATCTGCTGCTTCCCAAAGAGGACTCTTCTTGGAGGACGGGCACATACAAATGAGACAGCTTGGGAGGATTTATGCACATATGTTGCCCCTGTGGGGATAATAATCTTAAATCCATACTTTATGACACCTGGGGTAGTAACACCTTCGTATGTGAAAGGACGATGCCCCGACAGCCGGCGAGAAAGGGAGCTGTCCTCCTTCTGAAGCCAGTTCCTCTGCAGCACAGAGGAGCTGACCAATATAAAAGGAAAACATTTTATTTATTTCCACAGACTTTGTCATAAGTGCCACATATGATGCCCTTTCCTTTCAGAGTTTTAGGATGCTTTATAAGAGAAGCAGTTTTCCTTTTTTTTTTTTTGTTTTTTGCTTTTTTTTTTTAGTCTTGAGATTTATGTGTGGTCCAGAACGTGGGCTGGGGAGTCAGAAAACGAATTTGAGTCCAGTTTGCCCCCCTTACATGCTCTGCAGCATGGGGCATGTTACTTCATCTTGCTAGCTTCCATTTCCCTATTTATAAAAGGAGAAAGAAAAATAACCTTAATCTATAGGGTTATTATGAGGTTTAAGTTTGATAATATAAAGTTACTGGTCAAGTGGATGGCCTATATTAAGTGCTTAAGAGATTACCATTCGTTTTTCTTTTTTCATGGCGCATACCACTCTGAAATGATCTTTTCTTTTTTATTTTGCTTATTTTCGGACTATCTCCCCTACTCAGTGGACTTGTCTTGTCTTGTTCACTTTTGTACCCTTAGAAAGAAACGGTATCTGGCAGTAGGTGCTTCGGAACTGTTTGGCTAACAAATAAATAATAGTTATTATTATTCACACCCATTATAAGCGCTTGCATTGGAAGATACCACAGCGAGCATTACCCAGCCTCTGCCTACTTTTAGTGGGCACGAGAAATAAATCTATAGACTCGTACTGTTACTGGCAAGGCAGTGAGAGCTCATGGTGTACTTTTTTAGAAAAATAAACTTCATAGGGCATTTTTAGGCTCATAGCAAAATTGAGTCCAAAGTACAGCGCGTTCTCATGTACCTCCTGCCCCCACACAGGCCCCTGCTATCAGCATCCCCCCCCACTGAGTGGTACATTTGTTACAAGCGTTGACACATCATTATCACCCAGAGCGCGTAGTTTACATGAGGGTTCGCTCTTGGTGATGTACGTTCTGTGGATCTGGACAAATGCATAATGTCATGTATCCAACACTATCATGTCATACAGGATAGTTTCACTGTTCTAAAAATGTACTCTGTTCTGCCTATTTGTCTTTCTCTCTGCTCACTCTCATCCCAGGCAATCATTGATCTTTTTCTTTTTACTGCCTCCATAGATTTGTTTTTTCCAGAATGTCATATAGTTGGAATCATACAGTATGTAGCCATTTCAGATTAGCTTCTTTCACTCAGTAACTTGCAATTAAGACTTCTTCATTGTCTTTTCGTGACTTGGTAGCTCATTTTTTACTACTGAATAAGATTCCATTGTCTGGATTGACCACAGCTTATTTATCCATTCATCTACTGAAGGGCATCTTGGTTGCTTCCAGGTTTTGGCAATTATGAGTAAAAGTGCTGTAAACATCCATGTGCAGGTTTTTGTGTGGACGTAAGTTTTCAGATCTTTCAGGTAAATACCAGGGAGCAAGAATGCTGGATCATATGAAGAGAGTTTTTTAGTTTTGTAAGAAACTGCCAAACTATCTTCCAAAGTGGCAGTGCCATTTTGCGTTCCCACCAGCAGTGAATGAGACTTCCTGTTCCAAATCCTTGGCACCATTTGCTGTTTTCTGTGTTTTGGATTTTGGCCACTCTAATAGGTGTATAGTGGCATCTTATTATATTTTTAATTTGAAGTTCTCTAATGCCATATAGTATTGAACATCTTTCCATGTGTTTCCTCTGTGTATCTTCTTTGGTGAGGTGTCTTTTGAGGCCTTTTGCTCATTTTTTAATTGTGTTGTTTTCGTATTGTTGAGTTTTTGTATATTTTGGATAACAGTCTCTTAACAGATGTGTCTTTTACAAATACTTTCTCCAAGTCCGTGGCTCGTCTTATCATTATTTTGACATTGTCTTTTGCAAAGGAAAAGCTTTTAATTTTAATGAAGTCGAGCTTATAAGTTTTTTCTTTCTTGATTCATGCCATTGGTGTTATAAAGGTCATTGTCATGCCCAAGGTTGTCAAGGTTTTCTCCTATGTTAACTTCTAGAAGTTTTATTGTTTTATGTTTCACACGAGGTCTGTAATCATTTTGTGTTAACTTTTGTGAAAAGTGCAAATTCTGTGTCTAGATTCGTTTTTTGCATGCGGATGTCCAGTTGTTCCATCACCTGTCACTTGTGGAAAAGACTACCTTTGCTCCATTGTATTGACTTAGCTCTTTTGTCAAAGATGGGTTGACTCTCAGCTGCTCTGCAGTCCTGTGACTTCAGTGTTATGGTCAGCCTGTGTCCCTGGACTGTGTATTTATGCAGCGCTTCTGAATTTTTTTCCTCCCTGAGGGAAAGGATGCCTAGGGGGGCATGGAGATGGGTATCTTCCTTCTCTAGGCAGGTTAGGCTCTGATAAAACGTCAGCAAGTTAGGCTCTGGGTGACTAGTGTCCCCCGAGGGCAGGCCTTGATAAGAAGAACAGAGTGTTCTGGTGTATTTCAAAATGATTTTTTCTCCCTCCTGTAGCTGGAAGCACCAGGAGATTTTTTTCTCTGATATTTACTGTGGTGGCTTGCCTGTGGGTATTGTCTCTCAGACTTGTCCACACTTGAGCTCCAGCAATTCATCAGAGTTCGGGTTTCCCTGCCTGGGCTTTGGTTCCCATAGAGGTTTCTTTTCCGATGAGGAGGGATTCTCTATACCTGTCTGTCTGTCGTTTCAGGTCTTGGGGGTAATGGTTTACCCTCTGACCTCTCTGATGGTTCTAAGAGGAGTTGGTGTGAGTTCAGTTTGTTCAGCTTTTTACTTGTCATCAGGATGGTGTGGTTACATCTAAGCTTCTCACATGATGGACCAGAAGTGGAAGTTCTTTTTGGGCCATTTTTTAATTAGGTTGTTCTTTTTCTCATTGTTGAATTGTACAAGTTTTTATATATTTTATATATTTTGAATTTTACAAGTTTTTTTATATTTTGTATATTTTTCAGAACAGTTCTTTATCAGATGTCTTTTGCAAATATTTTCTCCCCGTCTGTGGCTGATCTCTTTTCCTTGACTGAATGTGCGCTTTTAAGAGAAATGCTTTTCCCCTAGGAGCAGCGACGTGGTCCTAGTTAACCTCCTTTCAAAAGCTCCTAACACAAATCCATTCAGCTTTCAAATGCTTTTTTAGCATGAGAAGCTGGGTAAGCATTTTTGGGATGCATACAATATGTTCCAAATTACTTTTTGTTAAACCTCACTTAAAAATAATTAAGTTTTTTTACTTAGTTCTAGAATTAGACTGGGCACTTGCCAAGCATTCCTGGCCTTGCGCTGGCATGCCGTGCTCATGGGGTTCCCTTACTCTCTTCTCTTTCCGTGGGAGGCAAGGTTTCCAGTATCTTCCCTCTGCTTTTCCAAGCCCAAGGAGAGAGATCATGAGCAGAGGGCGTTCTAGGGAGCAGATACTGGAATCCACCTACGCTGAGGACCTCACAGCAGCTCACGCCGGTGACCACAAGTCACCTCCAGTGCTGGTCTCTTACAGAAGTAATGCTTAAATTAAATGTTACGATTAAATTCATGACACGATTTTTCCTACACTTTTGTTTCTTCAAAGAGGAGTTTAGGTCTCACTTCTATTCCTTATATAGGAAAGTTTTTCAAAATAATGCCATACCATTTTCTTAATTTATTTTAGCAACTCCACCCCCCAACTCCCCACACAGTCAAAAGGAAGCAGATAGAGCGGTTCATCCATTTCGTTTTTTGTTTCATGGTGCATGGAAAAGTTGAGATTTATTGGTCAGCTAGCTCCAGGATGCTCATCCCACTCACAGACTGAGGATTTCAGGAAATTCTCACATTGCTTTGTTTCCTTTTCTAGCTCAAAATACAGACATACCGGATAGCCTGACTGGGGTGAGAATTTCTTAGAAAATGAAGGCCATTTCTTAAGATTTTTGTTATAGCAGATGAGATTAATTAGATTTTCTCTAGATGTGCATGACCCTTTAGGCAAGAAAACCCTTGAAAGATAGATATGTTATGAGTTTAAAAAGAAAAAAGGTAGATTGCTGAAAGATAAGTTGGACTCAGATCATATTTCCAATGACTGTGAGGAATATGAAAATATTTTCTGATAAAAAAGAAAAGAGGATGATAACAAGGGCTGTGAGAATCTTTGGGTATCAAAATGCTTTTCACATCAAAAAGGCCATTGAAAACTTTTGTGGGGTGTGCCCTTCATGAAGGTCCCATGATGGTCCCATGCTCTCGCTGGTTCATTCTTTGTTAGGTGCAGAAAAACAGTTTAGATACTAAAACTCTAGAAGACTTAACACTTATGATTGTTTACATTCTCTGGCGGGCAGAATAGCAGCCCCCAAACACGTCCAGTCTTACTCCCCAGAACCAGTGGATATGTGGGTTACATGGCAAAGCAGAATTAAGACTGCAGATGGAATTAAGATTACTAATTATCTGGCCTTAAAATTAGACGATTATCTTGGAGTATCTGGTGGGCGCAATGTTATTGCAAGGGTCCTTACACGGGAAAGGTGGAGGCAAAAAAAAAAAGGGAAAAAGATCTGAGGATGGCAACAGAATCAGATGCCGTGTTGCTGGCTTTGAGGATGAAGGAGGGGGGCCGTGAGCCAAGGAGAGCTGGAGCCTCTAGAAGCTAGAAAAGGCAATTAAATGCATTATATCTCAGAGGCCATAAGGGAGAACCTGCCGACACCTCGATTTTAGCTCAGTGAGACTCCCGTTGGACTTCTGACCTATACAACTCTAAAATAATACTTTTGTGTTGTTTAAGCCACTGCGTTTGTGGTACTTGGTTGTGGCAGCAGTAGAAGACTAACACAATGCCAATACACTTTTTGGTTGATTAGAGACATTGTTCACAATTGGATAAGAAACTAGGAATTCTTGTGAGGGAGATTGCCTCCAAATACTTAGTACTGGCTCACGGGCTCAAGGAAGCTGAAGGTCAGTTGTTGGTTGACTTTCACCTTGGCTTTGATCGGGAGATTATGCCTGTTCAGCTGTAGCCCACACACACACTCCTCTCCTGGAAGTGTGGGTGGACACAACGGATGGGGCTTAGCCTCACCGTGTTACTCTTTCTCCCTGTATCTGTGCTGTTGCTTTGGGTTGAAAAGCTTAATTTGGTCCTGTTTTAGAATTACAGCCAACCATAATCACAAGAGGGAAAATGGAAGTAAGTTCTCTTCCCTGCTGGGTCACTTGTCTTTGGTAAATCTTTCTTTATGTTTGCCAAACGGACCCCACGTTGCCCAGCGGCACGGTGGGAATTCTCCGTGGGAGCATGTGGCGACTGCAGAACCCTAGCTTTACGAGGTGGCAGCAGTAGGTCTGTTAAAGCAGATACTAACGGATGCTGTCAGACTTCCCCACAGATCACAGCCAGGCTAACCTTCTGTTCCTGAAATGAGATAAAAATGTTTCGATGAAGTAGCTCTTTTTAAAAAATTTCGCTTGGAAAAGGGAGGCAGGACATGCAGTTATTCTTCTTTTTTAGAAAAGAATACCAAAGTGCCCAGCAGGTTTTAAAATAACATGCTTCTGTTGGGAGACTAAAAACAAAACTGATAAAAAAAATTAAAAGGCAAGGCGCATGTATTTCGAATGGTAACTGGAAAATTTTAAATACAGCTTTCAGAATCTAATGCAGTTTTTTTTTTCTTTCTTTTTTTTTTTTTTTACCGTTTTTCAGCAGTTGGTGGGAGGGGTTGATCATAAACTCTTTTAAGAGTTTGCAAAACACTGTGGATTCTCTCTACGGAAAAAACTCATCATCAGATTTTGCAAACTATTTAGGGGTTCTCAGATATCTGTATGTCCATCCATAAGGGATGCTGGGTTATGACCCACCTCTGCCCAAGCAAAGTCTCCCTAGCATGGGTGACAAGGGACAGGTAGATGGCCATTACAGGTCAGAGGAGGGCACTGCTTCTAGTCTATATATCATGATGGGGCAAATATCTTAACTATGGTTCCTACAAGTAAAATCAATAATTTCATTTAAGTAAATTTAACAGTTTAATAGAAGGTCTATCTCTGAATCTTTAAAAGGAAAAGGGACTGGCTGTTTTTGAGTTACTTTATGCTTTTTAAATCACTTTTCTCTTATTTGACATTTCTTTTTTCGCGCGCGCGCGTGTGTGTGTGTGTGTGTGTGTGTACCTAGTCCTTCAGGATGATATCAGGCCCTTAGTCCTGAGACACGTAATTCTTTCGCCTTTGGTTTCTGCCAAGGTTGCCAGTGAGTGCCAGCTCAGATAGAGTGACACTCTGTTGAGTTTTTGGAAGCACAGGAGAAAGAAGTAGATGGGATTCCATGATCTTAACCCCATGTTCATTGTGTGTGGCCTCGCAGAGCGTATTTCACAAGGTTCTTGCAAAGCTCTGCAGTAGCAGCTTTTTGTGGTTGGGGAAAACTGAGCCACAGGCTTGGACTGATTTGTTAATAATGCATTAATTCATCTTAACCCTGAGCGAATCTTGACTTGTTAACAGCTTCCCTGATTGTCAGCGTGCTGCCTGCTCCCTGGCACCAGTCCTAGCCCTTTGTGCTCTGTTGTCCTTCATCGCAGCCTCAGTGCTGTAGCGTGCTAACAGCGTGGATTTGCAGTCGATTGTTTAGAACTGACATGAACTGGAAGTGGAAGGAGGAGGTACCGGTGAGCCACCCAGCTGTAGAGGCAGAACGTGGGCCAGAGAAGAGGAATGGCGGTGAGGCCTTGGAGTGGACAGCAGAAGAAAGCTTACAGCCAGGGTGCGAGAGCTGTCGTGCTTAGGAAATAACTGCACATTTGGATGAGAAATAAGTTATAGCGAGAGACACCTTTCTGTTTTCTTTCTCTGTATGAATAGTGATTATAAAATCTGTATCCTTTTCTTGGTCTCCTCTCTAGGCAGTTGTGGGGTTGTGGTTATCGATAAAGGTAGTATTCTCGAGGAAAATGTACAGCGTTTCATAACCGTCAAGTAGAGCAGAAATACCAGGTACTTTTTTTGGCTGTTAATGTTGCCTCAATCATCAGGGTCCACTGTGGAGTGACGTGAATCCAAGGGTGGGAAGGTGGGGGGCCCTTCACAGCAGACGCCCAGAGCGGGAGAGGGATGCGCTTTCTAAGTCTTCTGCCTGTTTCTAATCGTGGGAAAACTTCGCCTAGAGAACCGGACCTCATGAGCAGAGAGCATGCTAGCCCCTTTGTCTTGTCCTTGAACAGCCAGTTCCAGCAAGAGCTTTCCAAGGTGGGCTTGGTGGCTACGCCCCAGTTCTCAGGTCAGGCTGGGGTGGAGAGGTGCCTGCTGTGGAGGATGTTATTTCGAGTGATTGCAAACAACTCTCTTGCTGACCCGTGGGGTTCAGTCCACAGTCTTAATCGAGGCTTTGCTTGGTGTTCAGACATCTGCAGGCTATTTCACCCGTGTCACTCTCCTGAGTCAAGGTCAGCTTCTGAACATTTTTCTCATACCTGACCTATGTTTTCGTAGGTGGGTTAAAGAAAAGCGCCTTAGATGTTCATAGGCTGGGGTTGGTTAGGGAGGCCGAGTCCCAGAGGTCTTTGAGTCAGCAGCTTCATGTGAGGTCTCTCCTTCCCTGCCTTCCTCCGCTCTCTTCTCTCATCGTCCTTAGAAAGTAGCTTCTTCCCTGCTCTTCCCTCCCCAGCCTGCCTTTCATCCGTGGAAGTAGAGGTAGCAGTTCATTTGGCTAATGTTTACTGAGTGTCACTAAGAGCTGGCTCTAGTCCAGGCTCAGGGGATACAGCAGGAAGCAGGATAAAAGAGTAGAACCAGAGTCCTTACCATGACCTGCCAGGCCCTCGCGATCTGTCCCGGTCACCTCCCTGTCCCGGTTGTCTCTCCCTTGGCTCACTCTGTTCTGCGCCCTCCTCTCTGGCCTTCTTGGTGTTCCTTAGGCACGCCATCCCGCCACCGCTGCCTGGCCTTTGCACCAGCTCTCCTCCGTGCCTGGAAGACTCTTCCTGGGAGAACTGCGTACATAGCCCATGCCCTCACCTTCTGGAGGGTTTTGTCACATTCACATTGGACCTTCCCTGACATGAAGCAGCTGCTTCTGACCCTCCAGTTATGTCTGGCTATTTTTACCAGCTTTCTTTTTCTCCAATGCACTTTTCACTCTCAGGCTTAGTGCATACCAACTAATTATTAGTTTCCTGTCTGTCTCCCTTCACGCCAGTCATGCTCCATGAAATCAGTGGCTTTGGTTTGCTGTATCCCCAATGCCCAGAATAGTACCTGGACAGGCCTTAAGAAATATTCATTGAATGAGGATGAAACGAGTGAAAGAATGTATGACTTAGTGAATGAATGAAAAGCTCAAGGGTTCTAACCACAAAGAATTTATAAAGTGGTGGTGGGGAGACATAAAATAAACAGAACAGCTATAGCTTGTGTATGGTAGGGTGGTAACCCAGAAGCTTGTAAGTTTGACTGTCAAGGTTCAAGTCCCTGCTCCACTAATTAGCTGCATTTTCAAAGGCAAATTACTTAAGCTCTCTGGACCTCATTTTCTCATCTTTAAAATCAGAATAATAATAATAATATCATCCTATAGGATTATTGTGGGTTTTAAATAAAAAAACTCATATAAAGTGCTTAGCAGAGTATTAATTGCTATTATTATTGGATCACTTGCCAGAATCAAGTAGAGCCTGAAAAGTCCTTCAGGGTTACCCCCATTCTGGTCTGGGGTTACTGAGACTTTAATGTTGGGGAGCAAATGGTAGAAAGGCACCCCACCAGTAAGATTGTCCCTGGTGACAACTTTATCTTAGGGTTTCTTTAAACCACAAATGCCCCCTGATTCTTCCTTCAAACGCATGTTAAACACTTTATCTGCCCAGATGGGGTCCAAATAATATATCTATCCCTTCTGGAAAAACTGTTTTCTGTTTAAATATTAGCAACCAGTTAAACATTATGGTTTTTTTCCCTTCTTTTTCTAGTAATTTTTAGGCTGCAGTAAATAATTGCTTAAGGTTGTACAGAGAACATCATGTTAAAAGTCATTCTGACAATTTGTGTTTTAATTTAAGTTTTGTGAGTTATCATGTAAAGAAGGGCAGCTGCTCGTTGGTAAGCCTCCTTAAGAGGTTGAAGCTTTGATCTTAAATCCTGGCGAGGCTTTGCAGAAATTGGAGGTGACATTGTTGACAGGCTTGTCCGTAGCTATTTTATTGCCATTAATTAAACACACTCAAACACCCTTTATTTACCTCTCTGGAGTAAATGAATTGAACTTGATTCTGGTTTTTGATGAGAAGCTATGAGAGGGTCCAGGAAACATCAAAGAAACGCTTCTTAATCTCATAAAGTGGACTCTCAAATGACCTAGCTTGAACATTAAAGAATTTTTGATTCCAACGCTGGTCTAGCTTCCTTACTGTAAAGCATTAATTCTCCTTAATGATAAGAAAAATTCAAGGGCAATTAATCTCAGTCCATTGAGTTCCAGAGGGTTACAGTCACCTTAATTATATCTCACTTTTAAAGGTCTCCTTTGTAAAATTGTATTTACATTTTTTTTTTTGCATTTTCATAGTGCTTATGCCTTCAAGATTTCTGCTTTAAGATCTTAAAACCTTATTTTTTTTGCATTTTAATTTTAAACTTTTGGAATAATTATAGCTGTCCTAAAACTTCCTTTTGCTCCCAAATCTTTAGAAATGAAAGCACTGACAGGTTAAGACACTTGAATACACATAAAGCCAGATGGTGCCTTTGCAGAGACAAATTTGAACCTTGTAGTTGGGAGGTCTGTTTTCATGTCTGCTTAGGGAACCCCACAAAATGACTCATTGCTCCCAACAAGTGGCCATCGCTATGCCTGTTGGGTGGAGAAAAGTTAGAGATGTCTGCACCGGAGCACCTGGACCACGTGCTCTGCTGCTCATGCATTATTAATGATGTTTTTTATCGGTCTCCAAATTATCATAAAAAAAAAAAATCGATTTGGTCCTGACTTTGAACCTGTACTCTGATGGCCAGGAGAAATATCCATGTGATCTCAGTGCGAGTTCTGAGAACATGCTATCAGGTTGATAAATGAGAGAGAACTCCTCTCACCAGTGTAGGTTGCTTTGTCCTTTTGACACCATCTGACTGTCCTGTGGCATCACATGCTGGGAGAGGAACTGTGAGAGATGTCAGTGCCATCCCGACTCGCATCTCAGCTTTGAGTCTGAAAAGTGCAGAGAAAGGGCAGCAGGGTGAGAAGCTAGAGTCAAGACAAGGAATAGGAAGATCCAGAAACTTTTATCACAGACAATCTCTGAAAAGAAAAAATCCCAGGTGCAGTAAAATGCACGTCTTGTCCTTGTAAGAGTTTTCCCTTTTTTATTTCTCTCTCTCTCATAACTTCCAGTTGGAAGATAAAAGATGCAATACTTTCAGAATAACCAGAGGGAGAATTAATAGACTAACACAGAATGTGACAAAAACAAAGGTTTTGCCCCACAGCTAGTCCTGAGGCCTGGCAGTTTATGGGTCACGCTAGTCAGATAGGTACGGTGGCTTTCCGAGAGCCCCGCTCCTCACTGCGCCCACCCTGAATCAGCCACGAAACCTGTTGTGAGAGAACGTGAGCACGTGGCTCACTGCGATGGTGGCCAACGAGAGAGCCCAACATTCCTCTTGTTTATTGACTGGGAATCTCATTTCCCATCGCTGCCTTGCTCACACGGGGTTGAGCAAATCTGACCAAATTCTTATCTTGGAAGAGCAGAGGGCAGGAAAATCAGATATTATATGATCTAGAAGCCCTCTAAATAGCAGGTGCGGGACAGAGCGAGAGGAACAGGGAAGGCGGAGGCCAGTGGAAATGTTTTCCGGAGGCCAAGAAGTCCATAAGGCTGATGAGCTCCACAGAGGAGCAGGTGGGTGGGAGGAGGGGCAAAGCCTAAGGGCACAAACTGGAACCTATCAGATGGAGGGACGGAGCTAAGGGGACCAGATGGACTGCATTCAGGCCAACCAGATGGTGGGCTTTTATTTTTAAAAGGACTTGTAAATCCTAGGAGCCAGGAACCATAAGGGCCGTGGGACCTTTAATCCCATTAGTAGGAGACAAAAGTGTGCTCTTTAAAAATGTAGACCAATTATAGAATTTCTATTATCAAAGCTTTGGGACAGACTGCCAGCTTGGGAAACTCTAAGGAATCTCTGACTTCTTCTTTGATGGGAAGAGAAACTGCAGAAATAGTCTAGGCATTATAAGTTTATATAAAGACTTCTTCTGAAGAATTTCAAGTAAACTTACTACATGTACAATTCTGATCCAAATTAAACATAATAAATTTGTATGAAAATAGGCTTGCTTACATACAGAGTTGGAAGAATAGCTAACATTGTAATTCGGGACCAATCAATTATGTAGTAAATTTTGAGGATGTAATGAGCCACATTTTAAAGTTTAAGCACCTATTGCTTTCCAAAATATTGTGCCCCTGTGTCCCCCTTCTGTAGTTGCTGTGTCTAGATCAGCCTGACCTCAGAGCACCCCCAGCTGCTCTTCTGGTTACCGAGTCATAAGAGTTCTGTTCTTCAGTCCTTGTCTCTGTGCCACCCTTTGCTTGAGGGTCCAGAATTATTTTCATACCCTCTTTGCAACGGGACTCACCCTCAGAGACACCCCAGTCACTGAGCGTAAGGGGAAGTTGTTATTTTGTGCTCATGGGTGGCACGGATGTGAAAGCCGTTCACGCAGAGCCGCGTCCGATGGACACAGCAGAGGGGCGGGAGTGCAGGCTTGTGTGCTCGAGAGTTCGTGAAAGATCATGTAATATCTGATCTTCCTGCTAAGACGAAAGCCCTGATTCCATTAAAATAATGTAAACGAATGTGATATATCATGAGAAAGTTTTAAGTAGCGTAACTCATTGTGAAATCATTCTTCTGTTTAGAATATACAGATAAACCTGTTAAGTAAACGTCAACCATACAGTCTCATTTTTGGTGCTATTTTATAAATATGTTTTCCCTTCATTACTCCTGAGAAGAGTAACTGATATTTTGGGGTTGAAATTGAACAGAGTTGCTTTGCCGCGTGATTGACTGGGGTTTGTGTGTTTTCCTCCTTGAAGGTATGGAAACCTGACAAGCCCAAACTGTGAAGAAGATGGGAGCCCAAGTTCATCAGAGTCGAGGACGGTGATCAGGAAGTGAGTCTGTCTCCTCTCTGCACTGCGAGCTCTCAGTTAAGACTGACTGTCTTGAAAGAATGTAGTTTAATAGCATTTTTTTTATTCCTTTGGAATGTTGCCATGTTTTTTTCCACAATATATAAGAGCATAGAATTATTATTATTATTATTTATTTATTTTTTTACTATCTAACGGTATTCATTAACTCATCCAGTAAAAATGTATTGAGCACCTACTGTCTGTCAGGCCCTGTGCTAAAGGATAGAGCCATAACAAAATTATTAGGTCCTACTTCTTATGAAGTTGATGTTTTAGCAGAGAGGGACAAAGAATCCACACGAAATAAAGAATCTACACAAACAAGGATGAAGGAGGAGAGGTGGCCCGATCCGGGTGGAGCGTTTGATTCACGGAGGGCACCAGGAATGAGCTTCTGATCTGGCGACACGGAGCTCAGACCTGCGTGTGGTGCCGGCTGGGCCTTGTGAACATGCAGGGCAAAGAGAATATGGGCAAGGCTGGGAGGCGGGAACACTGTCCAGGAAGTGTCCAGGAGGGGCGTGAGGCCGGCACCCAGCAAGCGAAGTGGCACTTGCTAGGGGATGTGGTTTATAAGGTAGTGGGGGCCCTGGATTACGTGGGGACTCAAAAGATGTTGAATTTTGTTCTGAGGAAGAAAGAAGCACTTAGGAGGTTTTGAGGGGAACAGTGCTGTGGCCCGATTGATATTTTTAAAGGCTTACTTTGGCTCTGTGGGAGATAGTGTTTGCTGATGAGAACGATCTCAGCGTCAAGCAGGAAACATCCGTGACGCAGGGGTGAGGCCACCACCATAGCAGTGCCGTTTCTTGCGTAGATGAGCTACAAGTCAGAGTGCCTGAAACCACTGGTCGTGGCAAATATTTTTTGGGGAGCTGAATTGTGTGGGAGGTGATCCTATAGAATTCTTAAATGAGAGGATTGACTGATGGCTTTTTCTTAAGGAGCCAGGGATGTGAAGGTTAGAAAACTGTCTTTTTAACTCCCAAATTAGGCTTCAGGTGGACTATAACTCCGGGAAACCAGACACAACAGTGCAGACATTTGAAGGTGAAATGTGAGATGTGGTGAGTGGAAGAAATTAACAAATTCTAGTGGAAGCCTTCTTGGAGGTGACATTTGAGGCCGGCCTTGAGGGATGGTGAAGATTTGGCGGTAGAGCCATCCAGGCAGAAGGAACAGTGGGACCAGATCAGGGACACGCATGTACATGACATTTGGGGAACAACACAGAATCGGTGTGGCTGCTTCACGATGTGTGGGGGTTGGGTGAGTGGAGTTGGTGGAGCTGAAGCTAAATGGGGGGTTACATCGTGAGTGGCTTTAATTTCTTACAAGAGAATTTGGACTTTTCCTGGTAAGCAGTGGACAGTCAGCTCCAAAAAGCTTGTAGAGGAGGAAAATAATGAAATAGATGATATTGGAGAATAGGTTAGAATTAGCGCCTTCTTGCCCAAAGTGTGGTCAGTGAACCATCAGCATCAGCATCACAGAAATGCAGCATCTCAGGCTCCACCTAGACCTAGATTAGAATCTGCATTTTAACAAGATCCTCAAGTGATTACCATGCACTTTTGAGAATCATAGAATTAGAAGGGCTTTCTTATTGTTAATTTTGTTATTTCATGCAAATTAACTGCAATAATAATTTTTCACAAAGAACTTCTTTATAATGAATATTTTTAAGCATATACAAAAGAAGAGATACGGTAAGAATTGAGTGGCCAGCTTGTCCGATGTACACTCGGCCTGGGACCAGACTCCGAAACGAGCACGTTGTTATCCACGTATTTGGGAATTAAGTCAAATCTCGAGCTTCCATTCAATCCAGCCACCTGAATGCTCCGAGGAGAGTTACAGTCTGAAAAATATCCAGGGCTTTTCTGATTCTGTTTTGAGATGAAATAGGTTTCTGGGATTTAGCAGTTAAAGAAAATTAATTTGTACCCTGGATATGAAGAGTCATGGTCATTATTTTAAAAGCCCATTATTATCAAACTTCATTGAGATTCATTGTGCCCCAGGAGCAGCAGCGTGGGTGAAGCTCCAGGGTGAGCTGTTTCACAGGGCGTTCCGGCTTTCAGCACCGGAGGCCTGAACAAAGAACTGCACTCAGCACTCCCCCGAGGGGTCCATCCTCTGGGGACAGTGGTTCCTGAATCAGAGCCTCACAATGGATTAGTAGAAAGTTCTTGACCCTTTTTTTTTTTTACACCGAGTTGCCTTTTAAAAAAATTATGCCTGGTGCAAATATGCCCCTTTATTTTATAATGGGTCGCTCTGTCCTAGGATGCTGGAGTGCTCAAGTCTCTTCTCCCTGCTGACCTCTTTCTTCCGCTTCCCCGTCTGCCATCCTCACGGTTCTCTGGTTCTCCGTCCCTGCCCCTGCGGACTTCGTTATTTGTCATCTCACTCTGCTGTTATCTTTCTGCTCTTTTTTGTTTTTCTGAACTCACCCTCCTCCTGGTTATTTCCATGACTAGATGGAGTCCCTGCTTTGTCTTCTGAGAGAAATAAAGGGAGCACCCTCTCCATTCCACATATAACGTATTGAAAGTCTCACCCCAGAGCTCTGGGATCTGACTTGTGACACCAACTGGAGGCTTCCTGGTGACCACAAGATGTGCAGGAGATAAGACCGTATGGCAGTTCTCAATGGGACGATTTTGCCTTCAAAACATTGGGCAATATCTGGAGAAATTTTGATTTCAACTTGGTGGGGGGAACGTTATTGGCATCCAGTAGATAGAAGCCAGGATTGCTGTGAAATGTTCTATAATGCACAAGGCTGTCCTCCATCTCCCACAATAGAGAATTATCTGACTTAAAGGTCAATAGTGCCTATGTAAGGAACCCTGCTGTATGGTGATGGGGCTGCATCCTCAAGTGAGACCTGTCTTTATGAATAAATATATGTAAAAATAGGACCACGCCTATTTGAAAATTTATTTATTGATATCCCTTCTTACAATTAGGTGACTCCAATGCCAGCCTCATGGAAGGCGAAGGGCCCTGGGTAAGGATTTTGGAGAACTCAGGTTCATGCTTCTTCCTGATCACTCTGTCACTTACCAGCCATATGACCTCGTCACTTTACCTCTCTCTATTTCACTTTCCCTAATTGAAAATTGACTGCTTGGAATATATGGTCTTTGAGGGTCTTTTAAGTTTAATGATGTCCAGGATAAAATTTATTTAGCTTTCTCTTTACCTTTTTAAAAAGGAAAATAAATGTCAGAAACAGAGATATAGTCCAAATACTATATTGAATATTTGGGAAGGACCCTTGACTGCTTTTGGCTGTTGGAAAGACTGTGGAACCGGCTTTGATGAAGTAGGAAGAACAAATGGACAGCTTCTTTGACTGGCTATGAGTCGTGACCTCACATGTGCTCAGCATGTTCGCCCATGAAGAGCTGAGTCAAAGCACCAGATTGCGGGGTGAGGCGGGGGACGGCAAAACGACCTTGGTTTCCTCCGCTTTGACTGTCTTGTGGTTTCAGGTGGGAAACAGACGGCAGGAATTCAGTTTCGTTCTAAGAAGTAAACATCCTGTTTTAGGGCAGATGCCTTCAGTTTGGGAGAGTTGGAGGTGGGGTGAGGTTGGGGAATTGCTGTCGGGTTTTACCTTGGACAGAAAACTGCTCAGCTGTTGTTTGGTTCTTCGGTTTTTGCTGTGAGCATAGAGCAAGGCATACGTGTATACAGGCTCCCAAGTCCTGAGATAATAGTCTTTCCTGTATTTCTAAATATGGATCTAATCGACCTTGCAGAGAATAAAAGGACTTAAAAGAAAGAAAACGTGGAATGACAGATGAACCGGTCAGGATGACAGATTGGCTTCTGGTGTCTTAGACCACAAGTGACTAGTGTTCTTTATGCATTTCAAAAGAATCAGATTGTGCTGTGACTCCCACTTGTTACTCCAGCCCCAAGTGTGCCCACGTCCGGCTTTGTGCCATATTGGGAAACTTGCTAAAACAAGAATTCTTTCCATTGCAAGAAATTTAACTTCTAAGGCATCTAGATGTTGGCATCTCTGCCATCCACTGATTTTTTGATATAAGCGCTAGACCGATGGCTGTAATAAGGCCTATCATGTTTATTTCTGCAACCCCCAAACTTGCCACTGTTTGGAAATCAAGAAACTCATTTTCTGTGACAAAGGAAAACATCTCTGCCCACATTCATTCTACCTGTGCCCTTCTCTCCTTCCTGCTGACATTTTCACATGATAAAATGTTGTCTATTTGGAATAATAAAATCAACCAGATGGAAAAAGGAAGCTTTTCCTAGTACAGATTTATTATAATCATTGAATTCAGAAGTCAAGAGAAGGTAAGGAAGGGATAGTCACCGTGCAGAGCCTTGTCACCGTGAATCTTCATTCTCTGTAATGGAGCTGAGATTAGAATATTTATATACACGTGACCTACTTTAAAGAGATTTAAAACTCCTTAGGAAATGGCCTGTCTGTCTGCTGTCTGTCTTTTTCTTTCTTTTCTTTTCTTTTCTTTTCTTTTCTTTTCTTTTCTTTTCTTTTC